>BSQZ01000052.1:4272500-4527500 GCA_033239005.1 Lamellibrachia satsuma
CAGCATTTGTGAGATTATGACTGTACCCTACCAAAAAGCAGGCTGCGTGAAAATGGCAACTGAAACCAGAGGAACACAAGATAAAGGTTAAACAACTAGTTACAAGGGACCCGTTAAACAACGGTGTCCGGTTCACTCGGTAGGTCTTAGGGCTCGCATTTGTACTGGAATTGGAAATGGCAAATGCCAATACACGACAATGCCCTGGGCCCTGGCCGCTTGGACTTGGTCAATGATAGTGCCACTGCATTGGCATAATATCACATTCTCGTCGTCTGGCAGCGGAACGCTTCCATCGAGATAGAAATATTATTATATAACTTTTGTCTTGAACTTCGTATACGAGGTACACCGACACAACCCTAACCGTTAAAATGAATAATACGATCTTGTAAACTAAAGCTACTAAAACAACGTTGCAAAACCGAACATACATTCAGAATTTCAGTCTAACGACAAATTGTGAATTTAGTGGTGTAATTCTTTCTTGACTTTAGCTGCAGCTAGTTTGACGATGGACATTTTGGCTGGTCTGGAAAGTGATACCCAGGGCACAGAAGAACAAGCATCACATGTCAAATCAGAACTGCGTCGTGTCAAAGGAAAGTCCAAAGTCTGGGAGAAGGTGACCCGGTTC
Organism: Lamellibrachia satsuma; assembly: GCA_033239005.1. Classification (NCBI taxonomy): domain Eukaryota; kingdom Metazoa; phylum Annelida; class Polychaeta; order Sabellida; family Siboglinidae; genus Lamellibrachia; species Lamellibrachia satsuma. The sequence goes on from BSQZ01000052.1 coordinate 4,273,138, forward strand.
GCTCGACGGACCCGTCGCGACAGCCTGCCTGAGCCAGAGGGCGCTAGTGTACCAGACGTTGACGCAGCAGCCCTCCCTCAATCGGCTGACTGCATGGATTATGACTTTAATCCTTTCCACCTATCTGGTCAGTCGCCTGCATGGTTTGAAAGCAGTTCGTCGAGTGACGGAGAAGCGACTGAAGCCTATGTTGGCATGTGTGTGAAGAAGTCACGCCTGTATCCAAACAGTGAAATTGTCGAACAGAGCTGCCTGCGTCCCAGCATTGCGAGGGCACTCTTTCAACAGATGGAGGCGGCCTCTAGTGGCAGTGCTCGTCCGACTAAGTATGGCTGGCAGAAGAAGAAGCGGCGAACTCACCACACTGCTCGGTGCGCAGATCACGTGACTGGCTTGATGTGTGAAGATGTTAGATCTACTGTGATGCCTGTGGATTGCACCACCTCGGTTGTTCGGTCAGGTCAGTATGCGATGCACAGCAACATTTACACGGGCGACAAACCCAGCAGTCTGGTACCAGATCAATTCACACGTCACACGTCTAGTGTAAGTCTTGACTCCGTTCGTACGCGACACTGTACCACAGGGGAGAAAAGAAACAGCCAGCAATTTTCCCATTTGCCATGTGTTTCTCCTGATTGTGACAGTCAAGATTTCGACAGTAACAGGACATGTTTGTCAATGAAGACTGCTAGTTTGCCAAACTACCACAGTCACTCATTCCACAAGAAGTGCGAGCAATGTGGTCTCATACTCCGAAACCTCAATTTGCTTAACACTAGTGGCATTATTGATGGAATGTCAGATATGTTTGCTGCCTGCTTTTGCCAATGCAAACAGCAAAGATTGTATGAGGAAAGTCCATGCCGGTCAAATCAAAGTGGACATTGGTCTGGCCTGACCACGTCATCTTCCTTTGTGCGTCCAGTGGAGTTCAAAAGCAAATTTGAGGTAAGATGAATGTTCCAGATGACTAAGCAAATTGTGTGACAAAGATCACTCAGATTTAGTAGTTTATTACAGGTGTTAATAAGTTTTGGAGCTTCAGTGAGCAATTCAAAACTGAAGTTTCATCCAACAGGACAACCAATAGATTTATAGAAGTAACTCATTTCACATGCATGCCTCTATATAATTAGATACTATTGTATTTTGTGTCATCTTAATTTTTAATATATATATATATATGTATATATATATATATATATATATATATATATAGCTAAGTTTGCTTAATATCTTCATATTAAATCTGTTTTAAATAATATTTTCAAGAATATTAAGTTAGAAAAAAATGCTTGACGTGCATGATAGTTGTAGACCTGGACAAATACACCATGAAACTCTTGTGTGTAAGTATAGCCTCCAGGACGTAGTTACTGAACATGATTTATCTGTAATTCTGTTTGTACATGTCTTGTTTTGGCAGACAATGAAGGAGTGGTTTGCAGAATTCAGTGATGAACAGAAGAACCTTGTTTTGAGAGAGTTTCTGGTATGTATGATGAACATTAAGGTCGTGGTGACTTCGCTGTATGTACGTTTACAAAAAAGCGCCCACTGATTTTACCACTCTTTACCATTTTTATTTTAGTCTGATTACAAGCTGATGACATGACTTTTTTCTATGTTGAGACATGATCTGCAGTTTTCTGCCATAACTATGATGTTACAATATACATGTGACATAGACACTATGAGGTAAAGGTACGTTCTGATATAACACAGTAACCAGTCCTTGGGACTGTTCAAAGCGCTTTACACTTCACCCCCAGGCAAACCTGTTCATTCCAACACCAACTCGACTTCTTTAGGAAGCATTTGCATACTTACATTGTGTATATACGTGTGTGTGTCACTGTCTGTGTGTGTGTGTGTGTGTAATACAATACTGTATGTATGTACATATGCATGTACATATCTATGCATGTATACAAATGTGTGTGAATGTATGCATATATCCACGGATGTCTGTTTGTGGTTGTTTACAAGTGTTTGAGCGAAGCAGCAAAGCTGGACATTTCCCAAGTCCTGCAACATACACTGAGTTGTTGAACAAGTTTGTGTTGCCCAGTCCTTCAGTTGCTCCTGTCTTGCAGACTGAGTGTGACGTGCCTCAGATCCATCTGTTGTCGCTGGAGTTAGAGCCACGTCTTCACCACGGCTGCCCTCCAAACTGCTGCGATCGCTTCAGTTGGCTCCCTTACAACGTCTCACTTCAGGTCCTCTCCTTCCTAGACCCAGGTAAGTCGCTCAAATACATAGATTAAGTGATTCAGCTATCTCCCACGTTTCAACGATTAATGCCACAAGTCATGTTGAAGAAGTTGCTGTTGCTATAGATCTTGGAATCTCATGCCTTTAATGTTATATTAGTTGGTTTACAGATTTTCTTGTAACACAAAAATGGGACGGTTGGCAAAATTTTTTTATCCAAATATGTAACGCCTTTATTTAAAATTAATTATTGTTGTGAAATAATAATACAAGCATTCATGGTAATGCTGGTTTTTTCATGATCATAAACAGCAATGTGGCAGGTGTACTGAAATGTCCAGTTTTTATTTCTTGAACCAATGTCCAGGGGCTAAATGACTGATTGCTAAATACTGTTGTGTCGTGTCATTTAGTGAGCCTGTGTCGAGCATCGAGCGTCTGTCGGAGCTGGCACCAACTACTACTTGACCAGAGTCTGTGGCGTCGATTGTGCTCTTTGACCAAGTGGAAGCTGGCGCGCTCCGTGGAACAGAAACAGTTCATTCAGCACATGATGCCTGATGGCAGTATTCACGTATGTCATAGCTACTAATACATGTCGTCGTTGCACATTGTTTGTTATTAGTGGTGACATTTATATACCCTTAAAAATCCCTCCTCTATTTGATTTTTTTTCACCCATCTTGTTTCAGAATCAATTCATGAGAAATTTTACCTATCTAGTATATACTATGACAATTTAGTTTTGGTGAAATCATCTGAAAAACTGTTAAATTGTTTTTGATAGATTCGGTGAACAATTACGAATATTGTCTGGCTGTATGCTATAGCATATAGCTATCCACATTTGTGCAAATGACATATTTTATGACAGTTTATGCATTTTCTTGTGTATGATTGCATAGTCATAACTATTGTAAATAAATGTGGTAAACGTATTATGATAGTTCTTATCGTATATCCTATACATAGATATAACTTTTAATCTGGAATGTGAACTGAATTGTCTGAAGAGGTCAGCTATTTATTGTTGAATGACCACTTTTTGATGATGTGTCGTTAGTGGAAGAAAGTTTTCTCTGAGCGATTTCGCCTGAGAAATAACTGGCTCCGGGGCAAATGCAACGTGAGGACATTTGAAGGTCATACTCAAGGTGGGTGACATCATTTTTTAGCCAGCTTACATGTATTGTTTTTACCGGTAGCCATTTAATTTTTTTTTTCGTGGTGAATGCAAGCGCGAGAAAATGTGAATTAACTTCATACCAGAGAAATAACGTGCCTCAAACGGCCTCGTGTGCAACAAATAGATCGACTTTACTTTTTAAAAAAATTTTATTACCAGAAATGGAATATTTGGTCAAAAAAGTGGGACCAGCAGGGAAGCGATGTTTCCTGCCCAGCAGCAGTAATGTTGATGACTATGCACAATATAAATGACTTTTGACGTAAAATGCGGTACTCACTAGCATGTTTGATTATAGTATAGTAGTGCATTTTAAATTTTATTGAAATGTTTCAAAATGGAAATTAACTAACTTATTTAAACATGTTCATTGCATACCAAGTTTATATTAATATTTATTACTTTTTAAAGGGTACCTGAAGGGAAACATTTTCAGCTTTATACATCACTAGATTAAAGGTTGAATATGATCAACCAGTATGAACAATGTTATTTTAAAATATATTGTTGTACGTATTTTTTCATTTAAGTTGTTTGCACTTAACTGGTATTATATTACTTGAACAGTGTCATAAATGGGGAAAGCATCTTATAAGAATTAAACTTCGGCTTTTTCCATTTTCATAAGAAATTGAAATTAAATACAGTATTGCACATACTACAACCTTCTTGTGGGAAATAAAATTTAATGAATCGAATTTGCATAATTGCTTGATAATATTTGAACAAGATGTATTGATTTGTGCATTATTTCATCGCTGTGCAGGAATCTCCTGTGTACAGTTTGACGACACGAGAATTGTCAGTGGTTCATCTGACAAAACTATCAAAGTAAGTTATGTTTCATTATGTGAACATATGGATCTGGTAATAAATTGAAAATAAGTTACCTGTTCTAGTTCAAGTTATGGAATGAGTGTTTCGCATTCGCCAAACTAAAGTTTATTACATTGCTAAGTTTCAGTAACTATCTGTTAGGTGTGGTGACAAAACTGTCCTGGGGGGTCACTCCTGTAATATCTGGGTAAATATTATCCAATGTGTTTAATACTGAATAGACCTACTGAAGTATTACATAATCCATGTGGAATTTCGGTCAAAACTGGAAGGCTGAGGCCGCCTGCGTTATAATCTTTAATTTGTCATGTTATTTTGGTATTAAATATTCCTTGAGTGACCCCCCCGGGCATCTTTTCCACCATATTTATGGAAAACGTAATTACAAATTTGGATATGGGCCCATGTTTGTCAATGATGTGCGGATAACAGATCATCAGTTCAGAACTCTTTACGAGTGACTCATAAATATTTAAGCCATGCGCAGTCATCTGTGCTAAATTCTTGCTGTGAATGCACATAGTTATACGGGTTTGTTTGCGATGTTGTGGATTTCTGTTTGCAGTCTTACTGGTGTGCACCGCTTAAGGTTGGCACCTGTGAACCTTTTGACCAAATGTTGTCAGTATATAAATGAGTAACATTTCAGGTGTGGAATATCCGTACGAACAGTCCCTGGTCAGTGCAGACCCTTGTTGGTCACTCAGGCACTGTCCGTTGTCTCTTCCTCGAGGGAAACAGGCTGGTCAGTGGCTCTTCGGACACCACCATTAAGGCAAGTGCCATAAAAAAAAATTTACTATGATTTATGGTACAACAGTTTTGCTTGATTTCATGGACTGTTTTAGAATAATTATTGTTTGTATGATTTTCAATATAATTTGAAGTCATAATTACCATATGTGTCAGACGCTTGAGAGCAATATCAATTGATTAGGTGCTCTACAAGTACTTCTGGTGAAGGTCAAGAAGCAAATGTTGATATTTATGTCTCTACGACAGGTATGGGATTTGTCAACACAGCAGAGTTGGTCAAGCATTGCCTGCAAAGTTACCATGACAGGACATCTAGACACAGTGAGATGTTTACAAGTGAGCCTCTTCTTTCATTTACATCCACGGTCTAGATGTGCAAAAGATGGTACATCAACAAAATTATTTATAACTACCTGAGTTGCCCAGCGTTGAACACAGAAAAGACAGCCGCTACAAGAGCTTATCACTCCTTGCACTACCCAGTCACTTATCACTCCTTGCACTAACCAGTCACTTATCACTCCTTGCACTAACCAGTCACTTATCACTCCTTGCACTACCCAGTCACTTATCACTCCTTGCACTACCCAGTCACTTATCACTCCTTACACTAACCAGTCACTTATCACTCCTTGCACTACCCAGTCACTTATCACTCCTTGCACTACCCAGTCACTTATCACTCCTTGCACTAACCAGTCACTTATCACTCCTTGCACTAACCAGTCACTTATCACTCCTTGCACTAACCAGTCAACGTAACTATGAACTCCTATTGTTCTGACTTATCCAATTTACATCATCCACATTCGTAATATCTCCACCCCGGGGGAATTTTTTTTACTGTTTAATGTATGAATTATCCCCATGGCCCCCGGGCACGCCTACAAAATCAGCCCCATGCATGTGTGCGAGATATGATGGAACATACAGACAGACAGGGTCACGATCTACTTTATAGTATAGACAATAAAACGTTAAGTTTGTAAAGCAGTCATACTTATAATTACAAATTATTGCTATCACTCGTGTCATCCATTATTCTAAGTATCTCATGCGGAACCACGATTAGCCACGATTGCAGTGCCGTTGTTTTCTTTTTCTGGTTGGACAAGTTTTCAGTGTTTTTGTCAACTCAATTACCCAAAAAATGTGGTACCGTTGCTACATCTATTGATCTATACCCATATCCCCTGTATGAAGCAATCGAAAAGTTGCACATGACTGCACATGACCAGGCCTATGCCATCGCAATATGTATTGCACGACCAGTCAGGTTATCAACAGCAGATATGGCGAAGAATTGTAGCTCCATCCTCAAATTATTTAGCTCATCGCAAATCAGGTTCGTTGATGTTCAGATCTGTAGTGCGTGAATAGTTTAAGTAATACGCCTGCCTGAAAGAGTGCATACTTCTGTTAAAATCATCAAAAAGATTTACTTTGATCGTTAGAACTGGTCACTTGTGAAAGTATGATTAGCCTTATGTTATAACATAGAGAGGCATAGCTATTTTTGCCCTTTTTCGATGGATTTCGACTGGACCCAGTCTAAAATAATTTAATAATAATAATTATTGTCCGATTGTTTCATCAAAGCTACATAACACATTTGCACGAATGAGCTAGCGTGTCATTGTGGGTACTGGATAGGTTTAATTTTTTGCGAAATGATTCTAAAATTAGATGAGTAAAAAAATTGCATTGAAGAGGAAGCTTGGATGTGTGTGTGTGTTTGACTGGCCCTAAAACGTGACTGGCTGGCATGGCTTCAGGTGGATGATGAGAAGGTGATCAGTGGATCATACGACAAGACACTCAAGTTATGGGACATCCGCACGGGTGTCTGTCAAATGACACTTAGGTGAGTGACGTCACTGAAACCATGCAAAATTATCTTGGTGCCACACTTTAATATTGGCACCAGTGTTGTTCCGATCAAACAGTTTTGTTGATGATTGATTGGTTCATGTTTTCGAAGTTTCAATCAGTTGTGTGATGGATGATCATTTTCGATTGTATAGAAAAATTCATGCTGAATTTTGTTCCTGCTCCAAGAGTTATCTGAGCGTTTAAATCCAATTTCAAGACTTCTCTGGGCAATGGGAGAGAGAAGTCTTTTGTGATTGGATATTCTGTGGCTTCACCATTTCCTTATAGCGTCAAAAAAGTTGGGCATTGTCGAAGATGCCGATGAACTATTTCCCACAATAGCCAGTTATATGATCGATGATCGATCGGTTTGGCAAAACTGATATTCGATTATGAAAATCAAACCAATTCCCAACACTAATTGGCACCACTATGTAATTAGGAGCATTGTATTAGAATAACCACTCATACATTCCTTTTCGAAACAGTAAACCAGACTAACATAATTGATGATATGTTTCTGTTGGCTCTGGTACTAATTATTGATACCGTGTGGCGCTTGTGTGTGCAAAATGTTGTAGTGAATTTACCAATGCTGTGGCTTTATGCAGTCGAAGAAAGACTGCGCCAATTTAAACACAATGTCACCTTTAGATTGAGCATTGCTGTGCACCATTCAAGTTCTAGTGTCGCCCTTGTTAGATATGGATGTGTGCCTGAAATGGAGGTTTTTTTTATGAAACGGCATCCTTAATGAAATCACACAGGTTGGATTCATGGATGAATTCTGCAAAACAGAAATTCTGGTAATTTGGTTATGTGTTTTGTGTTGTCGAAATGGAGGTTTTTAATGAAACAACACCAATAATGTGAATGTAATTTTTGGGTTGCCGCATGCTTTGCAAAAAAGATAATAAAAATTCTGCCTATTTCTTTATGTAATTGTTTGTGGTGTCTTTTCTTGCAGGAGTCACACAGCTGCAGTTTTATGTCTGCAGTTTGATAACTCCAAGATTGTGTCAGGCTCATGCGACAAAACCATCAAGGTAGTATCCAGAGACAAATTTTAATGTTACATATGCCCTAAACCATGTGACTTGCTCTGAAACATTCTGGTTTATATGTAACACTTGTAGCATTTCCCTATATATTGTTATGTCTCTCATTGGTATAAAAAAGTTATTTAGTTGTTTTTACTGGATGCTACTTGTTAAAAATATTATGTCATTATACTACATCTTTGTTATTATTTTCTAATAAATGCCTTGATGCGTTCCATTTTCCACAAAGTTATACCTGACTTGTTTTTAAAAAAAAAATTTAACTATATAATTTCTTTCGTCTTTAATTTTTGGTGAACTTAACTGCAAGAGTAGTTTTGATGAAGCCTACATGCAATGGCATATTTTAAATGTATATTTTTTTTATAAATACATATCACTATAGCAGTTGAATTATACAATTGGCACATTAAAACAACCAATATATAATTAATTAAGAAAACAAAATTATGACATAAAGACCTCCTGCAGTGAAATTACAATAATGACATTCAACTGGCCAGCAAGGCAGCTTATAGTATACCAAATTCATGTAGCAAAATATTAGCAGCATCCATCAAGTTAATTAGTCACCACAGCAAGAATAATTATAGCCATCTGGCATCGCTGCAGTGCTGTCCGCGAAATCTAGGTCAGGCAGCCCGTGACGTCAGAACAGACGGAAACTGCTGGGCCTACTGCATGTGCAGCCGTATTGTGCGCTATTGTTCACATTCTTTTAATCCATCTATTGATAACACAGCATCATATTTCTCATATTATAAAATTCAGATAATTTGGAACTATTACAAGTGCAGACATGGTAAATTGTTGTGTAGTGTTTGGACGCAGCAACACGCCAAGTGAAAGAGTACGCCTGCACAAGTTTCCAAGTGACAAACATCGCCGACAGATATGGGCCATGTTCGTCTGCAGAACCCGTGCACGTTGGAATTTAGAAGAATCAGTTTTCATATGCAGCAAGCATTTTTGTGATGACAACTTTGTAAACAAGTTGAAATTCGACATGGGATACGCCAAAGGCCTGGTGTTGAAGGAAACTGCAATTCCAACCATCTACCCCACTGTTACTATGGACGCCAGTAGTGGAAAAAAGACTGTCACACCCACAGCCAGTACCAGTACCCGTGGTGTCGCACCTTCCAGTTCAACGTGCCAGTGGTCCGCTGTGAGAAAATTTATTATTAATGCTTTATAGCATACTTATAAAATGCTAGCACTAAGGATAACTTGCAGAGTATTTGAATAGACAAATTACCACTGCAAGACGTGGGACGGCTTCTGCCTGTGCACCGTCGCTGTCGGACAAAGCATGTTTATCCTCGACAGGCACAGGCACAGCCTCTGCCCGTGTATGGTTGTGGGGGCTTGGGGTCTGCATAATAAGTCCCCAATATCGCTATCCACATCTTCTAAATACGAAATAGTGTCATCATATGAAGAATGAGATGACTCCTACATTGTGTTGTGAGATTGGCCTTCCTTTCATGACGTCACGAATACTGTCCGCAGTCGCTAGATGTCGCTACAAACTGGTACATTTTGTGTGCACAAAGCATGATCAAATAAGCTCCTTTATGGGGTGACCGAGGGAATAAAAAAATTATTTGAATAACAGTAAATTATTTTTAGAGTATGGACAATGCAGTTTGGGAAGAAAAAAGTCATAACAAATTTAAAGGGTGTATGAACATCATGTTTAAAGTTATGTTTGTAAATAAACAAGGTAAATATAAAGGACGTAAACATAAATTAAAACAGGCAATAGGACACTGTTCATTGGTTAATATTATGGTGTATATCGATGTAATATCCATGACTGACTGACATAATTGTGCATTGAAACATTTGTGTTTCTAATACCATCAATGCCAACAACTGCTCGATTGCACTCAAAATTATTCAAACTTCTTATCGAGTGATTTTTACATTCTGATGCTAGTGTTTTTTCAGTATTAAAGCGTTATTGCTGCTACAAAATATTGTTTGCTGACACAATTATTTGTTAAATATTTGTTAGTTATGGTTGGGCCTGTGTTGTTGTGGATACACAGTCGTTCTGCAAAATGAATGTTGACACATGTAGTGTTATATTGTCCACCAGAGCCGCCATGGGTTATTTCAGGTAGGCTTTGTTCATGTAATGCCAAGCGTACATTGCTTTTTTTGCAAGATGCACGATTGCACAACTAGCTACAATTTTCCATTCCGTGGTTGAGCAAATCGGTCTGCGCACATTCCACAACTATATATTACCGGTCAACATATATTGTACAACAAATGTTTTGGCAACTGGTGAGCACACCACCACGATTGTTGTGTTATGCATGCATGTGCTCCCCCTGGTGTTGTTGTCTGGTGTGAAGCAGAGATTCACCAGGTGGTGTATTCTGCAACTGTTGCCGAAAATGCGCTGCGACTGAGTTTTGTTGAGTTGCAGATCAGCATACATTGCACGGCTGATCCATTTTAAGTCAAATAAACACATGACTTGCAAGAGATGTTTAGCAATAATATGCCTAGAATTACAGATGTGACGACTTGTAGGTGTGGACGTTTGCTGGCGACTGTGTGATGACTCTGACTGGGCACCAGGACGCTGTCACCTGTCTCCAGTTCGATGACACACGCATCGTCAGCGGCTCCCTGGACTGCACCATCAAGTTCTGGACGATCGTTACTGGCAGCTGTGTGAAAACCATCGACTGGAAGGCTTCCGAGGGTCACACGGGAGTTGTCAGGTAGGGTTTGTCGAAATAATGCTATCAAGCTTTTACTTAAGCCCAATTGCTTGGGAGCATAGGTCATTAACAAAAGTTCTCCATTGGTTCCTGTGTTGTGCCCACTTTGTGAATTTGTTCCAGGTGTTACCTACTTTCTTAATTTTCCCTTCAACGTCTCACTGTGTTAGTTGCTTATAACCTCTTGCAGAGGTGATACATATACTGGCATAGGTTACACTGTCGCATGACAAAGCGCAGCTAAATTACGTGTGCGTTTAGACAAGCAATGTGCCTAGACACCTGCGACCTAGATTTTGGCTCGTGCACTGATGAAAGGTGCAATTACGACAGGTGCTAACTATCAGCTAAATTGAAACCAGCCCTAATTCAACCGACACAATAGTAGCCACAAATTGACCTCGCTGTTCGGTCTCGTGAGAATGTTAGTACGGCTGATTCTTGCACTGCGATATCATGTGGCACTGTATTGGCCAATAAATTGGACAATTAATGGCATTTACTCTCACTTATGGTTGATTTCAGGTGTCTACAATCAGACAGCTGGAGGGTAGTCAGTGCATCAGACGACAAGACGCTCAAGGTAGCTTTCACAACATTTTGCATGAAAACCTCAATTACATTTGTTTCTTTGGTGTAAGCACTAGCCACAGTTTGTAAGTGTAACTGTGTAATTTGTACGATAGATTCCGTATTCGACCTATTAAATGTACAGTATGCTCTGCATCATTTTGAGACATGGAGGAATGTCATGAGTTCTGATCTAATAAGTGTATAAGCCATTTTAAAAATTATAGCACACCAGATGGCACCACATCATCTCGTAAACAATAATATTGTCCATTGAGAAAACGTGTTGCACTGAATTGGAGATATAGACATTTCGTTAAGGCATTTGTGGTTATCACGTGTTTAAAACTACTTATGAATAAAACATTGCATACAGAAATTATGGATGCTGAGGAAGAATGATTTTATTTGACCCAAATTCTAATAATACAAAACAGGGACAGGGGACTCTGCCGAGACACTGAGTCATTTGGCCAAACAAATGACATTCTTCCGAGAGAAATAAAATTTTAAAAATCCTAGAAACAATAAAAGAAACATAATTGTATATGTCTGAGTGAATGTGTAAATAGAAAATGTGTAACGATGGTTTATGCTACACAGGTTTGGAGTTTGGAGACCGGCAAGCGTCTGGTGACATTACGCAACCACACGGACGGGGTCACCTGTCTTCAGTTTAATGACAGCATCATCGTGTCTGGGTCGTACGATAAGACAGTGAAATTGTGGGACTTTAGTTGTTGCTGATTCATCAACCTACGTTTCTGTCACATGTCACTAATAGCCGTCATACAACTGACAGAACCTTGCTGATTTGTCAACCAACGTTTCTGTCACATGTCATTAATGGCCGTCATACAGCTGGCAGAATCCAGGATCTTGCTGATATGTCAACCAACATTTCTGTGACATGTCACTAATGGCCATCGTACAGCTGACAGGATCTTGCTGATGCGTCAACCAACGTGTCTATGACATATCAGTAATGGACATTGTACAGTTGTCAGGATCTTGCTGATACGTCAACCAACGTGTCTGTGACATATCACTATTGGACGTCATACAGTTGTCAGGATCTTGCTGATATGTCAACCAACATTTCTGTGGCATGTCACTAATGTCAGCTGACAGGATTTTGCACGTCTTCCAATGTGTTGCCATAATATTCCTAAATGTGATATTTTCATTACATTTTGTCTCAGTTTTTTTTACAGTAATTAACCACACTGCCTACACCACGACTGTGTACCAGAAAGATATGTATATTTTATTTACAACTTAGTGTTCTTTTTAAATAGGTTGTCATGCATGTTTCTTAGAATGAAAACTTTGTTTTCACATGGCGGTGCTATTTTGGTGCTACTCTTGATGTGGAAGTTTGTGTATGACATTTTGATGTGGGACTTTATGTATAATCCATTGTTATAAGCAGAGCAACTATCAAGCTGCAGCAGCTACTGCTTTTGTATGAGTTATTCCATCTTTTATCATGACTGATGGGTTTAAGCCACTTGACAGGTTTTTCCGACTTTGCTTAAACACCCACTTTGGAGGATAAAGCTGACCTGGTCTTAGAAAATATTTACAAAAAGATGGTTTCAACTAAAAATTAGTACGCACTGGTTGGTTGTTTAATACTATATCAAGCCAAGCATAAACACGTATAATGTTGATATTGTTACACAATTGTGTGTACTACTTATAACAATGGTACATTTAAAAATTAATAACTAGTTTTGTTTGTAAAAAAGCAACATAACTTTTGTATTTTCATTCCAGTGGCATTATGACTAATTTCCCGTATTGGTGAAAGGGTTATGTCTTTGTAACCCAAATTGTTTCTCTACACTATATTCGAAAATTCTTACATTCACAGCTTTGGGTATGTAACCGTATAGGAAATATGTTCAATTGGATTATAACAAGATCTTTTGAATAAGCTGGTAATACATTTCTGTAGCACCTCAGTGAATGAGGGTGAGGTTAGATACTGATTTCCATGACAATGTTCACATCTTTTAAGGCACGTAATGCTGTCTCTGCACTTCTGTTAGCGCATTGATGATCGAAAATCAGGTTTGTATGTGTAAAGATATGTAGCGTGTGAATAGTTTGATAGCTCAGTCAGTTCAATAAAATATTGCATACTTTTGTTGACATTGATTAAAGAATTTACTTTGATCGTATATTTGATAGTATAGAGGCAGGTTACGCACAGCCACTTTTTTGCTGAATTTATATTAATGTGTATGCTGATACTTGCCTGCCCTGTTGGCGTGGTGTATGATTTTTATTGTAATAAATGTGAAGAATGTTTTTAATTGTGATTAACAAAAACCGAGCTTGGGATCAAATACATTTAAGAGTATTAACGAACCCCTTAATTCTTTAGTAGGTAGTTTTGTCCCACATGAGTACGTTTAAAAGTACTTTTGGTGCACAACAAGTAGAAGAGGGCATTTCACTTTAGGGTTGGTGTCGATTTGATTATTGAATCACAATTGAGCAGGTGTTAGCTTAGGTACACGATTATTTCAGAGCACTGCAAAGCAATAGAGGCATAATACATGATATATATAATTATCATTAATCATTACATTTCTCGCCCATGTTGTACTTTAGCTTGATTTGTTGACATATTGTTTGCAGTGTGTCCATGACAACGCATGCCCGATACTAGCCCGCAAATATTAAACAAGTGATCGTGCCGTAAACACTACATCGCAGGTTGCGCTAAGTAAGCCAGTAACACTAGGGGCAGACGAGTCAAACATAACAAGTGGTTACAAAGGATTTTGATTCGTTACTTGGACCCCATCAGTTTGATGCTGAAGAACACGTTGACATGTCCGTGTGGAACAACGCAGACAATCTGTATCGGTCTACAAGATTATGCTGGTACACAAAACCATTTTAATTTAAGACCTTTTCGCCTCTTTGTCAGTGAATGTTCGATCTTGATAAAGAGACTTGACAGTCGAATCACTGCAGTAGACACGGAAGCCATAGGAATGATACAGGCAGCGAAATGATCATCTCGACAGGGAGAGCAAAATCACCCCAGTTGTAGAATTGATCAAGATGAATAAATTGAGATGGTATGGTCATGTGATGAGAAGGTGATTATGTTATAAAAGTGGTCCTAAGCGGCCCAAAAATGATGGGAAAGAGACCGAGAGGAAGGCCTGTGTTATGATGGATCAACAACATCAGCAGCCACCTGGAGGAAAAGAGACCGAGAGGAAGACCCGTGTTACGATGGATCAACAACATCAGCAGCCACCTGGAGGAAAAGAGACCGAGAGGAAGATCCGTGTTACGATGGATCAACAAGACCAGCAGCCACTTGGTGGAAAAGAGACCGAAAGGAAGACCCGTGTTACGATGGATCAACAACATCAGCAGCCACCTGGAGGAAAAGAGACCGAGAGGAAGACCCGTGTTACGATGGATCAACAACTTCAGCAGCCACCTGGAGGAAAAGAGACCGAGAGGAAGACCCGTGTTACGATGGATCAACAAGACCAGCAGCCACCTGGAGGAAAAGAGACCGAGAGGAAGACCCGTGTTACGATGGATCAACAACATCAGCAGCCACCTGGAGGAAAAGAGACCGAGAGGAAGACCCGTGTTACGATGGATCAACAACATCAGCAGCCACCTGGAGGAAAAGAGACCGAGAGGAAGACCCGTGTTACGATGGATCAACAACATCAGCAGCCACCTGGAGGAAAAGAGACCGAGAGGAAGACCCGTGTTACGATGGATCAACAACATCAGCAGCCACCTGGAGGAAAAGAGACCGAGAGGACGGCCCGTGTTACGATGGATCAACAACATCAGCAGCCACCTGGAGGAAAAGAGACCGAGAGGAAGACCCGTGTTACGATGGATCAACAACATCAGCAGCCACCTGGAGGAAAAGAGACCGAGAGGAAGACCCGTGTTACGATGGATCAACAACATCAGCAGCCACCTGGAGGAAAAGAGACCGAGAGGACGGCCCGTGTTACGATGGATCAACAAGACCAGCAGCCACTTGGTGGAAAAGAGACCGAGAGGAAGACCCGTGTTACGATGGATCAACAAGACCAGCAGCCGCCTGGAGGAAAAGAGACCGAGAGGAAGACCCGTGTTACGATGGATCAACAACATCAGCAGGTACCTGGAGGAAAAGAGACCGAGAGGAAGACCCGTGTTACGATGGATCAACAACATCAGCAGCCACCTGGAGGAAAAGAGACCGAGAGGACGGCCCGTGTTACGATGGATCAACAACATCAGCAGCCACCTGGAGGAAAAGAGACCGAGAGGAAGGCCCGTGTTACGATGGATCAACAACATCAGCAGCCACCTTGAGGAAAAGAGACCGAGAGGAAGACCCGTGTTACGATGGATCAACAAGACCAGCAGCCACCTGGTGGAAAAGAGACCGAGAGGAAGACCCGTGTTACGATGGATCAACAACATCAGCAGCCACCTGGAGGAAAAGAGACCGAGAGGAAGACCCGTGTTACGATGGATCAACAACATCAGCAGCCACCTGGAGGAAAAGAGACCGAGAGGACGGCCCGTGTTACGATGGATCAACAACATCAGCAGCCACCTGGAGGAAAAGAGACCGAGAGGAAGACCCTTGTTACGATGGATCAACAAGACCAGCAGCCGCCTGGTGGAAAAATTTAACAAGATTTTAACAAGATTTGCCATCCAAGCCAAAGGCCCAGATGGCAAGTGGACAAGGAAGCAATTGGCTTATCGAGAATCCAACAATGTTCACCTACTTATAACCCGCCCTCCTGAGATATGTGTCAACCTTGTTTTTAAACATATTCACGCTGCTAGCAGTTACACAATCTATAGACAATTTGTTCCATTCATTTATTGTCCTCTGTGAGAACAAGTGCTTCCTGATGTCCGATCTACATTGATCCTTTACTAATTTTACCTCATGTCCTCTAGTTCTGCTATCCTTCTTGAGTGAGAAAAACATATTTCTATCAATATTTTCATACCCATTCAATATCTTAAAAACTTCAATCTGATCTCCTCTTAACCTCCTTGTCTCTAGAGTTGTTAAATACAGCCTCACAGATGTATTAAGAACGGAATGGTACAAGAACCGTATAGAGTGAACGTTAATGTCTTACTACACTGACAGGAGTTCTAGTGGCAGTTGAATTCCAAACTGGAGTATGGTGAATGCGTGATCGATTATAACAATGTGCAGAATAATTCGACATGGTGCTTTAATATCACTGATTAGCCAATCAAACAGCAGACATTTTTTTTTCAAGAAACACTTATTTTCACCCAATGGTGCGCACGATTCCATTTGTTATAAATGGATCTATATTGCACAGTTACATTAAGAAATAGGAATGTAGCACGAGGAAGGACGGGTTGGATCGCGTCGTCCGTCTCCCGGTAGCGTCAGCGCAAGCCACACCATAACGGTGTAGGTTTAGTGGCCTGGCTTCAATGATGGAGAAAGACCGACCCGTCCAAGCCCGCCCAGCTAACAAACGAGGTCAGACCTGTGTTCACGCGGGGCTCAAGCGCGCGACACAAGTCCAGACCACATGTCCGTCAGACATCACTCCAGCTACATACTCGGATATTATTAATTTACACAAACGAGGTGTTTGTGATGTCTACACATCATATAAGTTGTCAGACTACATATAGAATATGGTATACAGGCATGGTTACCATATTATGCTAAAGGTATTTTAATGATTGCGATAGTGCAGCGTATAGACACTAAACTGGTTATAGGATTTACAGATTTTTCATATGAAGAAAATTAACAAGACTAAAACTATATCGACTTGAAGAACGCAGATTACGATGAAATTTATCTGAGACAGTTAAGTTGTCAACTGGGAGGGAGAATGTAAACCAATATCAATTAACATTAATCTAAATAAAACAATATCAGAGGTCATAGTAAGAAATTAAATAAACAACAATGCATGTCGTTATGTAGAAGGCGATTCTTCAGTCAAAAAATATTAGATGCTTGGGATTCTTTGCTTGACTTTATTATATCTGCAAGCTCTGCCAACATAAACAATAGAATTTATAAACAATTATATAACATATGGGCATCTGGTAATAAACATTAAATAGATTGTGCGCGTCAGACAGCGCTACCACAGTTCTCCCTCCTTCTCCTTGGCCGGCACCTCGACGACCCGCGGCTGGTCGATGATGCGTGCCGTGCGGTTTCCCTTCTCGACGATGCCGATGATCCACGCCTGGTAGCCCTCCTGCTTCTCGATGTCCTTACAGAAGGCGGCTGCTTGCTCCCGCGGCAGCGCGATCAATAAACCGCCTGAAACACCAGCGTCAACGCAATACGATAAATGTTAAATGTACGAAGTCTGATCATTTCTATCGTGACAAACATGTTATCTAATCTATAAAGCAAAGTGTCTGTTTGTCTGTCCGTCTGCTGGTACCTATGCCCGGCCGCATTTGTGGTCTGTTCCGTGCGAAACTTTGCAAGGAGACACCAGAGGTCCTTATGACGGACATGGGGAGAAACACATTTAAAAATTTTATAGGGGGTACGTGGGGATATTACGAAGGAAACTATGTGGACTTTTTTACGTAGATTACGTAACTCGGAACAATAGGAGTTCGTAGTTACGTACAATTGTTAACAACGCTATGCGTGTTTTCTACGATTGTTCCGAGATACGTGATCTTCATCAAACGTCCACATAAGTTCCTTCGTACGGTGCGAATGCTTCGTCTTGTCTTGGAATAGCCAAAGACAGGATATGTAAGAAAAAGCTAACCTTCTTCCTTTATAAAGACAATGTAAATGCTTAAATACTTTGTTAAAATGCACTATTTCCACGAGTTGCAGCAATATAGTCAACCGTAGTATAATATAAGTAACACAGAATGTAATGTACCCGACGTTTCTGCTGAGCGGCCCTGCAGTAAACCAAACATGCCGCCACACGCCTTGCTGACGGCGGCCATCTTGGCTATGACTGGCAGATTGTGGATGACGAAGGCGACCTCGTTCTTCTGGACGCTCGCCAGGTTATTGGCGTGTCCCAGGATGCCGAAGCCTGTCACGTCGGTGGCGCCATGGGCGTTATACTTATGCATGAGACGCGCGGCTAAAATATATCATCAACATTATAGTAAAGAAATTATTATAGCAAAGTGAAATATCACAGGGATGTTCCATGTGGTAAATCACTGTCTGGTAAAGAAACATTACTTTAGCCATTTTCTTGTACTTTTCTATACTAGAGTTCAGGTAAATGAAACAGTTTAATAAGTATGCAAAATACTGCCTGATGACATTGATGTGAAATGTCAATCTTTAGTCATGTATTGAATCAACTTAAACTCAATCCGACGCGCTCGTTGCAAGCTGCTTAGTGACGACTTAAATCAAGAAAATAGAACACACGGCGTTCCTTCAAATGTTACAACAATAAACACTATTTCCTGATGATTTCTTCAAATCTTACAGAAACTGAAAAAAAACAACGATTGACAGAACATCGTGGAGAGAATTTACACGGGGAGTTTGAGAAGCTTCCCGTGTTATATACAACACCTTCTCCCAGCCACCTTTATGCCAGGGCTCTGCTCGTCAATATTTTGTTTAAAGAGCCGCCCCCGTGTTCGTCAATAAGAATAAGGGTACTTTTATTGCTAATTATATGTTAATTAATTAATTAAGGTTATTCGTATAGCAAACTGTAGTGTTATATTTGTGCTATATGTGCTTGCACTATATATATATATATATATATATATATATATATATATATATATATATATATATATATATATATATATATATATATATATATATATATATATATATATATATATATATATATATATATATATATATATATATATATATATATATATATATATATATATATATATATATATATATATATATATATATATAGTAAAGGTACAGTTAGGATGAGCTCTTACTGAGCTACTAAATATATCATTTGTTTTGACATACATGTATTATCCAAACTTGACACTCACAGTGTCTTACAATACGCACAGCATATTTATTTAAACTGTTCAATGCATTACGCAATTATAGGCGTAGTGTTATCACGATGTGTCATAGATAGTATGACACGTAAACATATTTTTCATTGCTAAAGATGCTTGATGGGGAGCAATTATAAGTTGTATTACTTCAGCTTCCTGCTTTCTCAATATTGTAACTCATGTAAAACTGTGACAATGCTGGAAACAGACGAATGAAGACGACGATCAACATCAACCATGAGATACATGACACATACAATCTTCGCCGAACTCGACAGACTACCAAAAACAAGACATCACAACGCCCACGCCACGTACCAGTTCGGTTCAGCCGTGCCATGCTGAACATCGCCCTCTGGTACGCCTTTTGCACGTCGTCCTCAGTGACCGCCAACTTGATGCGGTTCCATCGGTCAGGCTCCTCAATCCACTGGTACGCGTTGACCGCTAACTGTGTCCCGAGTGGCTTCGTCACAACGAGCACATCACCAACGACAGCGTCGTCCGGCCTGAACATGTACATATTACACGATTCAACAGCTAACTGCCATGAAATCTACTACAGCGCATGACCATCGTACGTGATTAATAACAGAACTAGTAAGGAGATAAGCGATATATTTATGAGAAGTATATAAACTCATCACAAATCAGTTATTGAATTAATTAGAACTAATATAGGTGACTACTGGTTAATACTGATCTATACTGATGTTGGGTCGGTATTTGTAGTACCTCAGAATGTCTGGTTATCAGTGATCCGCGCACTAAACTAGCACAATATGTCCCAGAAGTCGCGCACCATAAGCTTTATTCATATCTACTAGGCTTACAAATTGATCATGGTTACAAGTAATGTTGAGTCACAATATATTCGATATGGTGGTCTTCTTGAACAAACTTGTAAATCCGTCTTTACCATAACTTCTGTTCAGAACGTCTTTTCACACTGCTGTAGCAATGGACGCAGATGCATTCTCCAACGACGTTTAATTAATTAATTAATGTACAAATATATGTAGACACTGTAAACGATCACTTCAACATGTCCCCAGATGCAATAATCCAGGGGAGACAGTACTTGTGACTTTGCGGGCCATTCAACAGATCGTGTTCCAGAAATATTACTTGTTACCATTTTCAACTGAATAACGCCTACGGTGCGCGACTTCCGAAACACGATGAAGATTTCATATAAATATATACCAATATAGACAGACCACTGAGGTGACTATTTCCACTCACATAATGAACTCGTTGGACTGACAGACTGTTGTTGCGACTCCACCAATCGTCATCCATGGGTTCTTCACCGTTTGTCCTCCGTTCACACTTGTTCCAGCCTCCTCAGCTAAATCCTGCAGCAGGATTCTACGATTACACTGCGTCTTGCAGAAGCGCTATATGTCTCTTTCTGAATGACCGACTAGTTCCATAACTGCCTTTGCCTCATTGAGAATATGTATTAAAAATGGGTAACTGGAAATCGTCTAGACTGATTGGGGTTGTATATTTTGGTCATGATGGACTTTTATATTACTGACCGAGTTTCATCCTGCAAGAATGTCTAGACAGCTTCGGTGATCTACTTCTGATCTTCATCTTCGTGTTTTCCCTAGTTAACTCCGTGGCGTATTCGTCCACTTGTTAACCATTAACATTGTATATACATTTCGAGAGCGCCAACGCTTTCGTCTTTGACGCGACTTTGAGCTGGGATTGCCAACGATTTAGGCGCGATATGATTTCTTAGTTCTAACTGTTAATATACTGCAGCTATTTTCTAACTGCAATATACGGCTACAATAGTAATAAAACGATACGATGACGGCTAAGAAACACGACGGAACCACCAGGGTAACGGGGAAGGCCGATAACCACTTGACGCAGAGAAGTGAACGCGGAGATGACAAAAGCACGATGTGGATGGAAACAATTGAAAGCCCAAACCCACAACCATGTCGGGTTGAAAGGAATCGTCAATGGCTTATTCCGTTAAGGAGTAAAAAGGGTAACGGTTCAGTCTTATATGGCGCGATATCCATACCTTTACACTTCACCCCCCCCCCCCCGGCAGACGGCAAACGCCATCTGGACTTCTATGGGAAGCACTAAGGCTTTAGTCCAAGTATGTCAAAGCTGGCTATTAGACTAACACCGCTGTTACGCGTGCGGACTCACCCGGAATCCTCTAATCATGAGAGGCACGACAACATCACGTTCTTTATCCGTCAGTTTCTGTGAGATACCCAGTAACATCAACATGTTGTCACACTCCGTCACGCCCATAGCGTATAGGTCACTCACTACGTTGGCGCACGCAATCTTGCCCTGTAATGTATTTTCATTAATGTGACAAGATTGCCATCCAAGGCACACATATCAAGTAGAGACGGAAGCCATGTTCTCATCGTTAGTATTTTTTTATTTTATAATCCGCCTTCTGATATAGTTGTCAATTGTGTTTTTAAACATATGCACGCTGCTAGCATGTAGCCATTTACACAAGAAGCAATATATAACTTTTTCCATTAGGGTATCGTCTGCTGTGAGAATGAATACTTTCTGATGATATCCAATGTATACTATTCCTTCACTAATGTTAGGTTACTTTATATCTTCTAGTTATTTTATATTAATACGACAAAGACGAATACTTCAGTGTTATTGTTCAGTTTTATTTGAGCTGGACGAAGTCGGTAGGCTGAATAGGACTAGTTGACTTCGATTGCATCAGACATACGCAAAATTAACTTGATTTCCACACAATGCGTGATAAATTACCGCTGCTGAAAAGTTGTACAACCTGTACTGGCACGTTTTAATCTTAATTTAATTTAATCATTGCAAGCAAGTCATAAAATATGAATACATTTGGCCATGTTTACGGTTATTATTCATTAAAAAATGTACAGTAACGGTTTACAATGTGAAGGTAATGATCACATTGGACATTTAACAATGTAATGTAATGTACGTATTTGTGGAGTCCAAATAAAGATGATAATAATAATGCGAAATACACCAGCTGCTGTCCCTAAACG
The DNA here is from genome assembly GCA_033239005.1 of Lamellibrachia satsuma. Classification (NCBI taxonomy): domain Eukaryota; kingdom Metazoa; phylum Annelida; class Polychaeta; order Sabellida; family Siboglinidae; genus Lamellibrachia; species Lamellibrachia satsuma. The sequence goes on from BSQZ01000052.1 coordinate 4,295,477, forward strand.
TTTTAATTCCATTTTTAAAATAAGTTTATTCTGTTTTACTTTGGATATGTTTGTATTCCTTTTGTGAAGCTTAAGTAGTTCAAAATTACCATCATGTATGGGTCGTCAATCAGAGGATAGAAGAAGTCAGTTGTCTGCACCAATGACAGACCGCCATGACGAAGTGGCGTGATGCACGAATCCATTCCAATTCCTGCAAACAATTTCAGATCCACAGCTAAATTCGATTTTATTTTATTTACTTACTTACTTACCTTCGGAACTATCGCTAGCAGAAGTGACATTTTAATAACTAGGACGTTTTACTTATTCAAGTTGCTATTTATTAATTCTTTGGTTTAACATATGTGCTTAATTTAATGTTTATATAATGTATCAACTTAATTTAGAGGTTTGTTTAACTTATTTATTTAAGTTATGTTTACATGTCTCTTAAACAATGTTTACTTTAACTGTTCAAATTATTTTTAATTAACTCAGTATTACCTTGTTAGTGCCTTTCAGATTTTTTAACCCGGACATACGACGCTTTACAAATGTGTAATAAAAATAATACTTGCATAAACAACAATATTCAGATAAGTTTGGCAAAGGATGGCGTTGCTGAACAGGTAGGGAGAAAATTTACACACTATTAAAACAAATTATTTTCAGTCAATTAACTAAAGATTTTGCAGACATAAAGTTAACTAACGTTCTTACAGGCATAATATTATTACCTTTCTTTAATAATAACCTTCTTTACGAGTTTGGCCTATCTTTACTCTATTGTGGGTCAAGTAAAGGGAAGACCGGGGTTAGTCAAAAAACTTGCTTATAAAACATAAATATTGTAAAATTCGTTTTATGTATCACAATAAATTACACGCAGGCGTCAGCGTACATGTCTATGCGATATTCGTAGACAATAAGCAAATTTGTATGCCTATAATATCCGAGATATAACCACTTTGATGAACAGTTAGTTGAAACAAGTGAAGGGGTTAGTTGAAACACTTGTATTATGCCACCGAACATTCGTTCTGACACATGATGTGTGTTTGTCAAAAACTTTCCCATAGAACATGCACTGAGCGTTCACTAGTAGCATATAGTGTGCACGTGGGTTAACAAACCCAGGTGAAATTGCTTCGACTAAAGCCGCGACGGTCGCGGCGACTCAAGATGACGCTGTATCAAATTCTTCACAGGCCATTGCTTTACTCAGTTCTCACAAGTAAATGTGACTAGTTTTTCAATTTTTTTTGCACGTGCTATACAAACACAGCTGGTGAGTAATGTAACTACGTGCCTGTCCGCGGGATTTCTCGTTCGAACCCCCCGAACCCCCACCGAGGACGGGCATTAATTAATATTCACTAAAAGAAGCAACTGAATTTTTTTTATTTTATCTAATATTTTGTTTCAGCGGTTTATCAAAAGTTTTAACAAACCGCGTGTTTCAACTATCCCCGGTATCCCCTACAATTAATTGACACGCACGCACGCACGCACGCACGCACGCACGCACGCACGCGCCCGCCCACCCACCCACCCACCCATCCACGCACTCGAGGACACTCGAGCGTATGGTATTTAATCAGGCCACACTCACCGACTTGAGGAGCGGCAGCCACCGGCCGAGAATCCGACGCCGTGTCGACCACTCCACGCAGATTAAGTCCCTCAAGAAGTTTGAGCAGAACGACTTGAGGGACTTTACATCCTCATCCTTTCAGTTCGGCGAACTTCGTCAGTCGGAAGTTCTGACCCAGGCCGTGGGAAGCCGGGTCAAATTGACGCCTATGTGTCATATCTGGCTTCTCCGCTCGCTCTAGCGTGAAGCCTCGTGGATAAGTCAACGTCACCGCTAACAATGTCAAGGATAGGCCTCTGCGTTCAATGTGGTGCGTTATGTAAAGTACGTGGTGTTATATAAATAGCTACTTATCTTACACACCGTGGACTGCGTAATCTTGCCAAGTGTGGTAGAACGTGCGTGCTCAATGCAACCTGTTGTTGTGGGTCGGACTAAAGGCCGGATGTCACAGGATGGCCCCGCATAGAGTAATGTGGGGCAAAGCGTACCCGACCTATCTCAGCAGATGCCCCTTTAATTGGAGCAGCTGTATAATTAAACACTGTGAAATAGCTGTTTAGGTGTCCAAGTAATATATGCATATATATATATATATATATATATATATATATATATATATATATATATATATATATATATATATATATATATATATATATATATATATATATATATATATATATATATATATATATATATATATATATATATATATATATATATATATATATATATATATATATATATATATATATACCAGACATGGGGCAATTAACTTGAAATGTTATTATTAATTTAATTATAATTCATTAAATTACAACTAACTCAGAAATATTTCAATTAAATTAAATTAACCTCACACATTTCTCATGTGAATTAAATTAAATTAACCTAACAATTGATTTTAATTCAGTTAACAATTAAATGTGTTGGTAGAGAAAAGATATTTGCTCATACAATATTTACGCGCCAAGACATTTATTCATGGGGAATTTTGCCACATTTTAAACGTTGTGAATGCTTGCTAAAACATTTATGATTTTTTTCTGAAAGGATTGAAAAGATTTGCTGGTGCCTTCGATAACTAAAAATGAAACGCTTAATATGTGAAGTTGTGAACATCTACACTGTTATGCACACTGTGTATAAGATGTATATGTGTGTATAACCCAATTAATGTATGAGTGACACTTGCTTTGCGATCCACACATTCTTTGCTGTAACAACGTGCTCCGTATGATGTAACAACTTGCCCCGCTTACGGGGCTAGTTGTTACAGTCGACCGCGTCTGGGAAACTTCACATATCTACCTAACTACAGTATGGAAAATCAATGGTATGGTGTATTTTATTAACACGAATAATGAATTTAATGTACACGTTGACATAAATAATGCATATATCATACTTTTCACACAAAAATGACTTTAACTGAAAATTGTAACAACTAGCCCCGGTCTCCCCTGTGTGTCGTTATACGATTACTTCCACGCATGCGCTGACAACGCAGAACGTCCAGGGCACACCCAGGTGAGTCTTACCATTGGCGTTGACGTTGCGCGTAAAAGCCACTTATAGAATCACAAAAGATTATCGACAGACAACACGCTTGACAGTCCCGTGTCTCCATGCCTGAGTATCCATGATATGGCCATCAAAGATGCGCTGATTGTTGAAGAAAACCACTCTCCTTCAGATGACAGTTGTCTTTAATCAGGAAATGATCAACTGTTGCACTCTGAAAGGAGTAACAAAATAACATGAATACTAAATACTAGCTAACTAAGCTAAACAGCATTGACAGTGAAATGTGCGTATAGTAATGTATCTTGTACCTCAATGTAATGTCATCAGCACACAGAGGGTTCGCTGTCGACCCATTCGTGTGGCAGGCTACGGGTATAATGTACTAGTGCAATTGACTGCAGTGGGCACTTGATGTCCAACCATGCATAACGATACGCATCACTGACCAGTGTCTACCACATATCTATAGGCCATAAACTTGTAGGCTACTTGCTACATCTCATCCATCATCCCCCCACGTTCATGAACTATGAATGTAAAGACTTACACCCACTTACACCCACTTCCACTGGCTCGTAACAACGAGGCGGTCGACGCAATCGTGGTGCGCGCAGGAGTCGAGGCGATGACTGTTCCGGAGGCCGTGCAGAGGGAGTACGAGGTAGCGATGAAGGTGGCCCGTCGAAGGTTGCTGGAGGTGCATCTACATCAGGAGTTGAGGTAGCTGGATGAATCTCTGGCGCAGCGGCTGCTGGAGAAAATGGAGTTGTTGCTGCCTGGGGTTTTGATACAGTAGGAGACGCTGGCGTAGCTGGTGGATGGAGCTCTGGCGCAGTGGCTGCATGATACTGATCCGGCGTGGTCGCTGTCATCGTGTATGGGCGTGGTTGGAGAGCAAGGTCGTTTGACGCGGGACACCGAGATGACAGTGGCTCGCCGATAGATGTAGAGGGCTGGACAAATTGCCTTAAGAACCGTCTGTTGCGGAGGGTGAGTCGGCCCGAGCCGTCAATCTTGACCAGGTACTGTTCATTGTCTCCTACGTCCACGACGACACCTGATCTGTCCCATTTGTTCGGATGGGGCCCACGCTGGTTTTGGACATATACTCTCGCGCCGATCATCAGGGGCGGTAAGGTCCGCGAGTGGGCATTTAGGGCCTCAGAGGTGCGCGCGAATCGAGCGCGCATAGCATTCTCCTTTGCCGACCAAGCCTCCCGCCACATCGGGCGGATGGATGGATTCTCAAACTTAGTACACCTGTTGACGAATGAGAACGCGTCTCTGATGGGTCTGCCAAATATCACTTCCGCAGGGGATACGTTACAATCGGGGTCGGGTGTGTTCCTGAGTTGCAGCATGTCTCGTAACAGCCCATCATTATCTAGCGAGCCGGTCGGGCCTATGTTATCCATAAGAGTGCGCTTAGCCTTCTTGACCGCTACTTCAGCCCGGTCGTTAGACTGCGGAAAGGCGACCGAAGATATGCGATGGTGGACCCCCATCGCGACAGGAAGTTGGAGGTTTCGGAAGCTGTGAATTCAGGGCCCCCATCACTTGAGAGGATTTCAGGGACGCCGAAAGTGGCGAACATCTGGCGAAGACAGGCAATGAGGCCAGTAGCTCCGGAGTAGGGTGTACCCGGGGGCGTTTTGTAAATGTCCACCCAACCCGACAGACGGTCACCAACGACGAGATAATGGCATCCGCCGTAATCGCAGAAGTCCGCGAAAACTGACTCAAACGTTGTCGACGGCGTGTCAAGCGCCGCTGGGGGAGTCGCAGCTTGTGACAGTGCTGTTTTTTTGCATGAGCGACATCTATCTCGGGTCTCCTGAATGGCGGTGGATATGCGCGGCCAGAGCATCTATAAACGTAAAGGAGATCGGCAGGATTGCGGCAACTATCGCGGAATCTCGCTACTGGCCATTGCAGGCAAAATCTTTGCAAACATTCTGCTCCAGCGACTGCTGGTCGTTGCAAATGATGTCCTTCCAGAAGCATAATGCCGATTTCGTTCATCACGCAACACGATCGACATGATCGTCACCTTACGACAGCTGCAAGAGAAGGCAGCCGAACAGAACAAACCGCTTTACATCGCATTCGTTGATTTTTCAAAAGCGTTCGACTCGATCAGTCGCCCTTGTCTCTGGCGATTTCTCTCGAAATATTATTGCCCTGTCCAAGCACAGGTGATGATTGACGGTGAGACGACGGGTGCATTTCCTGTCGCACATGGAGTTAATCAAGGTTGCATCATAGCGCCGACACTGCTTACTCTCTTCTTGGCTGCAGTGCTCGAACTTTCAAATCGTGACACCACCAAATGCATTTACATAACAATACGCTCAGAAGGAAGGCTTTTCAATGTATCCCGCCTCAAAGCGAAGGTTAAGGTACGACAACTGTGCGTTCGGGACCTTCTATACGCTGACGATACAGGCTTTGTGTCACATTCTGAGGTTGATCTGCAAACGATACTTGACAGGTTTGCCGTCGCTTCTGCACCTTTTGGACTCTCTATCAATGTTCGAAAAACTGAGGTCTTGTATCAAGCCGCTCCCGGGACACCGTACACAGCATTGACGATATTGCTCAGTGGAACGCCACTTAACGTCGCTACCACCGTTAAATACCTTGGGAGCACCATCGCAAACGACTGCAGCCTCAATAAAGAATTGTCGGCGCGAATTCAGTCGGCCTCGGCCGCATTCGGACGACTAGGTGAACGATTATGGAACACACACAACATCAAACTTGTAACAAAATGCAAGGTGTGCCGTGCTATCATCCTATACGCTATATAGACGTCATATTCAGCGATTGTCACAGATACACATACGCCACTTAGGAGCCATCCCCGGAATCAGGTGGTCAGACCAGGTGACCATCAATGAAGTACTGCAACGTGCCGATATGCCGAGCATCGAGGCAGTGCTTCTAAGCCGGCAACTTACGTGGACCGGCCACGTTGTACGGATGAATGACGACCGATTGTCTGAGGCAGTTCTGTACAGCGAGTTCTTTCGCAGGCAAAGGGAAATGTTGGAAGACCACACTTGGCCATGACATTTGAACCAACAAAAGACTTGTTTAAGGTAGGTGCCTACCTTGAAATCAAGCTAACTGCGTATTTTTTTGCGCATCGTAGTCGTAACATCAAATCAACACAACAGTTGTATTGTCCATTGAAACTACGTCTTTTACGTCAACAATAAACACAAATAATACATGTTTGTTTGTAAAAGAACGTTAATAAGAACCGAAAACATTATAAAGTAAACGTAATTCGAGTACAGCGGCTTCTGGCTGATAAAGTCTGGCTGATAAAGTTTCGTTACAGAAAATTTATTTCAGAACTTGTGTGATTTTAAGATAACAAACCTTGTTTATGTTTGCCCGGAACTTTATTACTTTTTCTATAGATGAATAGTATGTTATAATTTCGGCCAACTTTAACTGAAATGACGTCATTTATTTGCTACTGACGTAGCTGTTATTATGTCAGATATCTCAAAAGTGTGCAAGGGACCCCCGACTGTTTTTTGCCTTTTTATACACATAAATAATAAATGAAAATGTTGGCCACGTTCTACTGTAGTGACATCACTAGGGGCTGGTCAAATATTGTAAAAATTCAGCTATCATGTGGTTTTCCGTGACTTAATAAATTACATCAAATAAGTTTACAATTTTTACTGCACATTTTACATATTATGCTCCTTGTAATATGAACATATCAAACTGCAATATTCCCGCAAGTGTTGTAGTTGAATAGTAAATAAACCTTGTGTTATGTGAGCACCTCATGTTCCTAACTGTGCTGTCGACGTAGCTGTTACTGTCAGATGTCAGATAGTTGACAAATTTGGAATGGGTGCTCCAATTATTCACCTAGTTATAGATAAAAATAATAAATTAACATTTTGGCCTAATTTTGATGAAGTGACATTACTCCTTGTGGGTCAAGCATTGAATATTGTCGACATTTAGCTACCGTTTTACCGCGACTTAGTAAAATTAATAAAAAAATTAATTTATCGATATTTTTGTGTGTGCATGTTTGACAAATAATGTTTAGGTAATAAGAAAATAGCAATTGTAATAAGAACATATCAACAAGCATGTAGGTAAGTAGGTAAGGTAAAGTCATCCCCCAGGCATTACGCCTTAGGAAGCCATGAAGGCTTATATGGCCAGTGCTTAAACCTGGTTTCTGTAGTGCGAAGCAACTTAGAGTGCAGTTATACTGACTCTCCTGGACGGGACACTAGTCCATCGCACAACAAGCATGTACTATATCTTAAAAGTAAATAAATCTCGTGTTTACGACTGATTATGATCAGAGAACAGTATTTTGCAATTGTTACTACAGACTATGCTGTTAATATGTCAAGCATTAAATACATTTGCACTGGATCCCCCAACGTGTTTGCCTATTTGAGTTTTTGGGGTCTAAATGATTACAAAAACATTACAATTTAATTGTTTCAATAGTATGCGGGAAAGTGCATTTTGGCAAAGGTGTACCCTGTACGTGAAAACGCCCACATACAAATGTATTTATTATTACCTTTGTGAAACTTAATTGATGTAAATGTTATAACTTATGTTTGTTTGTTATTTAAAAAATACCGTTGCAGTCGGGGGTCCAACAAAATGAAGACATTGCCACATGGTTTCTCCTGGAAGTGTTAAGGACAGTCAGCGCAGAGAGTTCTTGCAACACAGCAAATGATCAAGTGTTGATTGAATCTATACCATTCAGTGAACCATATAATCTGAGTATATTGGGTATGAGTACGAGTAGGAATACATGACCCATAAGTTATATGAGTACGAGTACCTCAAAAATGTACTCGAGTACACGAATACCGAGTACTTCTGCCCCTGATATTATATGATATTATATATATATATATATATATATATATATATATATATATATATATATATATATATATATATATATATATATATATATATATATATATATATATATATATATATATGCATTATTATTTACATGGCGCAAAGATCTCAGGAAACGTTTTAATCTACCAGGTTGCACTCACTGTTAATATATGGCACTACTCGGGGTGGCGTGGCGTGGCGTGGCGTGGCGTGGCGTGGCGTGGCGTGGCGTGGCGTGGCGTGGCGTGGCGTGGCGTGGCGTGGCGTGGCGTGGCGTGGCGTGGCGTGGCGTGGCGTGGCGTGGCGTGTGTTTCTCTTCTAGGTGACGGTAGATTTGTATCATACTATAAGCTCATTCGTTCGTAGAGCCAGGCACTGCGAATCTAATATGAATACTTACTGCTTACTGCTTACTAATCGCGCTGCTCCAATAAACGCTGCACAAGTCGGCTCCAGGGGTAAGACCGCTGTTGACCTTCCTGTTTATCGAATGTAGGGCGTATTAAATTGCGATATGTGAATTTTAACAATTCATATGATGTGACATAAGTGCAATTGAGCAGGCAAATTCAATGGTTTTTTCTAGAAGCTATTGGTTGTGAAATAGTGCATTTTTTAAGAGTTTAGCAGGCGGAGGGATTTATGGGAATTTTTCAGCTATAGGCCACATGAGCGCATGAATACATGGATTTTTTTCAAAATTGACGGGCATCGCACTTCGGGGCGTTTTAAAAGAGCTGGAGGTATGTGATTTTGACAAAACTTGGTCAGTATGTCAATGAGATGATGTCAGTTGCTGTGAAAAAAAATTAGAATTTTTTATGGTAACGTTTTCTTATAATCAGACAAAACGTTAACATGGCCACCATGCAATTCTCTACTGTGGTCTGTCCCCTCTAGTCTTGGCGGTTGTGTGCTATTGGCTGTGTTTCTGCAAAGGTCTTTGCTATCTATTCCTCAATGTTGTCTTTCCATCTCTTCCTCTGTCTTCCTGTTTTCTTTCCCCTGCACTGTTCCCTGAAGGATTGTTTTAGAGAGCCCGCTTTATCTTGTCACATGCCCATACCATCTCAGCTTCCTATTCTTCACTGTGGTCTTCACAGTGACCCATGTGTTGAGCGATTGTTTTGCGGATTTCTTCATTGGTGACATGTTCGGTGAAGAAGATGCCGAAGATTCTTCGGAAGCATCTCATTTCCACTGCAGCGATCTTCCTTTGTAGTTTCGCTGTGAGGGTCCATGATTCACATGTATACAGGAAAGTGAAAAGGACCAGTGCATGTATCGAGCTTCATTTTGGATTTTAGCGCGATGTTCTTGTCTCTCCAAATTGGTTTCACTTTCGCTAATGATGTTTATGTTTGTGCAGATCTTGCAAAGATTTCGGTCTTGGATCCCTCGTCACTGATGATAGCCCCGATGTATTTAAAGTATTTCACTCTTTCCAGTTCTTGTCAGTTGGCAGTTATGCGTGATCTAACTGTACTACTGCTTTTTGTCATTATCTTGTTTTTTTCTGCGCTAATTTCCATTCTATATTTGGCTGATGTTTCGTCCAGACGGTTCACTAGGTTGACGAGTTCTTTTCATCACCAGCCAACTCGTCGATGTCATCAGCAAACTGATTAGTACAAGCCAACTCATGTAATAAAAAAATGGTTGCACGATTCACATCTAGGACGATTGCAGAGATAAACGCAAACAGGAAATAAACACAATACAGTGCATGTTATTTCTTATGTATACCAAAAATCAGTACTCATCAGATCAGCAGGAGACAAAAACAGTAAATTAGGCATTTATACCGTGTCTTTAGCATTGCCTTGCCGGCGCAGCCACAGAGGAGCGGCGTCCATAGCGTTCAATGTCCTATCATGTTAACCAGCTCTGGTCGGCGGATCTCAATGATCGGGCTTGCTTGTACGGAGTTAGTAATGTCGAAATATACACTCGAGCGATAAACCAACAATACGTTGGCGAATAAGTAGCCAATGAGGCGCGTGTTACAACCAGTAATGGAATAATCTACCGGTATTATAATAAATCGACCGGTAATGCAATACTCGACCAGTAATGTAATAAAAATGATGAAGATAAACATTATTCTGATGATGATGTTAACAATGATGATGTAGAAGGTGATGATGAGAGAATAAACGATTATGATGATAATGATGACAACGACGCTGATAATGAGGGTAATAAATAGTTATGATGATGATAAGGAAGAAGATGAAGACAATTAAGCGGTGATGATGATTACGTCCTACTACTTTCGCTGTCTGTACTTTGAGATGTGGAAAATATAAATTGTGCACATCAGTGCGTTAATCACAAAAGTGCCATTGTAGCGAAACTAAGAAAATCGCAGTTAAGTTTGGCAGTGATAATGTAGTGTTCCAAAATTACTGTATGCATCAATGCTATAAACCCTAAGTGCCATTGGTGGTTGGAGTGATAGTAGAGACACTTAGTGACAATTTTGGAAGATAAAACAACAATACGTCACTTGTATGGCGCTCTGATTGTATTGATGGGCCCAGTTGCTTTTTACAATCATACAACCTTTATTATTACCTCCTCAAGCCCCAACCTCTGTCAATATGGTCGTTATTTCGATAAAAGGTGCCTGGGCATTGCAGCTAAACAAACACAAAAGTTCATCGTTTTCAGGTCAAGTCAGTGTTACGTCACCGCGGCGTCCGAAATGTTGTTTATAATAAAATACAAAGTTCATATTATTGTTCTTGGACATTTCTAACTTCTTATCATTGTGGGCTCGTTTTTACACGGAGTTGACCACACTTAGAGCTACCCACTGCCCCACCAAAACGAATGTGTGTTTCAACGAATGCAACATGACTGAGGTAAGATTCAGACACGTTTCAACAAGAACTATTCAGCAAAACTTTTATTCTTTACATCCTGCTCAACATTCAGTATATCTGAGCAACACAATTCGCACTAATAAACAAGAGGACTGGACGAAACAAGAGGAAGGGTGTGTCGGCTCGGGTCGCTCGACTCCTGGCATCATCAGCTCCGGCCACACGATGACGATGTCTGTTTTCGTGACCTGGCATCAAGAACGGATTCCGAACGGCCTGGGCCAACACGCCCAGTTCGCTATATACCACCCCAGGCAACAGCTCACGCGGGGCTCAATCGCACGGCAACAGCCAAGGCGCACCACGAAACATTCCTCCCAAGACACAGCCAATCCTACCTGCATACACTTTCATAACGAACATTTTAAAATACGATGCTCACAATATTACGGGTGGTTTTTGTGGTAATGCTTTCAGTGACGAACTACGAAAATCATGCATTTCGGGAAAGTGTAACATCGAACCGTTATAGTAGCTAACGGGGTCGGTTTATTTTGCAAGAAACAAACCTCCAACTAGCTACAGTTACGCAGACTGGTGAAGTGATTCCATAACATCATATCACATTCGAACATGCGACATATTTCAGCAATGCTATTCTTCAATCGAATTACTTATTACTTTGCCAATACAAATGAACGATAGACACTACCACCAATCCACACGGATGAGAAACGCACTTGGACGGTACTGTAACCATCTAATTTTATACAAGCTTTAAACCTAACCTAAGTAAAAATCTCAAACATCAGATTGCTTTGCAACGCATCTAACATTAGTTGGAAACTTCGAATTGATGCACACGAATCATCGCATTCACGCCGGTTCTGTCAAAGAGGCACGATAGGGTAACATCTTTGAGCATCCGTGCTCCATAAGCAAGAACGTCCACTGTTTTATAGCATAGCTGTCCAAACAAGCATTGCACAACGTCAATGCTGCCAACAGCAGTCGGTCTCTGTGTCGGTGGACAGCGCTACCACAGTTCTCCCTCCTTCTCCTTGGCCGGCACCTCGATGACCCGCGGCTTGTCGATGATGCGTGCCGTGCGGTTTCCCTTCTCGACGATGCCGATGATCCACGCCTGGTAGCCCTCCTGCTTCTCGATGTCCTTACAGAAGGCAGCTGCTTGTTCCCGCGGCAGCGCGATCAACAAACCGCCTGAAACACCAGACACAGAATTAGCAGCAATACACCTTTAAAGAGAACAAAAGGTGTTTTAACAAGACTATAGTTGACCGGACATACAACGACAACACAAATAGAACAGAAACTCAGAACAACACAAAGCATGGAAAGATGCATGCTAGGAATTACCAAGAGAGGTAGAAAAACTAGCAAATGGATCGGAGAGCAAACTAAAATCCAGGATATCTTAAAACAAGTTAAAATCAAGAAATGGATATGGGCGGGACACCTTGCCAAATCTAAGGACAACAGGTGGACAAAGATAACAATAGAGTGAATACCAATGTCAGGTTCTCAAAACCAAGGACAACAAAAAACTAGATGGAGAGATAAAATTGTAAAGCTTGCTGGCATGACATGGATAAGAACGACACAAGACAGAAATAAATGGGAGGCCTTCACCCTACAGTGGGCTGACAATGGCTGAGATGATGATGATGACACCACACACAACACAAATGAACCAAGTTTAACAAGATGGCCATCCAAGGCGAAACAAAAACCAGATTACAAGTAGACAAGGAAGCCATTGGCTTATTAAGAGTCCAACAATGCCTCATCTACGTGTAACCCGCCGTTCTGGGATGTTTTGTCAATTTTTTTCAAACATATTCACGCTGCTAACATTGACACAATCTGTAGATATAATCCATTCATTGATTGTCCTCTGTGAGAACGAGTACTTCCTGATATCCAATCTACACTTCTAAGGAAGACAGATTCCCTTACAAACGTTTTTATCTGTGTTGTAACATGTTGGAACTTGACTGTACTGGGGGCAACATGTTGTACCCCACTGGAATAAGCTACGTTACTCTTACTTAAGCAATCAAGCATGCCAGTGTTGAATTTATAAATGAAATTGGATGGATCATCTCACATACGTGGTAGGAATGTATGGATAGTGTCCAACACTTTTAAATGGAAAAATATATAATAAGCATGTATGCCACAAAGGTAGCACCAAATCAAAAGCATTTCATGAGCTTGCAACATGTGCAGGGAGTGAAAACGCCTGAAGACAAGTAAATACCTGACGTCTCTGCAGAGTGACCTTGTAAAAGCCCAAACATATTCCCACACGCCTTGCTGACGGCGGCCATCTTGGCGATGACTGGCAGATTGTGGATGACGAAGCCGACTTCATTCTTCTGTATCTTCGCCAGGTTGTTGGCATGACCCAGGATGCCAAAGCCTGTGATGTCTGTAGCGCCGTGGGCGTTGTACTTATGCATGAGACGGGCAGCTGTAAAGCGATCATATCAAAATTATATATTGTCCACAGGCCTCACTGAAGACAGTGCATCGGCGTAATCATCCAAGCATTGCTAATAAGTTTTTATTTTAAAGTGCTCAAACTCAACAGAATATATGAGAAAAGGTGCATAATGTTGGTGAACTGTACATTGGTATACAACTGTGTTCAGCAACTGCAAAACTGTTTAAATCGTGGTGGCCATCTTGGATTGCTGGTTATCATGACGACAAAATGAAAAATTATATGGCTCATTTTACTTGCTGGTTATCTTACTTTCAGAGTATATACATGTATAATTCATAAAATGCATTTTTGTCACTGAATCTTGACTTGAAGTGATGCAGTCGATTTTCTTGCATATTCACTGTGAATGCTGTATTCAGTGGTCACAGCAGATCAGGGCTGTAGTACTGAAATGGTTAAACGATGCTATAAATGAGGATTTCACCCACCAACTCTGTTTAGCCGTGCCATGCTGAACATCGCTCGTTGGTACGCTTTGCGAACGTCATCCTCACTGACCACCAGCTTGATGCGGTTCCATCGGTCAGGCTGGTCCAACCACTGGTATGCACTGACCGCTACTTGCGTCCCAAGTGGCTTGGTCATCACAAGAACATCACCAACCACCGCATTGTCTGGCCTGAACACAAAGGGCATCAAAGGCTTTTGTATTTCCAACAGGGTTGGCTTCAATTAACATTGTAAGTTACAATTTTAATCACAATTACATCACTTACAAATGCTATATAAAGGGTCAATTACAATAGTTCATAGGTTGAATACTTCACACAACTATCATTCCAGAATGTTTCCTACATAAACGATACTCTTTACTTTGGATAACCACAATGATTTCGCTACCCACACAATTACAGTAACTTTCCCAAACAATAGGAAACGGTGTAGGTGATTCAGAAAGGTGAAACCAAACAGAATATAACAGACAAACAAAAAGATAATGCCAAATAACAAAGACACCATTTGTCTTGTGAATAGTGACTATTTCCACTCACATGATGAACTCGTTGGACTGACAGACAGTTGTTGCGACTCCACCAATCGTCATCCATGGGTTCTTCACCGTTTGTCCTCCGTTCACACTTGTTCCAGCCTCCTCAGCCAGATCCTACAACAAGGTGTCACATTTTATGAATGCCAGTCGTAATAAAACAAACAGGCATATAATAAAGGCATGTCAGCCACATAAACTGCTAAACAATGATTGTCCTGTCTGCAACAACTTTTTTTTTCTGTAAATAAATTACATCATTATACTTATCCATGAATTTATTTTCGGAAAAATTAATTAATTATCTATACAACATATTGCATGTCTCAACAAATCAAAATGGTGAAAAATATTGTTCATACTTCATGGCATTATCAATGTTTTATTGTTATTTATATGAATGGAATTTAATATAATAAACTGGTTCAACAGTGTCACTTAGACAAACCTAACTGTATCATTATGCTGATTGTATGAAGTATAAAAGTATTTATATTAGGGTACTTTAAATTTTGCCAACTCTTCAAACAGCACAAAAAGAAAATTGTGACTTACACACTGCAAGCCAAGTTCTAACGAGAAACCCACATTTTATAAATAATTTTTTTTCACATATCAAGGAACCACAATTTTTAGCCATTTCACCAAGAACTTGTTTTAGTGCTAACTAATAATGTAATTGTTTTTTAGAAATGTAACCAACCATTGTAATAGGTAATTGAAACCAACCCTAGCAGTAAAAATGCATGAATTCACCTAAAACTATGTATAAAATGTGACCCGCTCTCCCAAAACCAGGCGGAAGTCGCACAGATCGGTTTCGCGCTAGCAACCAAAACATGCAGTTGGGGGTCACTTCGTCGATTTTTGGATTTCAGTGGAACTGTGTTGTTTGATATCTAATCTTCGGTTTTGCAAAGTGTGCAGCCCCAAAACACAACATAACATGGTATAATGTTGTTTTATTTGACACCTTCCGCTCATTTTGGTAAAACAATGACCATCTGAATGACCAAATTAGCTAGATTTGAACGCGCCGCTACGAGCGTTATTGGTGTGGTACCCCTTAACATTGCACATCGTTGGAAAGCCGGGAATGTCCGTGATCTAAATATGTCGTCCCCGTTAGCCATGGTATTATTGTAAGCCAATCACAGGCGACTTATTCTAGTAAACAAAATGGCAAGTGCGTAGCTACGTGCGTCACGTGGTCTCCGCCTTAGCCTGCGATTCGCTGATTGTGATGTCACTGCAAGGTTGACCCGGAATCTCCGAGTTCATCTCATGTTGTCAAGTAAACATCGTTCTATCGTTTAGCGTCGCGCATTGAATTTAAGCAAGTCTTTTAGCTTTATATGAATAGATCATTTCACAATTATGGATCGAGCTGCACAGATAACGCAACTATTGAAAGAAGCTTCGAAATGTGGTATTAGTGACAGTTCAGCGGTGCGGGAAGTGATAGAAGATTACTTCTGTCTGCCAACTTCTGAACTTGACAGCGACGTCGAAGTAAGTGACAGTGGCACTGACAGCGACGATGAACTCGTGTTGAACCCACTATCAACAACAACAAGTGTTGACCGTGCCAGTCCGGTGGCTTCTACTAGCACTGTGGAAGAAGTTGATGTTGACGATGATGATCTAGAGGAGACGGCCGCGGATGACGCACATCGCGAAGAAGAGGGTGCGATGGATAGAGCGGCGAACATGTTTGAATGTATCAACATGCCGCAGAAGAAATGCCACTGTGTATGCAAGCTATATAATGGCCAGCCTTGTATTTCCCAGTTCAGCAATGAAAATCAAGAGTCTATCAGGTATGCTATGTTTAATTATTATAAAGCCTGTGCACTAATAAATACATGCATACATACGTACATTTTGCCAGTTAATGCTTAGTAGATAATTATGCAGACCTACAATAATAGGCTACATACAAACGTTTACTGTTGTATAATTGTAAATTTAACTGTTAATAATTATACTAATCCATAATATTGTGGCACATGTATCGATATTGTAGTAATGATCATTGAGTCCATGTGGAACCAATGTCTTTATAGTTTTATGATTATAATCTATATTATTATTATACAGTAAATTGTGTGAACTTAATTAAACACTGTTTTTCCAGACTGAATACACAAGAGCTGAGTGCATACGAGAAAGACTTGCTGCTGCTTGGGATCATATGTGCCAGCATCAATGCTTCAAAAGAAACCCTGAGCATGAAGAAATTAAAAGTTGGACGAAAGGCAACAAGGATACGCTACTTCTACTACGAACATCGACGGATATGCCGCGACACCTTTCTCTTCCTGATGGACATATCAAAAGATAAGTTGACCAACTTAAAGAAGTGGTACTTGGCAAATGGGATTTACCCACGCAAGAAGAAGTCAGGCGGCCGACGGAAAACAGCATTGAGCTTTGATGAAATCAAACGTGTCTCTCGGTTTATAATCAACTTCGCCGAGCAGCACAGCATCATTCTCCCAGGACGTATTCCTGGTTTCAAGCGAGATGATGTTAAGGTGCTCCCCAGTTGCGAGACAAAGGCGTCAGTGTGGCGATACTATAAAGCAGCATCAATGCAGGGTGAGCGCATTGTGCGCTACTCTACATTCCGCAAGTTGTGGAATCAGCTACTGCCATACATAATCATTTGCAAGCCGATGTCAGATTTGTGCTGGACCTGCCAACTGAACAACACACGTATCATGCGGCAGGTACACGTGTCGGAAAATGAGAAGAGTGCAGCGCTTCGGCTACAAGAGGCTCATCTTGAGCACGCACGTGCAGAACGTGCGCATTATCAAGACCTGTGCCAACAGTCACGCCAAGTCGCAGACACCCACAACCTGCAAGAACTACACGTGACACGCCCACTCTCTAGAAATATCGCATTTCATTACAGTTTTGACTTTGCACAACAAGTACATTTCCCATCTGATCCACTACAGCCAGGACCCATATATTTTAAAACTCCTCGAAAATGCCAGATCTTTGGAATACATGCTGATGGGGCTTCAAAACAAGTAAATTACCTGGTCGATGAGTGTGTGTCGTGCGGTAAAGGTGCAAATGTGGTTATTAGCTACCTACATCACTTCCTGGACAACTACAGTGCTGGTGAGTGTCACCTCCAGCTAAATGCTGACAACTGTGTCGGACAAAACAAAAACAATTTCATGCTGTGGTACCTGGCATGGAGAGTTGCTACTGGTCTCAACGCCACAGCCACCATCTCATTTCTACCTGCTGGCCACACAAAGTTCTCCCCAGACTGGTGTTTCGGCCTGATTAAACGGGTATATCGGCGAACAAAGGTGTCCTGCATGCAGGACATTGTTAATGTCATCCATAAGTCGTCAGAGAAAGCCCTGAATTTGCCGCAACTTGTTGGAGATGAGGACGGGAAAGTTATTGTGCCAACATATGACTGGAAGGCATTCCTCACTCCAGCTTACAAGAAAGTGGTTGGTTTGAAGAAAAATCACCACTTTCACATTAGTGATGCAGACTCAGGGAAACTGCTCACAAAGGAGTACACGAGTGTGAGAACGATGAACACAGCATCCTGTGTGGAGCCGTTCCACAAGGAATGCCAACGATCGTAACACCTGCTGGCTTGGAAAAGAAACCCTCAGGCTTATTTATATATGTAATGAAATCCGGGAGTTCTGCACTGACGATACAAAGGACACAGTGTGTCCGCGTCCTTTGGAAGATGTGGATTCGAGCAGTTCAGATGAGGACGACGAACCACTTGTGAACCGCTCAAAGAGCAACTGTTAGTGTAGTTACTAGTTGCAGTGCTGTTGCTAGCCAGTGAGTGGGTGGGCGGGCTCATGCGAGGTCGCACATGTAATTAGGTCATTGCCGTGAAATAACATTAACAATATATTTCACAATTAACTCATTGTTTTTATTTTAACACGATAAACTAGTCTAGTTATGACACAGAAACATGTTCCTGTTGTTGTGTGGTGTGCTGTTTTTTTCAGGACAGAAATCAAGATTTTGATTTTGATGTATGTAAACAAAATATTTTTATCAGCTTTTAATTAAATCTTACTGATACCATTGACATTTCTGTGAATCGCTTTACCCAGGTCATAAGTATGTCAAATTAGGACACTGTGTATGCATGGTTGCTATAGTATTTTCAGCTGTATGTCTGCTTAACATCATGCCAAAGTTTAAAGCTGTTTTTCTCCAAATTGTCGATTTCAATGCATCATCATTCAAATTGGCATAACTTCACCAATATACAAGATACAACAATGAGGGATGGCTCTTTAGAAAGCTCTGTGTATCTGCTTTCCAATGATGTATAAATATCCACTTGCAAAATTTGCTACTTCAGCCTGGTTTTGGCAGAGCAGGTCACAAATTAACAGTAATTTTCTTTTGTAAAACAGTATAGCTGTACAACCATTGCAACTGATACTTTATGAAGCAATGCAATTGTAATTTTTTGGAGTAATGTAAGTGATTTTTGAAGCAACGTAATTTTCATTGATTATGTTGCTGTGTAATCATAATTGACAAAGGTAATTAACCCCTACCCTAGCCGAGACTCACCCGAAAGCCTCGAATCATGAGTGGCACGACAACATCGCGTTCCTTCTCAGTGAGCTTGACAGCTAGGGCCAGTAACATCAACATGTTGTCGCACTCCGTCACACCCAGAGCGTAGAGATCACTCAGTACGTTGGCGCATGCAATCTTGCCCTGTGTTCAGTTAGCATAAACAGCGTAGTCATCACAGGGAAACATGCATGTCATGCAGGCTTTCTTTGCAGCATATGAAGGACCATAGTAATTGGCATCATACTATCAGTGTTTGAGTCAGGATTTGAAATTTAGGGGACACCTGTCTCCCCCTCTTTAAAAAAGTGAGACATTCAGTTTTAGGCTGAACCATTAATCAATATTTATAAATCAGTGGTGATCACAATTGACTTAACACGCACAGTCACACGGTATATATATATATATATATATATATATATACCGTGTACAATCCCTAATAAGGGTGCCTTTCCTTCACCTTCCAGAAGGCTGTCAGGGACTCAACATAGTTGAATTCTCGCCAGTGTGGGCCCTCTAGCTTGATTGTAACAATTATGTTGAGTCGCTGACTAGACAACTTGTACCACAGCATGTTCTGTGCTGAAAATCCACGCTCCACACCCAGTGTGGACTGGGAAGACCATTGCCATGGATGCCAGGATCACCAAGTTGGGGAATATGTCCCCGTGATGTGTACCGATGATGCTCCATAACACTGGAAGCGACTTTGAAGGAGAGTTATAGACCAATCTAAGCCGGACAATGTTGCTGAACAGATTCAAATGACGTGGCATGGCTATCAAGACAGTTATCCACCAATCTGCCCGGTTCTGATAACCACTACAGCGTCAATGTGCATTAATAATAATATCTGTTAGGTGGCACAACAGGTGCTGGGTTTATTTGTCAAAAGAAATGAGGTGACAACCAAACCAATATGTTTTTAGAGTTTTGAGTGAGAAATTATCCTGCTAGTAATAGTATCATATCTTCCACACCTACGGCTATGGCCTATACTAGTTACGGAAACACAACGCCAACGGCAACGCTACCTTTCCTTAAACGCTAAAAATTGTCTAGTATCATTTTGAAACATATTTATTACAACAGCATTAGATAAGTTGTACATTCACATCCTGTGCAAACATATAATTGCCGTGGCGTTGACAGTACTACTTAGGCATTGTCATTGGTACTACAACAGCTGCCAGAATAAAACTAGAACTGTAGAGCCAGTTGTGGCAGTAGTAATACGTTGTAATGTGAACAAATGCTGATTTGCTGTTGCATTACCTTAATAAACATCAAATATATAATCGGTATAGCATATACATATAACAATTGTGTGCAATAACATCTCAGTTCAGTTACCGTCTGGTTTTTTGGTCTGCTGTGCGTGACCACATCGGCCAGCTGCAGTTCCCGTTTCGACGCCATTTTGCATGCATAATCTAGATTGCCCACATTCCATATGGTGGCGCCACTATCTAGGAAGCGCGGCTAATTCCGTGATTGGACAACTGATCGGTGATGCCAGAGGTAAATTCTAAGTGGTTGGGGGTAAATGTAAATGATTTTACAGTAATATTAGACGCTGAACAAGCGTAAAAAAACTGTATTTCACAATATAGCAGGTGTCGCTCCACTGATTAAAATGTGCGTTATTTAAGATAATCATGCGACATCGGTGTCACGCACTTTAAAAAAATATGCGACACTTGACAAATAAATGCGAGAATGTCGCAAAATCGCGTCCTAGCTCAAACACTGTACTATGTTAACATGTTAGCAGTTGGTTTTACCATACATAAGCTATTTCGTCATCAAATTAAATTGTAAACATAGGAAATCGGACATGTTATATAGTTCAATATGTTCAATTAAAAATATGTAAATAAACCCAATTAGTTAGCATTGCAGTACAACAGTAGTTTATAAATATACAAAGGCACATTATTTAAAGGTTATCAAGATGCTAATTGTCCGAGTGTTGATTTTGGTCCTAAAATAATGTGGGTGTATCCCTATGCGTGTAGTTTCTGAATTGTTAATCACACAATACCATCATGTATGGGTCGTCAACGAGAGGATAGAAGAAGTCTGTTGTCTGGACCAAAGACAGTCCGCCATGACGAAGTGGAGTGATGCACGAATCCATTCCAATTCCTACAAACCAAAGACATTTCCATTACCAGACCAGCATTCCAAAACAATGCAGGACATGACAAATTGGCTGCCAAGAGGTTGCACACAGTGTCTGGCTGTATTTCAGATTCAAAATGTTGAATTTGTCAATGTGCTCGAATAGAAAGTCCAAGAAAGTTTGACGACGGCCACCACCATTAATCATTGTAATTGTACACTTTACTAGATGCCTGTTTTGTGTATACCTTGGCATATTGTCATAAGTATATAGCAAACATTTCCCAACCAGCCTACATAACCAGTGAAGCTATGACTGAATGCATGCACAGTAATCTAGACTCGCCACATTCTGAGGATTCGGAACAGATCTGATGATACGCAACAGCAAAAAACCAATATTATGTTTTAAGCGGTTAATGGTCCTTTTATTGTGTTGTAATTGGCTAAATTAGTTAGAAAATGTGTGTAAATTTACTAATATAATAAGGACAGATAATTATTTTGATTTCTCATTACAGTATAGACACCAAATTCATTAGACTATGTTTCAGATTCATGACCTGTTAGTTCACACTGTGGCGCCACTCATCATATCACTACTACCACAACTTGACTATAAATTCAAAATAGACAGTGCGGAGTCGATTAAATGATTGGTTGGCAGGGCAACACAATTTTAGTTTATGACTTGTAACGCCATAGCATTTGCGCACTAGTTTGTTTTTAATGCCCAATTTTATCTACATTTGCATACTATTGAAATTGGAAGATTTCTTGATAAACATTAGGAATTTACCAAATGAAATAAAAGCGTGCACATCAAATTTAAGTTGTGGCAGTGGCGCCACCGGTGGGGAGTTTGCTGTTAGTTCACGGATTGTGGCTCCCTCTTGAGGATACATTGGAAACACATTATTTTGCTAGTTATGTCACGTGGCGCAGAAAAACCGCGTAAAGTTTTCCGCCATCTTGGAAAAACGGGGCACGAAAGCACATTACTATCTAACATTCACGGCAAAAAATAAAAATTGCACAAAATCCTGTAAAATATAGATGACCGTTTATGTTTGCTTGCATGCAATATAATCGGTAGTTGCATGCAAGTGTGTATTTAATTACAATATAACCGAGTAATTTAAGCCATTTTTCCATCGACTCGGTTCTCGAGAGGCCCCGTTGGAGCGCATTCGCCTGGAATCAGGCCATACTCACCGATACGAGGCACGGCAGCCACATACTGGAAATGCGATTGTTCCGACTCGGAAGTGCCTTCCTGCTGTTGTAGTCCCTCAAGAAGTTTGAGCAGAACTTCTTGGGGGACTTTACACCCTCATCCTTTCAGCTCGGCGAACTTCGTGAGTCGGAAATTCGGATCCAGATCATGGGCTGCCGGGTCGAAAGGACGCCTTAATGCCATATCAGGCTTCTCAACTCGTTGGACTTCCTCCAGTTTGATGCCTTGTGTTTACGTCGATGCGTATCGACAACGATACGTTGAGTGTAGCACGTTGTGTGCACTGACAAACGCGTAGAACTGGTGAACTTCAACTGAATCGAAACGGCGCAACCAAATGAAATATGGCAGACCTCCCTTTCTTTGTCCGGGGACCACTCTATCAGTTCACGGTGCCCGGATGTGCTATTTACATCATTACGTCGCCTTGTGCGCTTTGAGCGAGCGCTCCCTCGAGGGATCTATTATTATTTACTTCGTTGTTGAACTTTGTTCGTGTGTCTCAAATGCCTGCTATTTTGCATTTTATGTCAACACATGTAGTGAAAATAGTTCTACTTTGAGAATCTGTATATATGTATAAACATATGTACAATTTATAAAAGAGAATCTAGTTGTGAAATTCAGTGGAAGGATCAGAATGTTCGTAAATTCCAGGCCATCTATTATCACTGATCCGTTGGTTATGCCTCGGAAAATAACTACAGTTCGCGCCCCTAAATAAATACCCCCAAAGCACAAAACTCAAAAGAGCTCGCGTTACGCTTGTATTTGTGAGCGAGTTATTCTGCGTATATATTGTGGCTTTGCCGATCTTGTTATCAAGCGCAGTCTAGAAAAGTTTTTCGATAATAATAAATTACTTATTTAATGAATGCAAATATAAATTCTGTAAACTATTGTAAAATGTTAAATTAAATAAAAACCCTATTTAAGCATATCCATGTGTGTCTTGGTTGTGATATAATTTATAAGTTATCCATGAATAAATAAATAATCAAAAACAACGAACGTTTGAAAATGACACCATTGTACATTTATAGTTATATAAGCCAAACAACAACATAGCCAGACAGAGCCACAGCGCTAATTCACAGATTATGAGTAGGGGAAGGTGGGGCATGTCCGCACACTAAGGCATGTCCGCACACGGAGGCATGTCCGCACACTGAGGCATGTCTGCACACTGAGGCATGTCTGCATGCACACTGAGGCATATCTGCATGCACACCGAGGCATGTCTAAACACCTTGATATTGACCAAACTTCGTAGCATTTTGTTTCAAAACTGTTCTATAGTAGCATATAACTCGTACATCGAGCATTTGAACCCGCGAATTGAACTTCTTTGTGTCGGTAAGAAATATATAAACTAAAATGTTGTTTTTGCAGAATCTAATTCAACACATACATATATTATTGATACATAACTCACACTCTCAATAGTATATGCATATTAGTGTGTTTTTTTAATCTGTATCACTATATATATAGTGTTATTGCACAAATAAAATTTACTGCCACGTACAGACGTATATTTACATAGCGTGACAGCATGGTGTACATGTTACGCCTATGTGAATTCTCATCAGCTAACCCATGTTTCATTATGGAGGTGTGACAGGGACCCAGGGGGTGTGACAGGGACCCAGGGGTGTGACAGGGACCCAGGGGGCATTCAAAACATTGCCCAGTGTATACAATCCTTGAGAAGTTCTCTAACTGAACCTCCTTAAACACATTTTAGACTTCTACCAAAATCAGACCCTTTTCAATTTGAGTGCATTGAAATATACACCATTGAACATGTCAAATGTGCACTGTTCCTGGACAGATTAGACTAATATATTTGATTCACAGATCACTGGGACTTCTCAGTGTCTACCCTTTATCGAAAAAAACATGTTTTGAGATGTTAAAATGATGGGAGGTTGGCCTAAAAGATGAGATGTGATGTGCTAAAGACAGTAAACTTGTAACATGATAGTTTATACAGGTTAAGTGTTATGTATATCGTAGTGTGTAATTATAACGTTGTTTTTATTCTGTTTCCTTTTGTTTTTCTTCATCTTGTGGCTTTCCATTTGCTCTGTAGTTGAGACAGACCAATATTACGCATCCACCTCACCAAATTTTGGCCACTATATTATATAAACTACAGCTAGTTATGTTTATATTATTTATATGGGCTCATTTGACCCCCCAAAGAATACTTATGGATATACATAACAAGCTGTATGATGTTCTGCATTCTGAAATTTACCATTGCAGTTCGTATTCTGCTCTGTATGCCCCAGTGATCAATACATATTGATAACATATACGTTTTTCATAGTGGTGTTGAAGTTTGATAATTGGTAGTAGTAAACTACTAAATATACATATTAATAAGGCACAATTTTACCCTTCTTACATAAACAGTTATGGTTATAAACTTGCTATGACACATTATACCTTAGGTGTGCAAACATGCCCCACCGTCTGTACTTATTTTGACCAAAGATTGTTTTATACGATTCTTCAAACAGACACGTCCAATTAAATTTAATTTACTGTTCTGAACATAAATAAACATGCATGCCAAACGTAATATAAACATAAATAAAATTTATATTTTGCTAAGCGTTTTGCTAAAGGGAATGTATAACAATTTTCATTGGTTAAATGCAAAATGGTTTCTTATGTATGTCAAATAAAATATTGGAAATAACATATTGCAGCTTCATTCTTGGGTTGATTATGAGAAATATAACATAAGGAAAAAAAGCTAATTATACCTCTGTATAAAGCAATAGTTAGGCCTCATTTACGATACTAGCTTGGATACCATATTATCGTAAGACGGATATAAAATAATATATATATATACATATATGTATATATATGCTAGAACGAATAGAGGAGAGCAACTAAAATTATTCCAGAACTGAGACCTTTGTTATGAAGAACGCCTAAAAGTGAATGTGGTTTAACAACCCTAGAGACAACGAGGTTAGGAGATCAAATTGAAGTTTTTAAGACATTGAATGGATATGATAGATACTGATAGAAATATTTTTTATCACTTAAGTAAGGTAGTAGAACTAGAGGACACAAGGTAACAGTGAAAGATCAATCTTGATTGGATATCAGAAAGTACTGAGGATAATAAATGAATGGATTGTGTAAATGTTAGCAGTGTGAATGTTTAAAAATTAAATTGACAAACATCTCAAGAAGGCGGGTTACACATATATGACAAATGTCTGGGCCTTTGCCTTGGATGGCAATTTTGATAAAGCAGACATGGTCAATTAATTGATTTATAAAGTATGCAATAGTGTTTGGAACAGAAATAAACATGCATACCGAACGTCGTATAAAATAATTTATATTTTGTTTTAAGCATTACATTAAAGGGAATCTACAACGATTGGTTAACTGCAACAGGGTTTTAATCATTAAAGTGTCCCAAATTCTCTTAATTTTTAGATCTCGGAATTAATCTAATCTATTAACAATGCCATACTTTGTTTTAGAAACGTTTTCACATATTTTTATAAAATGGGAATTTGAAAGACCTTTCAATCATTGGATGAGAAACGTTATATTATATATTTATGTGCAAAGGTGGAAGATTTATTGATCTGTCACTGATTTGTTGTAAAACTGGCATATTTTATATTGTTGCCAAATCATGTATTTTCTACAATATTAACTGACGTGAAAGGTCCCAACACTAACATGTTTTGTGTGGGTATTATTTTTAAACAATGGATGTGTCAAATACTAGAACTGGCAATTTTGTAAACTAAGTAACAATGTCCCATAACACATTCCCTTAAGACAACCAAACATGTTCATTTATGACACTGGTTAGGAAATCTCCACACTCATTGGACCAGGTTGTATAAATAATTATATTAGATTAGTGATCTGACGAACGGTATGTGGTCTTTCAAAATTTAAATGGTATGGCCTGTATATAAATCTGGCAATGATATAATTATGCCAATGTTGCAATAAATGTGTCTGTATATTAATTATTCCACAAATGTGCTGTTTAAAGAACACAAGTCTTCCAAGGACAGACCAAAAATTGGTATCCATCATTCCCAAATGTGTAACAACTTAGTATGTCGTTTATACTGTTTTAAGGAGTATATATACATATATATATATATATATATATATATATATATATATATATATATATACATACATGGATATATATATATATCAATAATTAAATCACATGGCTATAAAATAGCTTGTTTAAAAACACTTGAAACACCACAAAGATAGATCAGAATAACTTTTATTAATAAACTACATAATTCTGTTAATTCAGACACAAAGTGAAGTGCACAAACCTACACTCCGACTGTACTATAGCGTTTACATAAACATTTATAATTATACAGCATGATCAAACACAAATATTTACAATGTTATATACATCCTTCACAAACAAAGAACCAACGTATTGCACACACACGTATGATGCAAATGAGATATGACTGCATAAGGTCTTTCACCAACAAAGTTGTGAATGCATTTGATTACTTTGTATATTATGAGTCTACTATTCTTTGTTTGAGTCAACAGTGAACACAGAACTGCCAGCAGTACGTCTTAATAAACCTATTACAGTTTTAACGTACACAGGTTTATAATGTAGACAATTACCTCTTACTTCCCGTGAATGCAGTACAACGTAAGATGGCAATAACTGTTAAGGAAGTGATCCTACATAGCATCGTGGCTCAATCATTATGCCACTGTTTTATTCTAGTTCGTGGTAGCGAGCAAACATTGTCTTCTTTACGCAGTCCTTGTAGGTGACGCCCGGCTCTATGTTGTACGTACTGCCCGGGGCACCAAGTCCAGCCTGTGCCTGTCGCTTTGTTGCCTACAAACAAAGTCAGTTCATTCAATCATGTCCTCAAGAGATGTAGTTGGCAGACTAACTGGGCCAGACAGTGTTTTTTAAGGTTCAGCTCATACAGGCAGTGTGACGTTTCATACAGGCAACACTTTTTGACAAATGGTTTACCTTGAGATCGTCACCAATTGTGCTTTATGTTGACAATATCCCGAGAACCGCTGAATTTGTGAATAAAATAAGCTGTTAAAATTGCACCATTATAATTATTGGATCATGAAGCTAACTAAGGGCATATCGATAAAAAATATTAATGTCAACTGTCACTTCAGCATTGAAAAGCAACAGTCGGCAGGCTTTTTGCAAATACGTGGTTAGGCGTTTTGAATGATGTGCCCGGGAAAGTTTTAAAACTAATTGTGGATGGTTATTAGTAGATGAAGTTGTTCTTTTCTTAGTTTAATACTTCTGCCGCGATTCACACATAAAAAATAAAGTCATTTTACTGAAACCATAGCTACCTATTTTTTTCGAAATTACATTTCCACCCTAAATCCTTGGCAGTATCTCGCCCTGATGACTGGTGCATCCCTTTTCACGATTTCATGCTTAACGAGCGAAGGATTTAGGTGCTACAGAAGTTTATTATTACGCACCGTGATGGGATTAACGATGCCTTGTCCAGCCTTGCCCAGACCCCGTCCTTTGTTCCAACCCATCTTCTGAAGCAGCTTGTTGCCAATGTTGCTCTCTTCAATGCCTGCCATGGATGGCTGCTCAAACCTGGTCAAACAATTAAGTACACGGTTAGCGTCATTGTGGATTCGTTTGCCAGGTGAGTTTGTTTATCTGGTTTAGTAACTGTACAGTAAGGGCCTCTGTAAATAAAAAAATAAAATAATGAAAAACAAATGCACATCAGTGGGTCAACCCACATCGATTATGAAAAATTGGAAGGGTATTTTGTACACTTTTCCCTGGCTGACATTCAGCAATAATCTGCTTTCCATTCACTGTATTGGCAATGCATGTACAGCGCCTGCAATCATTGCTGTTGATATGGTTGTAGGTGAGTATGGGTGGGTGGGTCAATGATATGCTAATTGTTTTGGTATCTTTTATATTTACAACCCCTAACTTTATACCTTGGGACGTTACACTTTCACTGCAGGCACATAGCACTAGGTGAACACTTGCCTGCATCAAAGCACTCCACTAGTAAAAAATCAGTACTAAACCAAACATACATATTTACAGTCATCTAATTTGTTGTGATAAATGTCAAAGTACTCTGCAGAATACCTTATTTTGATGACCTGCCTCAGTAATGTAATCTTTACACTTACGGAATGGGCATATTTGGCGCATCCAACTTCTTAGAGGGAACCGGGGGCTGGGGAACTCCATATTTTTGTCTTCTCTCCTTTGCCCGATCTCGATACTGCAATATCAAAGAACTCGGTAAAAATAAATAACTTTTTTATCCAAACATTAACATATTAAAACAAAATGTCCTTGTACAATGACTTAATTTCTATTGTTGTTTCCTGGTTTAAACATTTCTGTCCTTAGACATGCAAAAGAACATGATGGTTACAGACAGTGCTTGCTGGATGAATGACCCGATACAAACAATAATTGTAACCACCATGTAGATTCCTTATTAACTACACTTCTTGACTAACAACAAAACATTCACGGCTTACTCCGGCAACAAAGCCTAGACTGCTTCGATAATCTAGTTCTGAGTTTTTGCTTCCAGATTTGAAAAACAAAAACTGGAACTAGGGTTTTTTCAGTTGCTGCACCAATTATTTGGAATTCATTCCCTATTACTAGTATTAGTCTTAAGTCAGCAACAAATATGATAACATTTCACCTTCATCTAAAGACTCTTTAGTCATGGTTTCTGTCTCTAGCTCCCTCGTGTATTCATCTTTGAATAATTTTAACACTGTATATCAATTTCGAGATTGCCTGACCCTTTTGTCTTGATGTGCCTTTGAGGTTAGGTTTCCGAGGGTTTAGGTGCAATGAAAATTGTTGTATGATATTATACTTACAGCGAGTGCTTCCTGGACAGAGTTGCTACGCCGTGTATTCGTCTTCCTCCGCTCTTCTAGATTTTTCTGAAATAGAAAACCAGCTGTGCAAACAGTGCCACTCACAGCACGAATCTTCACATGCCAGCATTTAAAATGGAATGGCAATCATCAGGCAATGCTCAACATTGTTGCAAGAAAACTGGTTGGTTTCTTCCTTGGCTTAGCTGTGTTCCCTCACCATGCTAGGGGTGGTTGCTACATCAGGAATCAAGACGTTGACCATTCTTCTTTAAAATGTACTCTGATGCCTGATGGTAACTATTTCCTCTGCCAGTTTGTTCCAAATGCAGTCGGGCAGAATGTCCTCTAATGGACAACTATGTTTGATACTGAATAAACAGCATCAGTAATAATTTTGTCTGTAAATTGCTTAAACTACTGAGATTAACAACATTGCGTGCAGCTGATACCGGGACCTTAACAAAAGAACCAGAGAGGAAGCTCAGGAAGTGTCTAAATGTCCACTGGAGCAACACACTGACAAAGAACTTGACGTGGACATAGAAAAGCTGTCAAACAAGATTTGAGTGAGACGCCTCCAACAAGATAGTCATTGCTATCACCATAAAGAAGAACCAGTGTCAAAAATAATCTTGTGAACACCGACTGATGGAAAGAAAAACAGGGAAACAAAGAAAAACACCAAACTACTATTCGAAACTGTTGATGTAGTGGCTAACCTAATGAAAAATCTATGGTTATGAAAACAGCTCGACTCCGGCGAACCAATAATGATGACATGAACAACATCCTCACAGTACAATCATTAGCTCTTCTGAAGAACATGACAGCACAAACCTTGTGCAGATCAGACATCTGTTGATGCTTCATCAGCATCTCCTTCGTCGAGAACTGTCGCTTGCACAGCAGACATGCCATCTTTGTCCAATCAGTCAGGCTCGCCTCGTCGAATGAGCCATCCTCCTCAGTGGCACCGCCCCCTCCATCAGATTCTTCACCGCTGTCACCTCCATACGATGCGACCAGACTGGATCCATCATGTTCGCTGCCCTACAATCATCAACACATGTCAGTCAAACAACATCCATCTATAACCTCAAACGGCAGTAAAAGATGCAGACGTAACTTGAGTTGGGTTCACATGGGGTAACATTGTCACCACAATGAGGCGATCGATACATCGCATGTGTTGTCACTTCAACACAGGACCGGTTCCATTGCTAGCAATGCTGCCACAATGCATCACAGCAACATACAGTTTACACGGGACAATAAAACTACAATCTGGTTGCACATGATGGCATTGCCTCATTGCAGTGATGATAGCTTTAGTGTAATTGTCTTAAATGTCAACAACCCTCTGTCCAGACTATGGGACGAGGTAAACCCTGAGGAATAATAAGAAAGCTATTATTACAAAACAACGACTCTTCAATAAATGACAATTCGCAAGCAAGAACAGAGAGTGACACCCTATCAATCAGCATATGTTTAGATGTGGCATTACGTGACTGTGTATGAGAAGAGGCACGTACCCCTTGCATTGGAGGGGGCATCATACCAGCATGTGCCTTCCCCCCAGCTTCAGCAGCCAGACGGTCAGGCAGAGCCTGCAACACAACAATCAGCTATCAAACATCACCTCAACGCACAGGGTAACCACCACAAAAACTGTACTCGTACAACTTATTGTAATTCCTTCTTGTTTACTTCAAATGACATGTTCTTTGGTACACATTTCACTTCATTACTATGGAAGTTTCAGATTGATATCTTTTAACGTCCTTGATTTGACCGAGGTCCGAGCATATACTCCTAAATTTTGCATCAGCACTGCAGAAATTTGTTGTTGTACTCACCTGATCTATCACCTCCATACTTCTATATATGGGCCTATTTTAAGGACGTCTACCAAGTGCCAAATTCATGCCTGCAGCGCCAAGGCCAACATCTAGAGCATGTGCTCAAGGCTCAACCAAATGAAGGAGATTAAAGACTTCCATCCGAAACTGTCCACGGTGATCATGTATCATGTGAAGGAGATGAGTGCTAAAGGATGTGTCATTTGAAATAAAAATAAGGAAGTTATATTAAGTTGTCTGGGTACTGTTTTTGTCGTTGTCATGTATCAATGTGTCTATAGTCGTCTGTTTTTCTGTTCTGCTTATGTCGATTCTCAGTCATTCACTGTCAAAAACTGCTGAAACCTATGTATTTATGTAGTGTATATATATTGTGAAAGCAGGATGAAGGTGATGGACAAGACAGTTACAAGGCAGGAATCCTAGACCTTAAACATCTTTTAATTCTGATGTTGCTGTTTTTTGTCTAATTACCACAGACAAAGAAATTGTCAATTATAACTATTGCTGTCAACATACCGTTTTCTCAAAGAGGGCAAACCCAGCATCAGCTGAAGCGGATTCTGGTCTGTAACCGGAATTAGGCATCACCACCAACAACGGTGTTGCCTTCTTTATGCCTTCCTTCTGGGCATTCAACATCTTCGCCCACTTCTCCATATCCTACAACAGAGGCACAGATGGCTGTCATCAATCAAATGGTGTCAATAACGGCAACAAATGTTTTACCCAAAACTAAAACAATCATCACTTCTAGTCTCAAGAGATGCTGTGTATGACATCTGAAGGTCACAATGTGGTTGGAATTCAGGAGCGGCACCAAATTCCTTGACATGGATTCAAAATTGACATTATCATGCATAGAAAGGACAGGTAGGATTTAAGAACCAATGGAAATTCCACAACATAAACGAACACTGTCATTAGACAAATGGTTTGATCTAATGTTTTGCACATAGCTTTGTTGTCACTTCTATAGCAGTTGATGAATTGTAAAACAACTAGCATTACCAATGAACTTATAAAACATGAACACACACATAATAACCTTACAGATGTTCTCACATGTCCTGCCAAAAGTTATATATTAGCACATACAGCATGTGCATGCACATTTGGTGATCTGTCATCAGAATTTTGCAGCTCTTTCTTTCTGATGTTTGCAATACAATGTTGCCCAGAAAGGTGTTGGTGGAACTATTGATCAGTACATCTGACATTAAATGTTCACACAGTTTCACTGTCTCCACATAGTTATACAGTCATGAGAAAGTGGCGAACACTTTGATAATCATTCATACCACTAGAAAAAATACTTGCTCACCTTAGCAATTCTCTTTGCCACTTTCACTTTCTCTTTCTTGTCCTTGTCCTTCTTGTCGTCCACGTGTGGCTTCTTTGAATCAGCTGTGTCTTCCGACTGCTGTTGTTGGTCTGTCGGAGGGTTTGCCCCGCCCTCCCCTGCCGGAGCTGGTCTGTACATCTGTTGCTCCCCGTCCCAGTAAAGGAACTGACTAGTCTGGGAGTTGTAGAAGTACTGCAGACAGAACAACAGCAAACATTGTAATCTGTCACATCTGATGCTCTCCGTCCCAGTACAGGAACTGACTAGTCTGAGAGTTGTAGAAGTACGGCAGACAGAACAACAGCGAACATTGTAATCTGTCACATCTGTTGCTCTCCGTCCCAGTACAGGAACTGACTAGTCTGAGAGTTGTAGAAGTACGGCAGACAGAACAACAGCGAACATTGTAATCTGTCACATCTGTTGCTCCCCGTCCCAGTAAAGGAACTGACTAGTCTGGGAGTTGTAGAAGTACTGCAGACAGAACAACAGCAAACATTGTAATCTGTCACATCTGTTGCTCTCCATCCCAGTACAGGAACTGACTAGTCTGAGAGTTGTAGAAGTACTGCAGACAGAACAACAGCAAACATTGTAATCTGTCACATCTGTTGCTCCCCGTCCCAGTAAAGGAACTGACTAGTCTGGGAGTTGTAGAAGTACGGCAGACAGAACAACAGCGAACATTGTAATCTGTCACATCTGATGCTCTCCGTCCCAGTACAGGAACTGACTAGTCTGGGAGTTGTAGAAGTACTGCAGACAGAACAACAGCGAACATTGTAATCTGTCACATCTGATGCTCTCCGTCCCAGTACAGGAACTGACTAGTCTGGGAGTTGTAGAAGTACTGCAGACAGAACAACAGCGAACATTGTAATCTGTCACATCTGATGCTCTCCGTCCCAGTACAGGAACTGACTAGTCTGAGAGTTGTAGAAGTACTGCAGACAGAACAACAGCGAACATTGTAATCTGTCACATCTGATGCTCTCCGTCCCAGTACAGGAACTGACTAGTCTGAGAGTTGTAGAAGTACTGCAGACAGAACAACAGCGAACATTGTAATCTGTCACATCTGATGCTCTCCGTCCCAGTACAGGAACTGACTAGTCTGAGAGTTGTAGAAGTACTGCAGACAGAACAACAGCGAACATTGTAATCTGTCACATCTGATGCTCTCCGTCCCAGTACAGGAACTGACTAGTCTGAGAGTTGTAGAAGTACTGCAGACAGAACAACAGCGAACATTGTAATCTGTCACATCTGATGCTCTCCGTCCCAGTACAGGAACTGACTAGTCTGAGAGTTGTAGAAGTACTGCAGACAGAACAACAGCGAACATTGTAATCTGTCACATCTGATGCTCTCCGTCCCAGTACAGGAACTGACTAGTCTGAGAGTTGTAGAAGTACGGCAGACAGAACAACAGCGAACATTGTAATCTGTCACATCTGATGCTCTCCGTCCCAGTAAAGGAACTGACTAGTCTGAGAGTTGTAGAAGTACGGCAGACAGAACAACAGCGAACATTGTAATCTGTCACATCTGATGCTCTCCGTCCCAGTACAGGAACTGACTAGTCTGAGAGTTGTAGAAGTACTGCAGACAGAACAACAGTGAACATTGTAATCTGTCACATCTGGTGCTCTCTGTCCCAGTACAGGAACTGACTAGTCTGGGAGTTGTAGAAGCAGTAAACATTGTAATCTGTCACATCAGTCTGTTAGTTTTGGTGTATTTTTTTAATATTAATAGTAATCTACTACATCAATAAGTTAAAGTTTTCGCAGGTTTAAACTGAAACTAACAAAAAGCATACTGTGGCAACGTATTTACTACTGGATATAGTCCAAATTAAAACATGTAATATATGCAACTTTAAGTAATTTTTTTTATATATAAATCAATGCACTCTTAGTAGGTGACAGGCCAATAAATTGTTAAAGTTACATAACATTAATATTAATAAAAAACATCCAGGTAAAAACATCTATAGGCGTACCTGTGAGTTGGCGTCATAATAAAGTGTAGTTTGCGGGTCATAATAGTAGCCGGATGTTTCATCGTACTGGAATGTTGACACATCAGGCACGGCTGGAATTTAAATCACCCATTGCAAGAATAAGCTTCGTTGATGTTCAAATAGGTAGAGCATGAATAGTTTAGTAATATTTGCAGTAGGTTTGGTAAAACAGTGTACATTCTTGTAAGAATCATCAAAACAACTGACTTAGTTTAATCTGGCAGCTGGTGAAAATGTGAATTGTTATACCAGATAGAGGCAGGGCTAAGTTTGCCCTTTTCACAGAATTTTGACTTGACCCAGTAGAAAATAATTGTATAGTTTATTCGATGGTTTCAGCGAAACTAAATAACACATTTATACAAACTAGATAGCATGTTGCAGTGAATACTAGATGCGTTTGATTTTTGGTGAAATGATTCTAAACCAAGACGAGTAAATTGTTTTACTGCAGAAGCATTAGCATCTAGTGCCATCTACGTCTGAACATCAACCATGTTTAATGGGATACAAAGAGCAAAAAAGACATTTATTTGGAATGATGAATGTTAATTAAATCTATCAACTCACGATATTTTGTCTGTTCTATTGCACTTTTTTCCGCCGCCTTATTTACTGTGGCCGCTGCAGATGTGACCGTTCCGGCGGCTGACCACTCCGACACCTGGTGGCCAGATTTGTCACCAGACCTGCGGTTGCCATGGCGACCATGCTGCTGCATTTTTGCCATTATCTGTTTTTGCATTTCCTCCTGCTGCAAATGCACGCAAGAAAAAACGTTAGCTGTCACCAAATTACCTAACTATTCCAACGTCTTTGTGTGTTTTAATGAACCACTATTTTTTGATACTACTTGACCAGTTTAATTTGAATGTTTAGATTCAATAAAAGTATTTACATCGCATGCTGAACGACAACAGTTGATATTCATAAAGCGATAATGGTCAAGTTATATTTAAAAATTGTGGTTCATTAAAACGTATTTGGGCATTCATGATGTCAGAACGGATATAGTTTATAATAATCATTTATGATAAAATGAACTTCGTACCTTTAACTCTTGTTTATTTGACCAAACGTTCAGGATAAAAAGAGTTAAAGACTTTTTGCAGAAATTACATTAACAATAGAATGGGCTGTCCTGCAACATGCAGTTCTTAGTTTCACTGCGACTCCTCACAGCACATAAGGATTACCGTAATACACATTAGGATATGCCAGCAATGACGGTTTAATGGTGCAACTCACCTGCTTATGGTAGTGTTTCACTGCGACTCCTCACAGCACATAAGGATTACCGTAATACACATTAGGATATGCCAGCAATGACGGTTTAATGGTGCAACTCACCTGCTTATGGTAGTGTTTCACTGCCTGTGTCTTCTGTATAGCTGCCTGGGCCACAGCCGCTGCAGCATTGGTGGAATCAGCTGAAACACACACGTCACCAGTCAACATTCAAGTACGTCGGACATTCAAGTACCTCATGTACACTGTATGTATCAGTACCACTGTAACCCTTCCAAATCTCAATCTCTGAAATATATATTTACTGTGGTCACAAACTCGTATTGCCATGCAGTACGTCATATAATATATTTATGCAATCAACAACGCAAGCCAGATGTAAAGATATGAAAAGGCCAAATGAATGACGTTTATTAAGAGTATGCCTAATGACATACTATTCTGATTAAGAGCATGAAACTTCGACATAGCAATATAGTACATGCAGTAATATTCCTACAACACAAGACAATTCATGGCATCGTCACCAGCACATTAAAATTTAACCCAACACTGACAATACTCGACACAATACCTATTTGCATATACTGCATCACTGGACTATCCTACTTGCTAAAATTCCTACTCTATATATTTTAGTAACCTAAAAGGTGGGGCCATAACGCCACCGTTCACCGAAACCTGTGAACACCCCACCAATATGCCACAATGTGTACAATTCAGTTAAATGTTTACTGGGTACATAAAACAGAGAGCAACGAGAGCAACTCGTCTTTGATTAAAAAAGAAGTGCTACACGCAGTCTATATATATATCATACAACACATCTTTGCAAATGAAAAAAAAGCACATTTGCCGAGTACAACACTCCTGCAAATAATAAAATTTTTAGGATTTGACACAAAACACTGACTGCCTTACAGCATTAGTTTCAATGGGAAAAAAGATATGTAGCAAAACTGTATATGACAAATCAAGTAAAGAAGACTTACTCTGAGTCGTGCCCTGTGAGCCAGCAACGGCGCTGAAGTCGGCCCCTGCGTAGTAGGCAGACAATGCATACTGGTCCCCCGCCTGGCCGTAGTATCCTGCCTGACCATAGTAGCCAGCCATCGCTGCCTGACCACCCGCCACACCTGGGGCTGAATACTGGTCCCACTGGGTGATCGGCTGTCAACAGAACACATAATACAGGGCTTCAGGTTTGAAAGCAACAGGCGAGCAATAAATCGTTCGCCTAAATATGCCAAATTAATTTAGGCAAGCAATTAGTTAGTTTTTAATATGTGGTGGAGCCACCATAACTGTACATCTATACATGTATTTTATTCAGTTTAACATACACCAGTATGTGACATTTAAACATAATACACATTGACTCATTTGATAACGTTTTATAAACCATGCGGTAAGCACATCGTGGCTTCAATCGCCATCCCCTGTGATGGATGATATGTGAACTCCAAGTATCGGAACCCGAACACAGCGTTATAAAGAGGGTAGACTTTCCTAGTGAATCTAATACTCAGGAACCTACTTATCAAGACAAGCACTTGCAGGCAGTGAGCGATTTTAGCAATTGACGCGAGCGATAAATCGCTCCCTAGGTTATTGATTTGTGCGAGCAAGCGATCGCTCGCCTGAAACATGATGCCCTGATAATAATGTGTCTTACATAGTGCTGGTATCCGCCTAAGCAAGGCACTCACTCAATTATCAGAACAAGTTTTTGGCAAGAGCTAATGCAAGGCCCATGTGGGCTTTTGTGGATCGAGATGACTGGCTGTCCACAACAGGTTTTTTCCAGTTCCCTGTGTGGGATCGTTACTTCCCCCGGCATAGACACCAGGAAGATGGGACCAACGACCTTTAGTGTCTATTCCGAAAGACACAAGCAAAGTGGGGTGAACGAAATTGCCCTAGTTTTGAAACTGCAGCAGGTGGACTTGAACCCCGGTCCTCTCGATTGGCAGTCTGGTGCCCTAACCAAGAAGCCACCGCACCACATGTCTTTAATCAATCGTAAAATCATGTTATTTAATTGACGTATATATCTTGACTGTCCAAATGTTTCAATGAACCACATTTTTAATATACTTATTAATGTGAATCTTTTTATTGGTGAATATCATGCTTACGTAGTATGCGGACAGGAGCATAATTTTACTAGAGTTAATGATATGCCCATTATGTGATCCTGTTAATGCCTTGACCCCGATAAACTTTGTCCACAGGTATTGGAAATTGCTGACAGCTGTTCACAAATGTACTGAATGGCAAGGCGGATATTTATAAACAGATAACAATCACATAAAAATTTTTTAATTGTGGACATTTCGACAGTCAAGAATAGATATAGTCTGCACTACATACGGTGACTTTTATGATAAATGATCAAACTTTGTACCCTTGATAATCAGGAGTCTTCTCAGAAAATAGGAATGTGCAATGTTTAGTAATTCCACACATGCAAATTACAGTAGATAATTAGTGAAACCACTTTTGTATATATATAAAACTTAATAAAGAGGATAAAATAAAGAAATCTCACCTGGTTCCACTGGCTCATTGTGGCCATTCTGAAATCACAGATTAAAACATCATAACATACAATGTAAAGTGTCTGGGCCATATGCAAACACATATTCCAATTATATATAAATCTGAAAGTCATGTATAAATATGAGACACAGTTACATAAGTGTAATTTTAAATTGTGTTGGAGATTTATAAAAAATATGTATATAAACATAAATCTTAGTTATAACAAAACTGTATCACATTGATCTAAAATAGCAATTATAAATCCAAACTTATCTGTGAATAATACAATACTGTCATAAAAAAATTCTCGCAACAAATACGTAATCCTCCGAGGTATCGTGCCAGGAGGCAAAATTACATAAAATGAGTGATAATTTGTAACTTAGTTGCATAGATTGTGATGTTTTCTCTATTTTGCAGTGGTTACAGACTTACAGTGAATAAGCCAAACATTTCAAAAAGCATTCTGGACTGCATGTCAACCAACCTACTGGGAGCGGGGGATGATTTTAAAAAGCTGGGGTAACACAGACACTATTAGAATAAACATGTCAACCAACCTACTGGGAGCGGGGGATGATTTTTAAAAGCTGGGGTAACACAGACACTATTAGAATAAACATGTCAACCAACCTACTGGGAGCGGGGGATGATTTTAAAAAGCTGGGGTAACACAGACACTATTAGAATAAACATGTCAACCAACCTACTGGGAGCGGGGGATGATTTTAAAAAGCTGGGGTAACACAGACACTATTAGAATAAACATGTCAACCAACCTACTGGGAGCGGGGGATGATTTTAAAAAGCTGGGGTAACACAGACACTATTAGAATAAACATGTCAACCAACCTACTGGGAGCGGGGGTTGATTTTAAAAAGCTGGGGTAACACAGACACTAGAAGAATAAACATGTCAACCAACCTACTGGGAGCGGGGGATGATTCTAAAAAGCTGGGGTAACACAGACACTAGAAGAATAAACATGTCAACCAACCTACTGGGAGCGGGGATGATTCTAAAAAGCTGGGGTAACACAGACACTACTAGCATAAATGTCAACAATCTACTGGGAGCGGGGGATGATTCTAAAAAGCTGGGGTAATACAGACACTATTAGAATAAACATGTCAACCAACCTACTGGGAGTGGGGGATGATTCTAAAAAGCTTGGGTAACACAGACACTAGTACAATAAAAAAAGTCTGTCAGGTTTTAGCAAAATGTCAGGGTGCATATTATACCTAGAAAATTATGGTAAATGAAAAAGTATGTTTAAAGAAATTCACAAATAAACTTGAATGACATGCTCAACACAAGAAGATGAAATAGGACTGGCCACATTTTGTGAAAGGAGGATGACAAAACAGCCAAAGCAGCACCTTCAAAGTTGAGATAGAGAAGTTGAGATCGAAGATGATCAAAATCAACCTGAGGGAGAAATGTGGTGGGGAAATTAGGGGAAAGGCACCCAAGGTGGGACTATGCTGCAGACTAACAGAAATGGAGGTCTTGTTTCTGCCTTATATGCCAAGGCACAAATAGGATTAAGTTTAAGCCATACTCACACAGTAGAGAATGTGTTCTTTGCATACGACACCAACACAGCTTTGCCGTCGACCTCGAATGGCTGCAGATTATTGATAGTCTCCAGCAGATTTGTACTGTCCAGGATCGAGCTCATCTCTATGAAGCCGAATGAACGACTCGTGTTGGTGACCTCATCGCGAATCACCTTCATGTTCTTCACGGTGAGAGCTGTCACCTTGGCGAGTGCAGCGACAATCGTTTCTTCCGTCGTCAGTGCATCAAGACCTCGCAGGATCAGAGCTGTGGCAACAAGTGCGAGGGGTCTTTATTTCAAATAAATTGTGAAAAATCATAACCTATCTAGTATCCGCTGCAAGGTGCTAGCTCGTTTGTGCAACTTCTGTATGTAATTTTTGTGAAATCATCAGACAAACTAGTAAATTACTTAAAGCTTGTTCAAACAAGTGAAGTGAAAATGGTTCTGGTTTACTTTCTGTTCCCAGAGTTAAGACAAACGCTGGAACTTGAGCTTTCTCGGTTGGCGCACCAACTCTGTGGAATTCACTCCCCGACAGCGTAAAATCAGCAAGAAAGATAGCTTCATTTCGCCGTAATCTTAAAACCTATCTTTTCAAAATGGCCTATCCTCCTTAGCTTCTTGGCACCTCAATCCATCGGTTGACGACTTTGCATTGTATATGGTCACGAGAATGCCTAATCCTTTGGTTTTGTTGCGCTACTGAGCTCGGATTTTCCGAGGATATTGGCGCTAAAGAAGTCCTTTTATTATTATTATTATTATTAAAATCGAAATGCTGAAAAATCATGATTTTTATCCTTTGTAATTTTTTTATGTGATCGGCGAGAGGGTTGAAGTTATGCCCATGGCTGGCATCGACTTGCAGTTTTTACCATTTTGGATATCCACTATTTTGATCCTTACAAGATCTAACGACTGAAGTCAATTCTTTTGATGAGTTTAAAAAAAATAAGCATTTTTTTTGTTAAACAGACTGCACTTTACTTAAACTAGTCACAGACTACACATCTGGACGTAAATGAACCGGATTCGCAATGGGCTGAACCATTTGAGGAAGCAGCTTTAACTGAACGAATGTTTTACGGGACAGTGAAATTATTACTATTTATACCATCTTGGGTTGTTTTCAGTCACGTTTCACATTACTGAAACTGCTCTTGCCATAAAACTAAAACACAGCCAATACAACCTTACTATAAAAATGTCAACTTTCGATTTGTTCAACATAACAAATGGACAATAACTCACTGTTGCACGGGTTAGTTCCGACTTGATCAGATCCATCGTTATCTTTGTACTTTTCCGAATCTGCAACAACAGACAGCTAGTGTCATATGCACATCATATGACAATACTGCAGAAACAGCCCCGCATGCCAGAGCCACGTTGTGTGGCAACCAATCGCTGGTGCAGCCCAACGAATCCTTGCGCGCCGTCGACTCATGATGCCCCAGTATCGACAGTCTCACAAAATGTTGCCGTTCCAATTTCAAACCATCTAACCAATGGCAATAACCCTACTCAAAGTAGCCCCGTCTTAATCTAAAATGTGATAGCTGCATTCCAAGCACTTGTTGTCATTGTTGCAAGGTTCGACAAGAACACATAATATACACCCCCCCTACACTTTGGTGCAGTTGTCTATGGCAACGGTGAAAGTGAAAATCCACTACATCAACAGCGACAAAACAATAGAAAGTTAACTACAGTTATCGAGCGAACAAAAATCACAACCGGAAACTCAAACAATCCGGAATCGTCTCCTGAGAGCGGCAGTATCGAACTACTTGCGCCTGTCGCCAGCGTCACACGTCAGTCACACTGGGTGCCCCCAGATGTCGCCACCTCCACTTACCTTCTCGGGACAAGCTACACCTGAAGCAGTGATCTCGTCGTTTGAAGTTGTGCACTCCACACTACAGAAGAACATGAGCCAAACAGCTAGAAATATTGTCGACGTCACATGAACATGGGCCCCAAGTCAAACAAGCGACAATTTCACCGAGGATAACGGCCATAACCAGTGCCAGTATAAGCGACAAAAATGGAAGGTAAACCTCTCCCACCTCACCCAATCCCACCTCACCCAATCCCACCCACCCCCTTATGCATGAATCTACTGACTAACAGTATGCTATGAAACTGTTACGTACCAAACAGTTTCTCAGCATCGATTAACCACTCAAAGAAATGTGAAAATATTCTCATAAGACCTACATCATACCATTATTTTCAACCTCCACTTTCACATAAATTACTCAATATGTCAACTGTACATATTACAAGACTTACCACATAATGCTTCCCTGCAAAATCAAATGTTGATCATTAAAAAGCCTAACTAACTGACCAATATGTACAACATGTATGTAAAAACGAAGCCCCATAGTTTCCACATGTTCCCACGACACCCACATATACATAAACACACAACACATCGCAACATGATTTATTACCTTAGCGCAGCTCCAATCCATCCTAGTCCACATTTCGGGCATCTCGACCGCCGACCGCGGCGTGCTGTAGTACATGCTCACTGTGTACTGGTTCAACAGCAGCAGCTGACTCTGAAAGCAAAGCAGCAGGGGCCGCGTCAAAACCCATCCGACACGTGACAATTCCCAGCAGACACACACGCCTGAAGCTAGCACCGACCTCGTGGCAACAATGACAGCCCCCACTACAGGCTCACAGAAGCCAACCATCAAGCGCCAACATCCTCAAAGTCTGGCGGGGTTACTGAAAGGTAACATGTATCCCCAAACTCATTATAAAAAACAATGGTGTGGAATTATCTGATATATTAATAGGAGTACGGCATTGAAATTCATCATGAAAACAAATGCACACACAAATCTGCAATACGCGCTACAGGTAATAATTATAGTGTGTTTCAATTAACTAAAATATATCATGCATTCAAGTAACACTACAACAATCAAAATATAAAATTGTGTGTCGAGAATGGAAAATCACAAGGATTTCAGAAATAATATATATCTAACGAGTGGTTTTAAAATTTAAATGTTTAAAAAATGTGCCTTGGTTGGATGACAATATTACTACCATATTCATTGCATTGCGATGTCTCATAATTATAACCTCGTTCAGAAATATACCAAATATATAGAGAAATAATTTATAATAGTTTCATTAGTGTCGTTCAACAATTGTGCCAAAAATGTATTTGCCTACGACCAAATTAAAATTTACAACTTCATTACATAACTTTGCGGAGATTCTTAACAATGTACACTTGGGGCACGGCCTACCGAGTATCCTCAGGCTTGTATCCACAAGTTTAGTTTGCTAACATGAAGTGACAAAAATACACAAAATAACCAATTTGACAAAAATACTTATATTGGTTGACAACTTAACATTCCCCATAATGAAATACAATACATAGTTACATGTTCCCAATATTTAGTAATGACAATGACAATCTAGAGTAATGAAACTGTTGTAACAAGTTATATTAAAATAATTGCATTACTGGGGCAACAGCAAATAAGATTAACACTGCACAATACATAACAAATCTAGTTTCTTCATACAATATAGTGGAGTATGTAACCAGATTCTGAAAATTAACCCTGCCATATGTTTATATAGGAATAAA
This sequence comes from Lamellibrachia satsuma, assembly GCA_033239005.1. NCBI lineage: Eukaryota > Metazoa > Annelida > Polychaeta > Sabellida > Siboglinidae > Lamellibrachia > Lamellibrachia satsuma. The sequence continues at coordinate 4,338,954 of BSQZ01000052.1, forward strand.
AAAATATTTAAATGATGTTTTGTTTGTGCAAAATCAGTAATACAAGGGTAGACAAAATGGAATTTCAGAAGAGCTTTCTTTAGAACATTTTGCTGATGACAGGGTTAATATTCGTCAACAATCCAATGATTGTCGTGTCATAGAGCTTGATAAGAGTTGTATATGTGGTGAAAAGTTTAATTTTGAAAATATGTAAGATTTACAAATAGCATGTGACAATCAATCCATAGCAGTCACAACTAAAATACAAAATTTTTAAAGAAAATGTGTGTTTGAAAATCATCAGTACTCTTAGGCTGTCCTGGACCATGAAGTTTGCATGACAAACGAGTGATTAACTTTGGAACACGATGCACTTGCAGTACTGAGTATATGTGTGTTAAGTGTATGCGCACACATGCATGCATGCATGTCAATGTGGTGTGACAGTAGTAGTGCTTAAACCTGATTTTGTTCCTTCCAGCGTTGGGCGTCGGCAATGTCCTGAAACTCCACAAAAGCAAAGCCCCGGGACACACCTGCACAACGAGTTGAAAGGGCCGAGGATTAGTGACATCAATAAATACGATGGCATTGCAATAATGGGCACATTCAATTGACCATGAAGTCAAACGATGGACAACACTGATTGGGCACTTTGTCTCATACCCAGTATGCGTTTACATAGTAATTAAAATAATTGGTAAACTAAACGCATGTTAACAAAACATACATGCTTCCCCAATACTGGGCAACAGAATGAAGACCAGTGCATTAACAACTAGAAGTTCAGAAAATTACTAAAAATGTGTTTCCTAGCAAAGTTACGACTGGGTCTAAACCAACAATGAGACTAAAGATAACTTTTTCACCAATGTGACGTGGAGTGCAACTTGTACAAGATGCAGTGAAAACGTGAAAAATCTTTTCAATTTCATAGCTGGTTGAGACCAAGTTGCAACTTTATTAGAAACTATTTTTGTCACTTTCTGCATTTCTACTGCCCTGGTAATGCACGTGTCTCCGTTCTGTTGCCCAGTGTTGTAAAAGTGTACATATAATGCATATGATATGGTCACTAAGTATGCAAGTGATGGTGACAGTATCATTTGTGTGAGACACAGCGATACCCTCACCTGTGTCGGTAACTGGATAATCTGGAGCAATTATTTGTACTGAATAAATATCCAAACAATGACTAGGCTTACAAGAGACTGTGGTATAACTAGTCGCTACAGCCTACACGACACACTCATAGAAAATACTAATTACACAAAGTACCAGCTAATTACCAGCTGTTGCTTCATATCAAACTTTTTGTAATGTTAAGCAATTTTTTTCTTAAATCTATTTTGTACAGTTTCTTCAGGCAGAGCAAAATATAGCCAGTTTCTGAAAAACACAGGAAGCCTAAATTCAAAGGCATTACAGTCATGTCTCATTGATCTGTTCGGCAGTAATCCAGATTTTTAGTAATCTGCATGCTTTTATGTGAAAACAATCTCGATACACTGTAAATTCGTTTGTTAATCTGTTTCTTTCATGTCTCCATCCACCATTTTGGGGGAACCAACTGGTTGAATAATACTGTAATGGTTCACTTAACTGTTTCGTTTTAGAAAATTCAAAACTTCAAACACTAGATATACCAAATCAGAAATTAATGGTCTGGGTGATTGCTTTTACATCACAGCTACATTGTTTGTTCTTTCCTTTGATGTCTAGTCAATTACTGGAGATCAATCAAATACTAAAGCTATATAAACTTCATGATACATTACACGTATATTATCGATAGTCATTGGTGATAATAGTGTTTTGTTAATCCGGCCAACAGCCTTGGTAACCAGAGTGTGCGGATAAATGAGACATGACTGTACAACTATTAGAACATTGATTTGATATGAAGCACAAGATGCTTTACTAAGATCAAAACTGTTGCTGAAGCTACAAATGCAGATTTCTGTTAAATACATACCACACAACTGTTTACTTGAAACAGACAGAAAGACGAGAGAACATTATTTCTGTCCATGAGAAAACATACCAGTCTGACTTTCCAGTGGGTAAATTACAAGAAGACTCAATTTATTTGCACCCAACATTACAGTGACTGCTGCTATATTTTTGTCACTCTTACACTACTCAACTTTTTTATTACGGACATAAAGATAAGTATTTTATGAGACAAAGTGCCCATGAGAGAATGGCAGAACCAAGGAGGAAATAGTAAAATTCTCACCATTGTCCTTCCGTTTCATGAGTCGCACCTCCTTTATTGGTGCACCGAACATCATCAGCTCGGCACGGATCTGCAGGCAACATTGATTAATTTAGTGCTTGTTCAAACTCCCTCAATTCTAATTTTTGCTGGACTAATTTTGCTATCTAGTATCCACTGGGACATGCTACCTTGTTTGTACAAATTTGTTATTTAGTTCTGCTGAAACCATCAGACAAACTAATAAATTATTTTTATCAGACCGACTGTGAATATTACTATCGACACAGTGCAAATACGAACATCAACAAACATGGTTCATAATTGGCTAAATCAACTGAGGGATTTTTTTTTTGTTTGTGTTATTAAAAATATATTAGTGTAGCATTGACAACAATTATAATTTACAAACCATATGGACCAGAACTAAATTGCCATACATCTATTGAAATCACATATAAACGAGAATTAGTGACTACTTAACTTACATCTTTCTCATCTACATGCTGTGGTAAGCCCTTGAGTAAGATTGTTTGTGATGGATTGTCAGTGATCCATTTCTCCCCTCCGCGGTGTGGAGTGGACCTGCTACGGCCATAGCTCGGATGGCTACTGTCATCGCTATGGTTACCGTCACGCTCGACTGACCAGCTGCCTTTTGATGTCTAGAGACAAAGAAACCAGCATACATATATAATAAACGGGAAACACAGTCACAACTTTGAACTGCCAATAAACAACAGAAATAGAAGCTAGCTTTAGTGGGCAGAAAGGTATGAAGGAGAGGATATATACAATTAAATTACTCTGTCTACATTGTAAAAAAAACTGGCCGTGTGATATATTGAACAATTCTTTGCAAAAATTTTGCTGCGGTTTGTCATGAGACACTATGTCATCCGACCTAGTTGTTTATATAAACCAGCCTTAACTGCTGTAACTACCTGATACTTTAAACATTCATGAACACAAATTAGGATAAAACAAACCTCATCCTGGTCATAGTATCCAGACGTGTCATTGTAATGGCCGTTGTCATTGTATCGTTCGCTGTATCGACCTCCGTCTCCCAGATCATCGCCACGGTCTCGACTACGGTCCCTCTGTGAACGATCCCAGTGTCTGTCCCTGTTTCTGTCTCGATCCCGTCTCCGCCTATCCCGCCTTCGGTCCCTGTGCAACAACAGGTGGTGTGATGGGTTCAAAATTGGCAAATTATTTTCCATTAAACTTGACTGAACATGAGATACATTTTAGTCGAACTGACTGTATTTTAGTTAGCTTAATGAGCAAAGGATAATTCTACTTCAAAACTGTCTGTTGGTATCTGTAGTTGTCTATCTGTAATAATAAAGTGAATTTCTACTTAGCGTAGAGGCAGGAAACTAGACAGTATTCTCAATGCATATAGAGGCTAAAAAGGACCAGACTGAAAAATATTATTTATACACAGGAAGATTCCAGCTAAAAAACAATCAACACATTAACAAGGGACATTGGGGGTCACGGTTATAATTTTTGCATGTTTTGCAGCTAAAGAACTTTTACTTTATACCTAAACTGAATGTCGTTTTGTCAAATTGATTTAGATCTAATAAATAAGTTCACCTGATCAACTTCAAATTTGTGTAAGGTGAAAAATTAGTGCACACACGAACCCAAATATCCTATCAAATCGGACAAGGATAAAAAAAACGGTTAAAATGTTTCATTATTTTACAAGCTTTTAGACGGGTCATTCCGTGTCAAATCAACCAATGGTCAAAAAGTTGATGTCTCAGAATTTGCTTAAATTTTAACCAATGAATACATATTTATATGTGAGCAATCCTGCAAAAAACTAAGGATTTGCTTGCAAAATGTGTCTGTAACGCTCTATAATGAAAACGGGGTAAGTGCCCAAAAACGCACCCGTTATTTTTCTCTGTTTTCAGGCGATTCTAACTTAAGAAGTGTACAAAGTTAGAAGCACTTGAAAACAGGAAAATAACGGGTGCATTTTTGGGCGCTTACCCCGTTCACATCATAGGGCATTACATACACAATTTGCTTGTAAATGCTTAGTTCTTTTGCAGAAGTGCTCGGGTATAATTACTCATTCATTGGTTAAAATTTATGCAAAATCTGAGACATCAACCTTTGAAATTACCTGAAAATTGGTTGATTTGACACGGAATGACCCACATACCTGTCCCGGTCACTTCGCCGTCGGTCTCTATCCCGATCACGTTGACCATCATTAAATGAGCTTCTTTCCCGTTTCCCATCATTGTAGGATTCTCTATCATTGCATGAATCTCCTTCTCGTAGGCCGTCACCATACATTTCACTCTGGACAGTATTGTATGGAGTATCCCTCTGACCGCCAGAATAGCCACTGTCGTCCCTCTGGCCTTCATTGTAAAGAACTCTCTCTGTCTGGCTGCCATTGAAGGCATCTCCACCGACTAGGTCATCGTTGTAACGATTTATCTGACCGCAGAAAGGTTCAACTTTGCCTTGCAGGTTTCGCTGGTCAGCAACAAACTGACCGATTTGTTCCTCCATCTTGTAGTGATCACTTCACAGTTAGTCTGCAAAATAAAAAGTATAAATATATATATATATATATATACACTAGGCTTGGGTTCAAATGCAAGTCAGCGCATTTAAATGCAAATGCTTTAAATAATTCAAACGCAAATGCAAGTGTTTGAAATGAGTCAAATGTCTGAAATTATTCAAATGCAAATGTTTTTTATGACTGAAAAATGCAACAGAGTGTATACCAGTTTGTATCAACTTTAGTAAACATGGTTACATAAAACAGATGCTTTATTACTAAATAATGTTTCAGTAATCAATCAAAATATTACCCTCAAAGGACATGTAAGAGCACTACAGGTGACACTTAATTAGAGAAACCTTTGGGTTGAACACTAGCTTTCAATAAACAATGGATTTATTCAAGTGGGGAGGCTTCTTTCTACTATAAAGGGAATGAGCAGGCAGCTTCCCTTAATTGCCCAATCTCTGTAAATAAACCTTGTCCATTCAGATAGACAATGAGATGACCTGAATGATCTGGCATATCTGCTTAGTAAGAAATACTTGGGCTTTAAGGTCTGTAGCAGAAACTTATGGCTTGGTGGGAAGAAAGAATTTGGCAGGATTAGCCTTAGTGTTACCATCTGCTTGAGAATGATCAATGTCCAGGTGAGAATATCCAAGCAAAGCAATCCAAATTATTAAATGTAATGCATTTATTTAAATTGAGATACATTGTGAATACAAAAAAATAGTTGTGATAATTGTGGCCATGGATTTCAAAAGGCTGTGATAATTGTGGCCATGGATTTCAAAAGGCTGCCTGAACTTCAGATTGCATTTCACAGATAGGTGAGCACACAAACACTACCAACTGGGACCGTCTAGCCCGTCGCCGTGGGTTGGGCTGGTCATTCAGATAGGCAGTAATTGAAAGGCCTTCTACAATAACATGTCCATTGGAGAGAGATAAGTTGACTGTTTATCGTGGCTTCTGCAAATCTCTAAACATTTGGGGCTGGCAACTTGCAGCCAAGTGAGAAATTTGCATTAAAGACATCATATGTTTTGATTCAAACGCAAATGTTTTTAATCAAGTACAAATGCTTTTTAATAAAATGCCAATTTTTTTTTAATCAAGTGCAAATGCAAATGGTTTTTAATCAAATACAAATGTTTTGATTCAAGCACAAATGCGGAGCAGGAGATGACACTGCATTTAAATGCGAATACAACATTTTCAAATGAACCCAAGCCTGCTACATACATAACAAAAACACTTAGATGGCCCTTGTAAGTGACCAGCAAGAAGTGTATAAATCTGGGCTTCACGTATGAAAACAACAGGCGAGCGATAAATCGCTCGCCTAAATATGCCAAATTAATTTAGACGAGCGATTTGCTAGTTTTTTTTACTGTGTCGTGGTGTCACCATTTCCCATTCATGTTCTGTCATTGTCGCCATGAAATTTTAATTGGTATTTGTTGGCGCTATGACTTTTGTACAATGAAACAAATGTTTACTTTAGTAAACCCCATTCATTGCAATTGGTGAAATGATTTTGAATTGCAACATGTCATCGATCACCGTAGGCATAGCCAAGGCAAGTACAGTGTCGTAGCAGTGTGCTGTGTCTGTGGTAGTGGTGATGACGTGGCACTGCCACTGGTGTGCGACTTCACTTAGGCGGTTTGAAAATTGCAATTCAGATTCACAAATACACCATGTATAAGAATCAGACGTAACACCTATATATAAACTGGGGTGAAAATGGCATACTTTGGTTGCATCATAATGTTAAACGCACAACTCAAACTCGGCACGCGAAAATATAAATTTGTCATCTGCACATGAAACAGTGAATCAATGTTAAGTGGTACTGGAGATGTGCGTCGTGAATGTGTTAAGATCTGAGCGGTTGAAAGACGAAGTGGAACAATTAAAAAAAATCTGTTTTCAATGTTTAATCAACTATTACACTCTGTGTCAACTCACATGCGTGTTTGGTAGCTCAGATCCAGGTTATAATTTTCGATTCCCACTACAGCCTAGTCGGTCAATGAGATCGTAGTGAAATATAAATATTCCATAACTGTACACGTATACGTCACTAATACGTGTACTTTATTCAGTTCGACATACAACAGTATGTGACATTTAAACATAATACACATCGAAGCCTGTCCACTCATTTGATAACTTCTTTATAAACCGCGTGGCCACCACATCGTGGCTTCGATGGCGTTCTTGTAATGTTGGTGCAGCGGGCTGCGATTGCCATCCCCGGTGACGGATGACACGTGAACTCCGAATATTGGAGTTTGAACACTGCATTAGAAAGAGGGTAGACTTTCCTAGTGAATCTAATACTCAAGAAACTCCTTGTCAAGACGAACACTTGCAGGCACCGAGCGATTTTAGCAATTGACGCGAGCGATAAATCGCTCCCTAGATTATTGATTTGCACGAGCGATAGGGAGCGAGTGATCGCTCACCTCAAACGTGATGCCCTGATAAATATAAGTAAGATCACCGAAATATGTTGGAAATTGTTTCTGTATTTTACATTTATTACTAATGTCAGCTATGGTTTCCTGTGTTTTCTTTATATTGATCAAATTGTAAGTTTTACCATATTTGACCGAGCTATCGCCCATACCTGCATTAACGCACACCCCCATTTCAAGGAAATTTGGGGTTAACCGCCCACCCCAATCTCTACCACACAGAATAATGTCAATGATAACCATGTACAAATGCCACAAAACGGGCAGCTAATAAGCTGTTGAATATTCTTTACAGCGTCTGCTCCGTTGTGTTGACATTGTTTCCGGCGAGGCCCAAGGTTGGCGCATCGGCCAGCATGCGTTGAATAGCTCTGAAGCTCGTCAAGTAATCTTCTGTTTAAATATTGTAACTGTGTCCATCTAATTACTAATAGACCGTTTAATAACCAACTCCTCCAACTGTAAGCCTTCAAATCGCCATACCCGCATTAGTGCCCACTCCCCAATTTTAAAATATTTCAACCTAACCGCCCATGGACGATAACGCAGTCAAATACGGTATTAATTAAGCCGGCTTTTGCTTCGTTTTAATTTTCTTACTTGCTACGTTTACGAGTTCTAATAATAAGGTACTTGTTCTTTCAGTTACAGAAAAGAATTTTGTTTTGTTAATAATATAATTTAAATTAAGTGCTGCAAATATTTGATTACCATTTGCTCCACCTCCCTGGTTATAAGGACATAAATTAGACGACGTATACTTACCTTTGGCTGCACACTTTTGGTTATACTGTAGTTTAGAGCCTAAACTACAGTATAACCAAAAGTCTCTGATCTAGGGCACCGACCTCTATTTTTCTCTACCTACGCCGGCTTCAGTCTGGCTTGGCTTCAAGTGGGTACTACACGCGCATTAAACTGAGGCCAAACTGACAAATAACGAACAGTGCATATATAATAATTGTGTTGGGTTATGCAGGATATCTTCTTTACTTAAACATAACTATCGTATGAGACACGACGCATAGGATTGTTAGCATTTGTTTAATAATGACATAAAACGCATCTTACCACAATGGCCGCCTGTTTTTAGTTGCGCGTCACCGCTCGATAATGCAGGCGATAGTAATCGACAACCAAATTTGTCAAATGTGGACCGAGTTGACTTAGGCTGTGTCATTATAGAACGGGTACCGGTTTTTATTTACACACTTTCAGAATCACAAAACAGGTTTGTGTACTACCCAAAGTATTCGTACAAAGCCACGTGAACAATATATATATATAATATATATATATATATATATATATATATATATATATATATATATATATATAGCATTTCCAGAAACAATGTACAAGCATGCAGTATGCAAGTGATAGTCACTTGGCTTTGAGCGATAATAGATGAGTTCCACCTTGATAATCCTGTACGCAAGCAATCAAATCCCTGCATGGGACCTATCAGAATAACTATTCCCAAAAAATTATATTTATCCTTAATTGTATTCAGCAATCTGCATAATATCAGTATTGCACATTCCATATACATAATTTGTACTTAATTGTTTTAAACGTTACTTTATTAATCTTTAATAAAAAAAATTAATAAAACGAATCAATAACCTAATAATGTATCATGACATAATAATTAATAGGCCTAATGTTCGCAGTCGTTCCGCATCATATGGATTACAGCTGTACACATATGCAATTGAATCAATACAGATTTTTGGAGGAATACGGCCATATCCCATATTTATACGATTTTGTTTCAAATTTACGGAAAAATTGCCAAGCAGATTTCCAACAAAACCTAGGCCTAGCTGATTTTGTGTAATGCACCTGGGTAGGTATATTTATTTCAGCAATGCAGTTTTTCTACTTTCTGCTGGTTTTCTTTTTCAATGTTTTTTATCTTTGTTGTAGGCCAATTTATAGGTGAGAGAAGAAAAGAAGACATCTGCTCACTTTGAATGCTGATCAACAGTAACTGATTGGAATGGTGTACAACACCAAGAAACTACCACTGCCAGACCGTGTAGGATAAAAACGGAATGGAAAAGCATACTGTGCATTCAAACTTCTCTGGTCTTGGGAATTCTCATGTTTGCAATGGCTGCAGATTAGCATCCCTGCGGCCTCCTACGTCTAGACATGGCCAGTATCCTCTGTGGAGATTCCTGCGTTTGCCAGTGGTTCACGCAGCAGAGACAGATGGAGCCACAACAATGGACAAGCTTGCAGAAAGTAGGCCAACTGTTGTCATTGGTGATGCAGACGTTAGAAACTATCTCGCTGCGGAAACGGGCAGAGACAGATTGAATGCAATGTTCTCAAAATCGTGAGTACACAGTTTGTGTTCTTTTACTAATAAAACATTTGTTAGTATTTGCATTATTTTGATTACTTATTTTACTGTTGAATGAATGTTGTTCTTAAATAAAGTTTACTACACTTTAAATAGTTTATACCTTGGGGCACTTTTATCAACCGTTATACATCCTCGCCAATCCATGTATGTATGCATGTATGCATGTATGCATGTATGCATGTATGCATGTATGCATGTATGCATGCATGCATGCATGCATGCATGTATGTATGTATGTATGTATGTATGTATGTATGTATGTATGTATGTATGTATGTATGTATGTATGTATGTATGTATGTATGTATGTATGTATGTATGTATGTATGTATGTATGTATGTATGTATGTATGTATGTATGTATGTATGTATGTATGTATGTATGTATGTATGTATGTATGTATGTATGTATGTATGTATGTATGTATGTATGTATGTATGTATGTATGTATGTATGTATGTATGTATGTATGTATGTATGTATGTATGTATGTATGTATGTATGTATGTATGTATGTATGTATGTATGTATGTATGTATGTATGTATGTATGTATGTATGTATGTATGTATGTATGTATGTATGTATGTATGTATGTATGTATGTATGTATGTATGTATGTATGTATGTATGTATGTATGTATGTATGTATGTATGTATGTATGTATGTATGTATGTATGTATGTATGTATGTATGTATGTATGTATGTATGTATGTATGTATGTATGTATGTATGTATGTATGTATGTATGTATGTATGTATGTATGTATGTATGTATGTATGTATGTATGTATGTATGTATGTATGTATGTATGTATGTATGTATGTATGTATGTATGTATGTATGTATGTATGTATGTATGTATGTATGTATGTATGTATGTATGTATGTATGTATGTATGTATGTATGTATGTATGTATGTATGTATGTATGTATGTATGTATGTATGTATGTATGTATGTATGTATGTATGTATGTATGCATGTATGCATGTATGCATGTATGCATGTATGCATGTATGCATGTATGCATGCATGCATGCATGCATGCATGTATGTATCAGGGCTGGGTCCAATTACACAAAATTATATCAATTAAAATTACATTAATTTTTTATTTCAATTACAATTACAGTCATAATTTTCCAAATCAATTACAATTACAATTACACTGTTTCAATTACAATTACATTATGCAGAACCAAATATATTCAGCATTTGTTAATTATGTATTTTTGCACATTTTTCTGAATATCAATATTTTGTACATGACTAATAAACAAATATAACGGTAATGTTTGTACATTTTGTTGAATTGTGACTTTGAATTATACTAAATAAAAAGATAGCCGTTTAAAACATATTTTTATATAAGAATACAATGCAATATCCAAATAATCCTACAGGACATATTCCTTTCAGACAAAATCAAACAATATGATAAGTTAACAAAATCCCACAGGACAAAATCTCACAGGCCATAATACAATATTTATTTGTAGTTCTTCTCTAAGTATCCTTTCTAGTTTTACAGACATTTATCCGTGTGCATTTCTTACATTTTTCTTCGTGAAATACTAATAATAGGGTAGGTAGTGTTTACTTTGAGGTTGTAGCTCCTGCTCTAAGCTAACATTCTTAATTGGTCTGCCCTTTGCTTTGTGTTGGGAATGGGGAGAGAGGCCATATAAACAGTCCTTGCCACCTGACCTCCAATCCACCACAACACAAGGGGTCTAATTGGCTTGCTAACTCTGCAATGTTTCACTGAGCTGATATTTTCTGAAGCAATATCAGGGGACAGGTCTTTCCATGTTGTTTGAATACCAGCTTAGCTTTTGTCTGACAATGTCTGTGCATTGTTTATTGTTTCCTGGCTGTTACCAACTTACTGAAAAGGCTAATTGCTAAGGCTACCCAGTAACCACCACTAGCACCATGGACCAGTACCCACCAGACAGTGAATACTGTAACTTAAATTTAAATATATAAGCAGGTGTTATTATTACTCTTGATTTTCAACTCATGTGAGACTTAAATTATATTTTTATTGACAAAATTTGTTCAGGTAGTTTGTGATATGAAACATACTGTAATTGATTGTAATTGAATTTTTTTTCAATTATACAAAATATAACAATTACAATTACAGCAATATTTTGAAACCATAATCAATTACAATTACAAAATTGTGCTGTAATCAATTACAATTACATAATTGGACCCAGCCCTGGTATGTATGTATGTATGTATGTATGTATGTATGTATGTATGTATGTATGTATGTATGTATGTATGTATGTATGTATGTATGTATGTATGTATGTATGTATGTATGTATGTATGTATGCATGCATGCATGCATGCATGCATGTATACAATCTCTAACTATCACTTTTACATGCTTATAATGTGCTCTCTTAATTACCCTTTTTTGCATGCAATGTTTAGTTGTGAACAATGCTTGGTTGGGTGTGGTTTAAAAACACTAGAAAACAGGAGATTGAGAAGAGACCAAATAGAAGTTTGTATTAATATTGAATGGTTATGAAGATATTGATAGAAATATTTTCTTCAAACTTAAAGTAGGTAGTAGAACTATAGGGCACATAGTTGCATTAGCAAAAGAACAGTGTAGACTGGATATAAGGAAGTGTTCATTCTTCCAGAGGACGATAAATGAATGGAATAAATTATATACTGATTGTGTTAATGCTAGATGTGTGAATGTTGAAAAATAAAATTGATGGAAATGTGATATAGGTGGGCTAGACACATTAATTATACAGATGAAAGAATGTTGGACTCTGGGTAAGCCAATGGCTTCCTTGTTCACTAGCCATGTGGAGCTTTTTGTTTTGGGTGGCAATCTTGTTAAATCTTGTTAAATGGGACATATGTTTGTTGTAGCGGAAAGAACACTGCACATCCTGAACTGGCAATGGTTGTCACTTCGATGACGCAATGCGGCATCATGATGAGTCTGGTTGGCTGGTACATTGGTGGTAAAATGGGAAAGGAACGCTTCCTTGAGAAGTCAAAGCACAGAAAATTTGATACAAAGTTTATGGCAATTGTGAGTATTGCTTTTCGAATGAATGGTGCTTTGTGCATGTAGAATCAACTTGGAAGATGTAATATGTTATGAATAGTACCAAAAACACAGCATGTATATATTATTAGTAGACACATTCACTGTAATATTATAACATGTAGACATTGAAAGGTTATGAAAATATTGATAGAAGTATTTTTTTCATTTAATGAAGATATAAGAACTAAAGGATTTGGAGTATCATTACCGAATGAATAGTATATATATATATATATATATATATATATATATATATATATATATATATATATATATATATATATATATATATATATATATATGCAGATTGTGTAAATGCTAGCTAAATGGCATGAATATGTTTAAAAACAAAACTGACAAATATCTCAGAATGGTGACAAATCATTGGACTCTCAATAAGCCAATGACTTCCTTGTCCACTTGCTATCTAGGTTTGTCTACTTTGGATGGCAATCTTGTTAAAACTTGGTATATAATTGGGGATATAATGTATGGGGACAGGGTGATGCATGGGTGCTCTGGCTTCCTTTTGCACATGGCGTCTGATGCTTGTGGCTTGGATGGTAGTCTCGTTAACAACTGCAAATGAATGACAGAATTATGTGTCGGGCCATGATCGTCAACATCACCAGATATGGCACCTAAAGAAGTCTTGTTTAGTATGAAGAATTATATTTGTCCTTAACACATTACTGGAAATGACATATTGTATGTTTGTAGTTGTTAAATTGTCTTAGAAAAAACTGTATGTTCAGCACAGAGGCATCATATGCCTTTAAAATATTACGGTTAACATGCAGTCGTGTACATGGCCTGAACAATTTCAAAGCAAGAATGGCCTGAACAATTTCAAAGCAAGAATGGCCTGAACAATTTCAAAGCAAGAATGTTTTGAATGCATGTTCAAGAAAACAGTACACTGTACTTCATTTTGTTAGAACATGTTTAAAAAAGTCTTGTTCATAAAATTGTTTTATAACATTTCAGAGAGGGATGAATGACGCAATGTTCATTGGGGCTATAAAGCATGCCACAAAATGGGGCTTGAAAACTGCAACGTTCGTGGGAATATTCATGTAAGTGTTCTTGATGATCAGTTAGGTCCACTGTGCTGGACAACTACCTGTATTGTGTATCACTGTTTACTAAATACAACTACCTGTATTGTGTATCACTGTTTACTAAATACAACTATCTGTATTGTGTATCACTGTTTATTAAATACAACTACCTGTATTGTGTATCACTGTTTACTAAATACAACTACTTGTATTGTGTATCACTGTTTACTAAATACAACTACCTGTATTGTGTATCACTGTTTACTAAATACAACTATCTGTATTGTGTATCACAGTTTACTAAATACAACTACCTGTATTGTGTATCACTGTTTACTAAATACAACTACTTGTATTGTGTATCACAGTTTACTAAATACAACTACTTGTATTGTGTATCACTGTTTACTAAATACAACTACCTGTATTGTGTATCACAGTTTACTAAATACAACTACTTGTATTGTGTATCACTGTTTACTAAATACAACTACTTGTATTGTGTATCACTGTTTACTAAATACAACTACTTGTATTGTGTATCACTGTTTACTAAATACAACTACCTGTATTGTGTATCACTGTTTACTAAATACAACTACTTGTATTGTGTATCACTGTTTACTAAATACAACTACCTGTATTGTGTATCACTGTTTACTAAATACAACTACTTGTATTGTGTATCACTGTTTACTAAATACAACTACTTGTATTGTGTATCACTGTTTACCAAATACAACTACTTGTATTGTATATCACTGTTTACTAAATACAACTACCTGTATTGTGTATCACTGTTTACTAAGTACAACTACTTGTCTTGTGTATCACGGTTTACAAAACATATATTGAACAAGCACGCATGCATGTGTGCACACACACACACGCACGCACGCATGCACGCACACATACATTGTTGCATGACTTACATCTATATTTATATATATATATATATATATATATATATATATATATATATATATATAGATATAACATACCATGTATTCATCTGTCCAACGAATTATATCATTAAGTATGTATGTAAGTAAGTATGCTTTTGCTGTATACAGATTGTTTATATTTTGGGTTAATGTAAGTACCCAACTAGTTACCACCCAGACTGTCACAACACATAATTATATGTTTTATATAATCTCAGTTATGGGGTAATGCCTGACTAAATGGTTATTCAACCACCTGCCCATCTTGTGGTAATGTAATGATATACACATGTAACGAATTAAGGATGTTTAATGTTTTTGTATGGTTTAGGGTTGTGTCACAGTCAATAGCCGTGTACAGAAACAAGTCGAGTGTCCTGGAGTATGTTGCAGGAGGAGGTAGGATTCAATCTCTCTTTCTCTATATTATTCACTCTTAATACCTCGGTAAATGCATCCTACTCTAATCGAAGCTATGTCCTGGAATTAGTTTGTCTTGATGCTGGTGTAATTATTTTTACTGAACTGGTTTGATTTGTGGGGCTTTGTAAATAAAAAATCCAAATATCCAAAAACAAGTCTGGATAGAATTGCCCCCACCCACCTAAACCCCATCCAAAGATGGAGGCACTGAAAACGCATTGACAATGCAGTGAATGGAAAGACGATTATTGAAACATTTTAACCGGGATTAAATATTTGAAAAAAATATGCCTTTTCCATTTATTTTTCGTAATAATTGGAATTGGTATTTTTGAAGTGGTATTGGCTTTTTAATTGGTGTGTAATTGGTGTGTAATTGGAATTGATATAATGTAATTGACCCCAAGTCTGCTGATAAGGTCTGACGTTGTTGTGGTTTGGCCAGTAAATGTTCTCTTTTTGTGTGTCTAGCTGTCACTGGGAGCCTCTTCCGACTGAATATGGGACTGAAGGGAGTTGTGGGAGGAGGGAGCGTCGGAGGAACACTCGGGTAGGTAGGGTGCAAGACAAACCCACATCGCAGGAGTCGTTGTTGCTCTCCTGTTTGTTCCTGCAGTGCAGGGTGAGACTGGCATCGATACAGGTCCTCAAATTTGGTTTTTCCTTCTCTTTCCATCACTGGTCCCATTTCACTGCCCCCATCCCTCACTCGTTCTCCAATCCCGCCAAATCTCTCTTCAAACAGTCTCCCATATAAGTCACGGTCTGAACACATCCGCTCTCTTCGTCAGCCGTTCCCCTTCCCATCTTTCCACATGTCCAGCCCACTTTAATCGGCTCCTCACCAGCTTCCTCCTGAAACTCTCTTTCACAATCCCTCTTCCCTCAGCTTACAGAGACTCATCGTCTTAGCTGTCACTTTCACTTTCACTGCCACCCTTACTCTTGTTTACTCTCTCTTTAGGGTCAGTGTTGAAATAATTGTAAAACCATTGCCAGGCGCACCTTCGAAATACCATTCCGAATCGCCAACTGTGAAACTCCCATGTTCACCATTTTGAATTCCAAATCATTTTATGAAAATACAGATGAAAGGATATTGTCGACATCGTCTTAAAATAAAACCATCACAAGGAGTGGCATCGATGTGACAAAGTGATGCAATAATATGAACATTTTTTAAAATTTTCAGCCAGACTTGGGGTCAGTTACATTGTATGTGGAATTGAAATGCCAATTTCAATTCACAAATTGTGTGTTTTGTTTTTAAAAGGAATTGGTGAAAATGTAATAGGTAGTTTCAATTAGGCCTACTTTTCAATTAATTCATGTAACTTTTTGACTAAAATTATTCACTACAGATATCAATAAAATATAATATATTGTGTATATCATATTTGTTTGCCATTACGTACCATAATATGCAGAAATTAAACAAAGCTGCCCTAAAATAGATGTTATTTTTTGGCGTTGCATATGTCTACCATTCCTCTGTTCACATACTTTTATTTCAATATGGAATTGATAACTGGAATTGGTATTTGTAATTGGTGTTTAATTGATATAATGTAATCGGCCCCAAGTCTGCAGTTAATCGGCAATATCTTAACTTCAAGCACCCACTTCTGGTGCCAATTTTTAGGTGTGGCTTTTGGTTGATTCTGCACGCACGCACGCACGCACGCACGCACGCACGCACGCACGCACACTAATGAGATCTTTTCCTTTACTTTGTTTACCCGGCAGCCTACTAGGTGGGATCATAGTCTACGGGTTGCTGTACATGTCTGGAGAGATGGCTGAACAACGCCACTACTGGAGAGTCCACGAACACTTACGTGAAGCCAAGTGAGTGAATTACACTGAAATTTAACCTACCACATTATGTGCGGACAGTGGCAAAGGTTGTGGTGGGCCCTCACGAACTCAGTTTTTTTCGGCTATGATGACTTATTGATGACTGTTTGTAATGATATGGACCTTTTTACTATTTATTTTAGTATTTATTGAACTATTAATTTTTAAGTGATTTTTTTAATTGCCTTTAAGCACTGTTTCAATGACATGGGCATTTATGTGAGTGATTTTATTTAACTTTTTTACAATTTCACATTTATGGTACTATTTGTTTTACATTGAAATTTCGAATTAATTCATTGTGATTCATGTCAGAATGCCACAAGCGAAACATTTTCCTCACTTCATGTCTGTAATGTGAACATGTTCCTATTTAATAATAATTACATTATGTCAGTTTATTATGTCTTTGTGGCAGCGGGTACAAATTTTTTTTAGTATTTATTGAATTATTAATTTTTAAGTGATTTTTTTAATTGCCTTTAAGCACTGTTTCAATGACATGGGCATTATGTGAGTGATTTTATTTAACTTTTTTACAATTTCACATTTATGGTACTATTTGTTTTACATTGAAATTTCGAATTAATTCATTGTGATTCATGTCAGAATGCCACAAGCGAAACATTTTCCTCACTTCATGTCTGTAATGTGAACATGTTCCTATTTAATAATAATTACATTATGTCAGTTTATTATGTCTTTGTGGCAGCGGGTACAAATTTTTTTTAGTATTTATTGAATTATTAATTTTAAAGTGATTTTTTAAATTGCCTTTAAGCACTGTTTCAATGACATGGGCATTATGTGAGTGATTTTATTTAACTTTTTTACAATTTCACATTTATGGTACTATTTGTTTTACATTGAAATTTCGAATTAATTCATTGTGATTCATGTCAGAATGCCACAAGCGAAACATTTTCCTCACTTCATGTCTGTAATGTGAACATGTTCCTATTTAATAATAATTACATTATGTTTATTATGTCTTTGTGGCAGCGGGTACAAATTCGGGTAGCAAATGATGCACAGCATATGTTACAGTTAATCGCAATAATTTAAACAGTCCATCTGTATGAAACTATTCAAGGCAATGACTGATTAAATTGGTAGCCAATCACATTTGGTTATGAATGAAATTTTTGTTAGGAAATTAACGCATACACAAATTTGCAACAGTTAGATTATATCAGTTATAACACCATCCTAAAAAGGAATTATTTTAATATTTGTTACAAAAATAAAGAAATGTAAAGGAAATATTTTTGGGAATATTGGGTTCAACGTGACTAGTTTCTACCTGATTTAGTCCTACAAATATACTGGCTACTAAGCAGACTCAAGTTTTCAGCTGGTCAAATTTAGACGAAATATGTTCATACAAAATCAGATCTGAAGCAAGCAATGTATCATTCAACCATGAGATGTGCAAGATTCATAATTTAGTACTTCCTTGGCGAGTTTAAGAAACTTGCAATTTGCTGGGTGGAAAGAATGGAACTCTGCATTTCAGGGTATTTTTCTATACATGAAAAAATTGTGGAATGTTGTGCAAAACGTAAAGCAATATAAAGGAATTGTAATGGATGGGACAAAAATAAAGGAATTTCTTATAAAAAGAAACAGTATGACCACTGATCACTGACCACTTCCTTTCTTTCAGGGAGAGACATTTGCTGGTGTTCGGCAAAGATGAAGAAGAGAGAAAGGAGGTGGGCAATACAGCATGAGACGGGGTGACTGACCTGCTGGAGAACTCGTGCTAATATCCAGAAGGCGCCACATCATATATGTGAATTTGTTGTGCCTCTGCTTACCGCAGTGGCACGTGGCAAAATTTGCTGTTGAACAATCAAAACAATGAATGTCCATTTTGATCTGCACCATGTGGATGGTTGAATGTTTCACTCTTCATATAATTAGTTTGTAAGTTGTGTTGGTTTGAATGTACTGTACACAGTAGAGAGTGTTATATTCTAATCGGACATGTGTGTTTTTGTAAGCAGTTAGCAAAATGGCCAAGGATCCATACAATTACACTGAATTCTACCACACAAAAATGTCCTTTCAATATTCCGACTCCTCAACAACGCAAAACAATGCAATGTTGCTGAAGTGATGCTGCTGATGTACAACAAAAACAATGTCATAGTATCATTTGATACTTTTTTAATACCGACACATTTTAGTTTGCCTCTTGTCATTTCACTGTCAGCAAGAAAACTTATGAGATAAAAATTAATGCAGATTTTCAATTGTTAATTCACATGTTTAAAGCATGGAACTGTGAGATGATAACATAATATAATTTCTTACAATTTAAGTGTAGGCATATACAAGGCATAAATCAAAAGATGGAATGCTGTATTTGTAAGAATTAAAGGTTACTCCTAAATAGACTGTTATAATAAAATATACATGCATTTAGTTTGTTATTTATTGTATTGTGTTATAATGTAATTCGCTAATTTGAGCTTGCACTTTTAAGGTGTATATCATAAAAACTGTGAAGAAAATTAATTTTTTTATTCTATGTCAATTATGTGGCAAGTATAGTTCTAACTAAATATAAATTGCAATACTAGAAGGAATTAAACAAAATATCAGAACAGAAATATGTTGAATGCCAATACCAACCAGATGTAACATCTGACAGATTATATTTTGAACACAAGGCCTCTTTGCATAACATCGATGGAAAACCAAGATGCATCCAAATACCTGTGCTATGGTAAGACAGCATTACATCATTATCTGAATCATAAAATCATGGTTTTCTGTTATTCTGATATATCATAAAAACTGTGAAGATGTCTAAATTAATTTTTTTATTCTATGTTAATTATGTGGCAAGTATAGTTCTAAGTAAATATAAATTGCAATACTAGAAGGAATTACAGCAGAATTCAAAAATGTGCATGAGGATCAGCCATGCATGAAAAGTTTCCAGATGTCTACAGCAGAATTCACAAATGTACATGACCATCAGCCATGCATGACAACCTTCCAGATGTCTACAGCAGAATTCGCAAATGTGCATGAGGATCAGTTACCAAAATACAAGTCTAGCCTAACAAAGCACGAGAGACGATGAAAAACTCGCTGCCACAAAAATGTGCATGAGAGACGATCATGCATGACAACCTTCCATTGTGTCTACAGTAGAATTCACAAATGTTCACAAGAGCCAGCCATGCATGATAACCTTCCAGATGTCTACAGCAGAACTCACCAATGTGCATGGGGTCGTCCATGCATAACAACTGTCCAGATGTATACAGCAGAATTCACAAATGTGCATGAGGATCAGCCATGCATGAAAAGTTTCCAGATGTCTACATCAGAATCCACAAATGAGCATGAGGGTCGGCCAGGCATGACAACCTTCATGATGTCATGGATGACTGAAGTGGTTGTTCCGACACATTGTTGTTATAGCTTTCTGTTAACCATTCTTTATTTTAGGAGGTAAACATCATATTTTATAACACCTTATATATATATATTGCAACACCTTCAATAACAGTGTCACCATTACCAGAGAAAGGTAAATATTTCCAGAGAATAATCCCTTTCACAAACAATGATTTGTATAATGATTAAATCACAACCTAGTCATTCTATCGCTAGTCTTAATCTTTCTATGGCTGAAGAATCACCCTTCTTTATCTGAAGAATGTTGCTGAAATTGGTTACAACCATGATACTGGTGGGTTTGTGAGAATTGCTTTACCTGTATGACAAGAGGTGGCATATGTCATTGCCCAATTCTTGCTAACAATATCAATAGTACGCTGTACCATACCTAGACAGCATGTTAAAGCCCAGACAGACATCACATCAGGTTGAATGTCTTGCATAGTAAACTTGGTTTACGCAACTCAGCTACATCTGATCTCAAACGGGAACCAACAGCTTCTTAACACAGTTACTCCACACAGTTACTCTACACAGTTACTCCAGACAGTTAATTACATAATTAATTAATGCCATCAGTGTCATTATATATCTCTTCAACATACAGCAGAATTGTGCAACTTTCATATATAGTGATGTTTTTAATTAGGCATCATACACAAATAACATTTATGAAATGTACTAACACATAATTCATTATATAATGTGTGTCCGTGGTTCTGTGTCCCTGACATTTAATGTGCACACTGTGAAAGTGACCAATCTATGCAGCAGTGAATGACGGCATCCTTAACAGCAGCAGCGTTGACCACAATGTCTCGGCACCAACGCAAGTTCTTTTAAAAATAAATGTTTTTCTAGTTGCATAGTATTTTGCACCAGCCAAGACTTTCTTAAATTCTCCCCTAGTGAGCTTTAATGCTTCCCATTAAAAATGGGATAATGTTGAACTCGGCTGTACTGTTAGCTGTAACTGAATGACCAGTAAAGTTAATCATGCTGATGCTTAAATGCATCCAGTTTCTTGTATTTCTTGCCTTCAACCTTGGCCGTTACTTGGGTAAATATAACATTTCCTAAGGGGCATGTCTCCCCTGTGTTTACGCATGGACGGGCAGACACTGACAAGTTGCCTTTATGCCAGGAGATTATACAAACAAACTAGGGTATCACACATTTTATCCATAAGCAAGCTGGGCATCATAAGGCAACCTTGTTGCAGCGACAAGGTGGTGCAATCAGATTGCAACTTGGTGACACCAAACTGCCTTGATCTTTTCTAATGATGTAGCAATCGCCTCATCACGGTGATGATATCGCCTCAATCATCGCCTCAATCATCGCCTCATGTAAACCAAGCTCAACAATTATCTAATGGAAACTAAAACTGTGCTGTCTGCCTGCAGAATATTTATATTGAGACTTTATATATATATATATATATATATATATATATATATATATATATATATATATATATATATATATATATATATATATATATATATATATATATATATATATATATATATATATATATATATATATATATATAGAAGTCTCAATATAAATATTCTGATATATATATATATATATATATATATAGAAGTCTCAATATAAATATTCTGCAGGCAGACAGCACAGTTTTAGTTTGCATTGGATAATATAAAAAAATAAACATTGTGCAGAAAGACATTCCCATGAACTAGTATAATTATTAATTATCCCAAATCTGCATTAACTGCATGGTTAGACAACATACGCGGCTAGAACTGCATTTGTATTGGTTTCAATTATTACATCTAGGCTATGGTCTGTTAATAAACAACATTGCCAAGTTTATCTGTCTAAAGCTGTGATGTTACTATGCATGCCACTGACATTGTGCTGGGAAGCATTAACGCTGACCACAATATCTGGAGACTACATGCTATTCCTTGGTAGTTTTAGATTTACATTAACACGTGGGACTGGTTTCAGACAGGTTTGGCAATAAAAGCACTACAGAGTTTCAACATTTGAGAAGTTTCCTCACTTTACTATGCACCTGTATGTCTACAGTGACTCAACAATTTACATATATAGGAATGATTGGAATTTTTGTGTTTATGAGAGATAACAAACTAAGTGAGTTTTGAAAGCATCTGCTGCTAGCTATCAACACCAAAACCAGAACCTTTTGACTGCAAGCATTCATCAGCAATGAATTATTGGGGCTACTGGGGCATACTGAATGCAGGACTCGAGAAGACGAGAATAGAATTATACACAAACTATACTGCCAGTTGGACATTGCTAAACTTTTGTTGCATGTTGCGCAATCACACGACTACCAAAAATTTTTGGTCCTTGCTTGTGTGACGGGATCACCATGCATTGTACGACAAAAGTTGTGTCAGCTTGTCATGTTCTGGAGCTGCATGCATGCACATCACCTAGTGTCATAGCCTGGTGTGAACCCAACACGAACCAAATGGAACTTTCCGCAACTACTAACGAAAATGTGCGACTGAGTTTTGTTGAGTTGCGGACCATCGTTCACTGACCGACTCTGCACGACGTCACGCCAGAGACCGGCACATTGTGAAACATTTGTAGCCACGATTAAATTCTTGAATCAGTTCAACAACTGTTGCACTGGCCAAACCAAACACGTGACATGATTTTTTGTTCAGTTGTGGACCAGCATACATTGCACGACTGATCCATTTTAAGATGAATAATGATGCGACTAGCAACAAAGGTTTAGCAATGGACACCTAGCTTAAGAGGTACACCTGTCCATTCACCAAGCACACAGGCACTGAATCAGTCAGTTGATCCCTCATTAACTTTCGCTCTGGTCATACGTTTCGGGCCCCTTCCAGCTGGCCCTCGAGGGCGGGCAAACTGTTGCCTAGCAACGTTCTTGGCAGGATGAAGGGCATCGTACAGGCATTCCTCCGTCACTTCTTCGGGGCTGTCGACTTCCATCTTGAAGGGATGAACAATTATTTGAATATTCATAAATCAGAATTAATTAATTGACAAAATACCTACATTTTGTTTTGTTACGTAGTTCTTGAAGTTTTAGGATACAGGGTTTTGTAAATATAAAACAAACCCAGTAGTGAAAAAAAATTGAAGTGAGTGGGAGGGTCAAGGGTTTACTTGGATTCCCACAAAACAATTTGAAAAGTATATATATTTTTTGTTTTTTCCCTGTTGAAAAGTTTTGCAATATTTGGGTTTCAATTCACTGCATTGGCAATGTGTACAGTGCCTCAAATTTTTTCTGAGCCAGGTGTAGGTGGGTGAGTTTCAATCCTGTCCAATTTTGGGGGGAATTTGTTTGTATTTACAAAGCCCCCAAGCTGAAAATTATTACATGCATAAAAAATTGCACTTTCACTAACCCACATATTGGGAACAGTGGATTATGTAAACATTCAGTCAGGTACAAAGCGGTCTTTTTCTTCCAAATTCATTTTAAATTCAACAAAATTTTTCTATCCTTATTTCAAAGCACACAATAAAAGCTGCAAATTGCTACATTATAACAAAGACAGGAGTTGTGTATCTGAGATTTTACTGTCACGCTCCACAAAAATCATACCTTCTTCCCGATTTCGATGCCCATTTGTTGTTCAGCAATGTCCAGTAGGGGTGATTTACAACTCGAGTACAACATGCGCTCTTTTATTGGGCACTTGTAGCCAGGCATAGAGTAGATGAACACTGAAAGAAACCACAGTCCAAAGTTACACACAGCAATGTACCAGACTACCACTGAGTAAAATTCTCTCCTCAACTGACATAGCCCAACGTGAATCAGGTTCACTGATGTTTAACTTTGTAAGTAATTAAGTAATATATGCGCAGTCAGTTTAATGAGAGTGCATACTGTTGTCAATATCATTGAAAGAATTGACTTTGATCATTCGATCTGTTTACTTACAAAAGTGTGAATAGTCTTATGAATAGTCTTATGTCATGATTGCCGGATCTGATCAAAAATAATTTAATAGTTTGCCTGATGATTAGTAGACACAATGTTGACATGGATGGGCAAAACACTTGCATGATTCAGATTAAATGTCCACATGCCAAAAGATTTAATGAATGTAGGCAATTAGAATTACCCAACGTTTGGCCTTAGCAGGAGCGGTAACTAATGCATTAAGGGGACCCACTGGTCAAAAATACCTGTATGTAAAATCTCAGAACCATGCAATGGATCATTATCCAATTTGTAACATGAGTTATTTGTGTTAAATGAAGGCAAATCATGAAGTCATTTGCATATGGTGAATTCCAGGGATTCACCACAGTAACACACAACACTTTCTAACATAAGCATAAAATCAGCTGCCCTCTTGAAACAAGTAGCCAAATTGATATGAATAGAACATGTTTGAAAGTTTTATATATATATATATATATATATATATATATATATATATATATATATATATATAAATTATAACATATATAATTATATATATATATAATATATAATAAATATATATATATATATATATATATATATATATATATATATATATATATATATATATATATATAAACACTTTCAAACATGTTTTAACAGATCGCAGGTGATTTTACACATATGTTGGAGAGAAAATAATTTTTTAACTCAGATGTGATTGCTACCATCATATCAAGGGGCACCGACAAGGGTAACACTCACTGATAGTCTCGAGGTAATCACCCTCATGGGTGTGCTTGAAGGTGAAGAAATGGTAGCGGGCGTGGTCACTGCGAATGCGGGATGGCAATTGCTGGGTGTCCGTAGACTGACAGTTGTCCAGATTAATGATCTCTGCGGTCAGGTCTAGACACTGAAAGCAGACGTCGTTTATCACTGTCAAAAAGTAAGTTCTTACACAGTCCAGTGCTTTACACTTCACCCCTGGCAGACCTGTTCATTCCAACACCAACTCTACTTCTCTGGGAAGCATTCAGCCATGCTGAAATTATTGCATGAAGACTATTCCATCACATGTAACCACCACTGTCTATAGCCAGGTACTAATTTATACAGCCGAGCGAACTGAGGCAATGGAGAGTGAACAAACCACTCCAAAATGGCAGCAAGAGGATTAGAACCCAGGTCCTTTCAAATAAAACTCCAACATTCTAACTACCATGCCACTGCGCCCATAACAACGATCAGGGCAGATTTATAGGGATCTCCTACGTTGAGCAATTGTGTACCATTTGCAATTTGCTATGGATCGCAGGATAATCCGGACATGTTCTACTATGTACATTCTCATCAGCATATCACCCGGGGTGGATGGAGGTGGGTGGACTACCAAAGAAAGCAGGAGCGGTGAAACAGGGAGGTCGAGCTAAGAATAGGGGAAGACCGCAATTAAGACGGAAAGATTGCATTAAAAGGGATGTGAGAAAGGAGGGTGAAAATTAAAGTTCAGGGAAAGGCTGCCGATAGGGAGCAATGGAGGATGACAACAACCAGAGCAGTACAAGAACTAGTCAATTTCACCCCTTTGGGGTAAAACCATGAAGAAGAACAACATCTTTTCCTACCAGCTGTACGTAGTTAACGCGGCCATCTTTGAGTTCTTGCAGCCTCTGCAAAGCTTCATTTGATATTGGGAAGCTGATCCCCTGTATCGTCTGATGCTTTGAGTCGACAGAAACATCCGTCCGCACCTTGGAAAACATCAGACTTCAACATTCCAGTCATGGCAGTGGCATATGATATTTCCAAATACTTCATATAATATTAATCTTTATACTGAAGCGAATATAGTTGCAAGATATGCACAGAAAATTGTCAAAATCAATAGGACATTAATTGAACCTGGCAACATAAGACAAAAGTCAAATAGTTAGGTGATTAGCACAAATTGCACATCATAACCTTTCTGAGTATACAATTCCAGGTTGTCAGATTACATTAGTGGCAGCAATAAATGTATGTGTGTATATATATATATATATATATATATATATATATATATATATATATATATATATATATATATATATATATATATATATATATTATATAACAGGGTCTACCCAGGATAACACATACAAAACTCCTGCAGTTGTTTCTGTTATGTGCTCGATCGTATTTGAAATTTTTCAAAAGTCAGATCAACAGATTTTTTAATTTTACATTCTGATGCCAGTGTTGTGATTCCTGTTAAAAATTACAAAGCATTATTGTTGGTACGATGTAGAGTTTGCTGACATGATAATTAATTAATTTGTAGGCTAGGATCAAGTATGTGTTGTTGTGGATACTTGATTATTCATCAACAAATGTAGTGTTATATTATCCACCAGAGGAGCCACATGTTATCTTGGGTAGCTTCTACTGCAAGACTTGCCTCATTTTTCTTGATCATTTCCAGTTCTTCCTCTGCGTACGTAAGAGGAGCAGGGGCATCTTCTGCTGTGATGTGCCTCTTGTAGCCTTCAAGGAGCACATCTTCCTGGAAAGTGGGAAAACAGGAGTACCGACTGATATATCCGCCATTGGTACACTGAAGATTGAAGAACACTGAACTGAGGATAAATTACAAATAGAATAATATGATAAAAATATAATGTAATTATGGTTGGGCATAAACACTGAAATACATTTTTAATAACATCTCCATAACTCACTACAATTTTTTACAGGTTAATAATATTTTTAATGTTGCTACAACCTTGTGTAGTGAACTAACGGGGGAGGAGGGATCAAAGCTTGCGTACTAATACTAAATTTTTAAATGTCAGTCGCATGTGAAATATGACCACCAGTGCATTATGCAGCGCCACGTAGTAAACTACTATTGTTTTAAATTGTGTAACTGTTTACAGCATGGTGCTGCAATACAGTGTCTGACAACTAATGTGCTTTGTAGGAATACATCAATGCTGACAATTGTGAATGGTCCCTACTTGTAGTAATGAACAGCTAATTGTACAATAAAATCGGACTGGACGACTTGCAGGAATGGACCCATTTAAGCCATCGGTCTTGTTTTGCACAGCAGAAGACAGACCAGGCTGGCGTAGACTCTGTGGAAATGACACCCCTAAAACCGACCCAATCAAGGGATGAAGTGAACTGCACAAACACAAGATATCACTCCGATCCATCAGTCTTTCCACTTACCGGCACTGTGCCAAACAGTTCATGTTTTATATTGCCTCCACCAAACTCAGACTTGAGAGTTGCCCGGGTAGCGGCGTACAACATCTTGCGGCGAACCTGTAGTCATAGAAACAGTAATAGAGAATTGTATTTGATGCCTGTATCTCAGACTAGTTCACTAAAGCACTTGATTTGTGAATTGTTCCCATGTGTAAATTATTTTTGATTTTCAACAGTTATCAAATATTACTAATGAAGGTGTACACCATTTGCCAGTCACCAACACCTAATATGCCATTGCTGCCAATCCACAGCATTCTTTTTACATCAGCATAGACATGTCCAAGTTGAAATAAAATCAAGAAATAAAAAAGCAATTAATAGTTAGTATTTAAGAAAAAGTATTTAAATAAAATCTGATATGTAGATAACTGTATTTACAAACCCTTTTAAACTTGTTTTATTCAAATCGATTTGAGCATCTGTGTTATGTTCTCTTAACAGAAGGCAGCTAATTTTAAACTTCTGCTTGTGTGATAAAAACCAGTTGAATGTGAAATTTATTGTTAAACTCAAGTAATGTTTACTCTAAAGTGAAACTTGATAGACAGCAAAGCCTTGTGAACATACCGGTGAATTGTCTGGAGAATAACTGATGAAGAGCCACTCATAACCTGAGTGATTCTTACTGTCGAGACGGTACAATACGAAACACGGCTCCTTCCTCTCCAGCGAACGATGCACCAGTATATCATAATGTCACAAAAGTCAAGGACATAATAATACTAGTAGTACATCTGCTTGGCTCTTTTATGCCACACCAAACTGTAAAAGTTCTTAACCTTTGTCATGACCACAATCAAAGCTCATGCACAAAATGTCAACATTTACACACATCACTATGCAGGCTTCAGTTTATTATTACAATAGTCAATTACAAGTAATACGCATACTAAACGTTAATTAGAATTATGCAGCATCATATAAAATCTCTATTATAACAGTTCAAAAATAAATGACTATGAAAATTACAATGCTAAAAGGCCAGTTGCAATGGTCAATAGGTCGAGTACAATTACATTTGTTTAATCGTTTATAAAAAATATGAAATTTTTAAACATGGTTTTACGTAAATTCATGCATTCTTGTTGCCTCAACTACAGTGATCAATTGCACTGTTTACACATCATCATAAAAGCTCAATTACAATTTTCTACATAAAAACAATTGCACTTACACTGTAACTGTAATTCATTACACATTTACCATGATCATTAGAAAGCATTTATTGCACAATATTATTTCCATATGCTGCACAATTAGCTGCATATTTTTATAAAGGATATCATCTTCCCATGACCGAGATGGTGGGTCACTTTTCTCCAGTACCAATTGTTCTGAAACATGAAAGCACATCTTTACTGGTTATTCACGTGAGAAACAGATGAAACAGTAACTATTTGTTGTCATTAGAATCATTGTTCACATGATTTGTTGAGATATCTTTATGATACTTTCAAGAAAATAGGTCATACTGCTGTCTAATCTTAGTGCTACATAGTTTCTAACATGCGAAAAGGTAAGATTTGTTACAGGTGACTGATGAGATTTGCTTGAAGAGATCTCAGATTCTCAGTGCACATGGATGTCAGATATAACCATTTGTTTGCTGGAACCAACAAAACCAAAACGGTAATATTTCCTCTTATTAATAATGTTGAAAACTTAGTTGACTAAGTGAATAAGCATATAATAAAAGTGGTATATATTAAAGTAAATACAAAAGTGTCTCGAGAAGCCTAACATCCTTCAGAATTGATCTAACTGACCGCCCAAACAAGTTTTACTGTCAAAAAGACACTACAGCGGATTGAACTATATACACCCTTTTCCGTGGATGGCAGTCAAGTTAATAGAGTAAAACTGTATATACCATTTAAAGTGTAAAATACAAAATGGTAAAATACTTCCTCTTATAGATAATGTTGAAAACACAATGTGAGCCATTCTGTAAATGTATTTCAATTTAGTTCTTTTAAGTTATTAGAGTAAGTTCCTAATAAATAGTATTTATGACTTACCATCTTTAATACCAATCTTCACAAGTCTAACACTGCCTTCTTTGCATTGACCGAAAAACTCTCGCAGTTCATCATTGGCTGAAATAAGACCAAATCACAAATCATTAAATGAGAAATTTAAGATGCTATAACAACAAAAACAATAAAAGCAACATAAATTCCAAATCTGCTAAATTTATGATGGATTGTAAGTCATGGATGTATATTTTCCAGAGCTTAGAGAGATTTTGACCAAAATGAGCATAAAGTTCTGGGCTAATAAATACTGCATTTATAATTACTAACAATTGCATGACTGGTGTACATATGTATATAATAGTGAACCAGGATTGGATGTACCATGACAAATTGACAGTGTCCTCCTCATACTATTTGGCATTTTATTGTATTTGGCATGATATGACACTGGTGTCTGGTGTGGCATAAAATATTGACTGTCACTGCTATGGAGTTTGGCCAAGCCAAACCACTACTGCATATTATTTGATTATTGTTCAATACTTTCACTTAAAAAAAAATTTCATTTGTAAAACAAGTTTGTTGCATTTTTGGAATTGTTCCACAACTGTCAGAAAAGTATTTCTGATGGGACGGTGCAAAACATGGTTTAAACCATGTTTTTACTGTCCTGTCAGAAACGGGCCAACCGTTACTCTATTTTACTTGGCCTTACACATTTACCACCCAAGGTGTTGTTGTACACCAACTAATCATGCTACGCTGACGCAGGAGTTTCAGAAATGAGTGGGTTCATCCTTGCGCAACATCCTAACAGGACTTTGCCAAGTAACCATCCAGATCCAGAGTGCTAGATGAATCAGAATGGTATAACCAATATTGATAATGAATGGATGGGTAATTTCAACACAATACCTCTTCTGGCTATGAGGCATACGCCATGCCACAAGCCACCAAATCAGTTTGGTACACATCATTATTTGGATTCGTGCCCATTTCATCCACTCCTGTTTCATGTACTGTGATATTGTGTCTAATTCTAGGACAAATTCCAAATTCGCCTACTGCCCATTTAAGGCCTATTCTCACTTTGCCAACTCTTATATAAATTGGTCTACTGGTTGTCGGTCTCTTGGCTACATGTACATGGTTTGGCAGCTTTGGCGTCAACAGGTTTAAGTGTTGGTTTGACAGCTTTGGCTGCAACAGGATCAAGTGTTGGTTTGGCAGCTTTGGCTGCAACAGGATCAAGTGTTGGTTTGGCAACTTTGGCTGCAACAGGATCAAGTGTTGGTTTGGCAGCTTTGGCTGCAACAGGATCAAGTGTTGGTGTGGCAGCTTTGGCTGCAACATGATCAAGTGTTGGTTTGGCAGCTTTGGCATCAACAGGATCAAATGTTGGTTTGGCTGCTTTGGCTGCAACAGGATCAAATGTTGGTTTGGCAGCTTTGGCGTCAACAGGTTCAAGCGTTGGTTTGGCAGCTTTGGCAGCAACAGGATCGTATTTGGCGCGTTACACGCCAAACTTAGCTGATGATCTGGAATCCATCCATGCTCTGACAAGGAGCAACACAGAGTTTGTGTGGTCACAGACATGCCAGGATGCTTTCAGTTGCCTTAAGAGAAAGCTAAGCGAAACACTTGTACTCTCTTACTACAACCCAGAAGAGACATTAGTACTGCAAGTTGACAGCAGTAGAGATGGTCTTGGAGTTGCTCTCATGCAAAATGGCAAACCAATCGAATATGAATCATGAAATTTATGGTCAAACGAGAGAAATTGGGCTCAGATTGAGAAAGAAACTCTTGCTTTTGTGTATAGATTTGAGAAGTTCAACCACTACACATACGAAAGAAAAGTTGTGGTTCACAATGGCCATAAACCATTAGCAGCAATTCTCAGCAAGCCTCTCAGTCATGCGCCAAGGAGACTGCAAAGTCTGATGATGAGAACGTATCATTATGACGTCGAATTTCACTATGTGAAAGGTGTACAGTTGTATCTGGCAGATACACTAAGTCGTGATTATCTTAACACAAAAGAGAAAGACATGCATATCATGATGGCACAATCACTAAAAATTCAAGACCAGTGAATGAACAAAATTAGAGAAGCAATAGCTAGAGATTGCACAATGCTAACACTCACCAAGTACATTGTGAATGGATGGCCTGATACCAAACAAAAGGTCCCAGCTGAGATAAGGCCATACTTCGATGTGAGGGATATGCTAAGCCAGGAGAATTAAGTAATCTTGAAGGGTGAGAGAATAGTGATTCCCAGTGAACTGTGAACAGACAGGAAGAAGCGTCTTCATGCTGCACATCTTGGTTATGACAGTATGATGCGTAGAGCACGAGAGACAACCTTTTGGCCTGGAATGTCTCAGGATGTGAAACAAATGGCAGATAACTGCGTTAGATGTCAGGAGTTGAAACCAGCAAATTGCAGGGAAACACTGCTACAACATGAGGTTGGTAGTGTACCATGGGAACAAATAGGCTGTAATTTGTTAGAAAATCAGTGGTCGAAATTACTTAATTGTGACTGACTATTTCTCCAACTTCATTGAGGTCGATCTGATGACAACCACAACAAGCACTCAAGTCGCGAGTAGTTTGAAGAAAACGTGTGTCTGATTTGGTAGACCGAGACAAATTGTGTCTGATGGAGGACCCCAATTCACCTCGAGAGAATTTGAGGTATTCGTGAAGGCACACTGACCATGTCACTTCATCACCAAGCGAATAGCAAGGCAGAATCCGCAATAAAGCTTGTGAAAGCCATGATGGAAAAATTTATGAAAACTGGTAGTGACCAGTACTTGGCACATTTGGAGCTGCGAAACAATCCAAGACAGAACACCAACACTAGTTCTGCTGAAATGATTTTCTCAAGGAAACTACTGTCAATACTACCAGCAGTCAGCAACTCATCCAAATCATGTTATGATCATGCGAAGCGAGCTAAAGTGTCAGAAGCCCGTGAAGAAATACTATGACAAACGCACTAAAAAATTGCTACAGTCAGGGTTGAAAAAAATCATGATTTTTATTTTTAAAAATTTGATTTTTTATTTCAATCGGATTTATTTGATTTTTTATTTATTTGATTTTTTTTTAATCTGGTATATAGATATTTATATAGATGTTTAAATTTGTAAACTCTTTCAAACATGTTCTATTCGAATCAATTTGGGTTCTTGTCTTAACAGAGGGTACATGATTTTTGCTTATATAAAGACATTAGACAATGTCCACAAAGCCTCACTCCCATAAGTTGTCTTGGAAAGGAAAGCATGCTGTGTGTCTGTGGCTGTAGCAGTGGTAATTATTGTTTGCCTATAGGGTGGATTAGCGCCTGTCCAGGGCTCAGTGTACTCAAAGGGTATCTAACCAGAATACAAACTGGTACAGTATTAAACAACTGAGTCAACATACTGAATTGGTAACAACTAGCACAAGCTATAAGTGGACTTTAACTCAGGGCTTCTGAGTTGAAAAGATACTTCCTCTGGAAGACTAGTTTGTGTGGCTTCACTGCATTCAGAAAGGGAATAGCTCAAACATACACAATGCCATAAAATATTTGACTATCAGGCATCAATACAGCTACACAAGTGTGCACACTTCGTGTTTTGTATTAAAAAACATACAAAACTTTGTTGATTTCGATGCTTGTAAGCAATTATTTGTGTTAAATTCATATAAATCAGTGATTCAACAAATGAGAAGTAAAAAAAAAATTTTTTTAAATCATAAATCAATGATTTTTTTGGAGTGATTTAAATCATGATTTAAATCAATGATTTAAATCAAACAACCTGGCCACGGTTAGAACCAAACCAGTCAGTCTTCTTTCACAAATTCAAAAAATGATCGTTTGAAAAGGGGTCGAGTTGTAGCTAAGCACAGTGATCATGTTTACATGGTGAATATTGAATCATGTGGTGTGTATCGCAGAAACAGAATACACATCTGTCCTACAACTGTGACAGTTCATGACAATGAGCCACTCGTGTCGGTGAGCTCAATGAGGAACTAATTTCTTCACGATCAGCAACGGGGAAGTGCAAGAACCACCAACACCAATCATACCTGATGCTTAGTCATCAATTGTATCTGGTCGACCAGTCCTGACAAGGCAGATACCACCTTACCTGAAGGACTATGTATTAGTGGTACAGACTGTGAGAAAGGAAACTAAGCATAGGAACAGCATGCTGTGAGGACTCCAGTAACCTTATGTGTGAAATATGTTACTGTTGTCCACGTTTGTAATCCTGAACTGTTCAAGCCAGAGTTTGAGAACTGTGGAGTAATGTGAATAATAATCTTTCTCAAAGAAAGAGGGATGTTAAAGATTCATGTTTTCTGTAGTTTCCGTAGTTCCGTTGTGCCAGAGTTTGTCTTTTACATGTGGCAGTGTTCCAACATCTAAAAAAAAACATAGCTTGTTCAGCTGGTATCGAGATTGTTTGTTTGAGTAATTCTGCCTGTTAGTTAGCAGACCAGTAATAACCATTACTATATGCAGTGATCAACACGTATCTTACTGCACTCAGGTATGGTGTCCATTTAAACAAAAAGACATAAACTTATTAGAGTGTACAACAAAGCTCAACCAGGGTGATACCGGAATTGAGGCATATAGACTACCCTAATAGGCCAGAAATTTTAAACATCACTATTCTTGAGACTAGGCGATTGAGAGCCGACCTACTGGAGGTGTTCAAAATATTCAACGGGTTAGAAAGTATTCTGCCAGCTGACTTCTTTGACACGGATAAGGCACAGTATGCAACACAAGGGCATCCATTTAAAATCACAAAAATACACTCTAGACTAGATCTAAGGAAGTAATCGTTTACTCAAAGAATAGTAAATGACTGGAACCAAATTACAGAGGCAGCGGTTATGTCTAAGCCAAGGCTTTAAGGGTCACATCAACATATATTTAAAGAATTGACATATATTTAAAGAGTAGGGCGGAAGATTATATGAGTCAGCGCCTTCCTCATCATCTCCTCGACTGCAGCAACTGTGTAGAAGAGGAGGATCCAGGTAAATCCAGGAACCAGTCATGGGCCCAGTACCGGCTTTATTATACTTATAGTTATAGTATACTTATATCGGCTTAATGACGCTGAAATTACGATGACACAATAAACTAATGTACCCCAAATATCGCGCCTGCAGAAAACAAACAAGGTGTCTAGCACTAGTAGGTGAGGACCGTATTTGGTCGTCACCGGTGGCGGTGTGATAAAATTGATATCGCATCGGACTCCGAAGTGGAACGTCAAACTCGATGAAACATTAGGATTATTGAAACTCCGGAAATCTGCAACAACGAAACGATCAGATCGACAGTATCATCACTAATTCAAACCTTTTATTCCAGTTTGGTGAGACATTGTAACCGTATATTCTATTATGTAAAATAAGTACTACTTAGCAAGTCTTGTTTCCGAAAACTCGCTGTTTCAGGAACTGAGTTTACAATCCGGAAGTTGGGGGCACGGCAAGTCACGTGATTAGCAAAGCCGCTGTTCGGCGCTGAGCCGCTGACAGCTGGCGGGTTGTGTGTGCACTGGCCGTTGCGTTCCTCGACGACGAGGAGGAAAAAGGAGTTGGATAAAGCGAGACTGGCAACACGAGTGACACTGAAAAACCAAAAGGGACGTTGGGATCGCCTGAAGACTGTCTTAAAAATGAAAGACAGTGAAGTGGCAGACATTCTATTCGACACGTTAGTACATTTTCTTATTACTATCCTAGGGCTAGGCCTAGCGCGAGTATCGATATCTGGAGCCCCGGTCCTGGGCTAGTAGGCTATGGCTGTGTCGCATGTGGTGCCTTCACCCAATTCAGGTTTAACACCAGTTAAGTTGTTTCCAGAATGTGGGTTTATGTGTAATTAAACAACTGTTTGCTTAACAGGGTGTTTCTTACTGGGAAAAGTTGCTGTATGTTGTCTTTTTTTTTGGTATCATAGACATAGTCATGGCTATTGCATTGCCATTGGATCATAAAGGGGTGTGCTATAGACTGGTATGTGTAGGTATGGCAAGTACGAGTATTTAAAAAAAATTACTCGTGTACCGAGTACTTCTTCCTCAGGTCTGGTCGAGGACACTATTTGATTTGTTGTAGCCGTGCGCACGCACACACCCACATAAAACATAGTGCCTGCATGTTACATATGTGGCATGTTGATAATCTCTATGCCATAGGCTTAGTGTAGCAAAAACTCACCCATGTGCTTAGACTAGTTATTGTTGTTGCTCTCCGCTTTTTCCCTGTAGTCCAGGTGAGGCTGGCACTGATACTGCTTGATGATTTATTTTCCCCCTTCTTCATAACTAGTCCCGTTTTACTACCGTCTCCACCAATTGAAATTGTCTCCACTCCACTCTATCCCTCACCCTCATTCTCCATTCCCCTCCCATTAAATCTCTCTTCATGCAGTCCTCCCATCTCAGTCTCGCTCGTCTTCTTCTCCACTCCCTTCTACCCTCCACTTTTCGGATTCACATTTTGTTATACAAAATGCCTGATGAATAATGTACACTAAGTAGGTATCAGGCACCAAAGCTATGCACAGTTTATCTTGCCGGTTATTCTATGTCTAATATGTCAGCAAAACATTGGTACTCACTTCAATGAAATTACGTACATTTGTCATTGTCCAAGAAATGCACGGCATTTAAGTGTGGCCCTATTTCATGTTCATGCTTGGATAAATTATGGTGGGAAAGAATTGGCCCATTGAAATGTAGCAAATTGAAAAAGTTACATCATAATATGAACGAACACGTAAATGATCATCTAAAGATGTGGAATGAAGAACGGTTATGGAAGAATGGTTGTTTTAAGTTAAAAGGCAATCATTGTTGTAACAACACTGGAAGCTTCAGTGAGTTACTACTTTCCCATCAGTGCACACAGATAAGTATCAGTCCAATCTGTTAACAGGTTCTATGGTGTGTGTTGTGTATTGCCCTGCCTCATTGACACATCCATTGTCTCATTGTAAAACATAATGCCTCCAAGTGGGTTGTAATGTAAAACCATCCCAGACTGGCAGTAATATACCAGTGCATGTGGACAGATGTTCATATAACTATGTCAGACAAAAAACCAGCATTTGACCAAAAAAAATCCAGAAAGCAACTGGTAATCAAAGTGAATAATATTTTATATACTATATAAACTTTAACTACAGTATAGAATATAAACAGTATAAACATTACCAATTATGGGTACTCACCACATATTTAGGAAATAAATTATTTGATTGTACTGTGGACAACCCATTACATGCATGCACATTGCTACCATCCAACTTCAATTTGATGGGCACATCACTAAATGGAAAGTAGGCCACTGTAACATGGGGCATGAAATATGCAAATAAAACAGTTATTTAATGAAAGGTTAAGGTATGTTACAGATACAACGAAATATTTGTCTATGTTGATATACATGTAAGGATAGTCTGCACATTTACACTGATACTTGAGCACAATAAATTTTATGATTAAAAAAATAATTATATTTGGACACAATATTAAGTGATAATATTTATTGATTTAATAAACATATCACTGGAGCCGTCAACCCACTCTGGTTTAGCCATGGCATTTAGTTGGCTTAGACAAGTGGTTGAGTCAACTTTGAAAGTGGCTTCTCAAGTGTCACTAACAAAAAAGTAAATGTGACCAAACACTTTGGTGATCTGTAATTGTGTTTATTTATTGTTTGTTTTGTTCTAGTATTTCAACTTGTATTATAAATGCAAAAAACTAGATAAACAAATGAACAGACTTTTGTTGATGAAATGAATGATTTTTACAGACGTTTTGATACTCATGACTCTTCCAGTAGATGCGATTCTGTGCTCAGCGATGTGTTTGTCAGTAATGCCGATAGACTTAAAATTTATGTAGATGTTGTTACTAAAGTCTTCCAACATGTATGTAGTAGGAAAGCAACTGGTCCTGATGGCATTCCAGCTTTTTTATTGAAAACATTTGCTGAGGAGCTGGCACCGGCTTGGTGCCCCATATTCCGACTTTCGGTCGATAGCTGCAGGGTACCAATACTCTGGAAAACCTCATATATTACTTCTGTACCAAAGATAATTTGCCCCCCAAAAAAACAATGATTACAGACCTGTTGCACTTACATCAATTGTCATGAAATGTTTGGAATGCTTAGTGGCTTGTAAACTGAGGTTAGACGTTCAGGACTATCTTGAACCATTCCAATATGCCTACAGGCAGGGCAGAGGAACATATGATGCTGTCAACACTGTTGTCCATTTCATTTTGAAACACTTAGACAAGCCCAAGGCTTATGCTAGACTACTGTTTATAGACTTTAGCTTGGCATTCAACCTTATCCAACCTCACACCCTGCTCAGACATAGTGCAGCTTGTTAAAGTAAATCAGACTCTTTCCTAAACTGTGGTAACAAATATTGGTGCACCCCAAGGTTGTGTCAGTTTGCCGATTTTGTACTTTCTATATACAAATGACTGTACCAGCAGCAGTACTAACAACTACATAATAACATTTTCTGATGATTCGGCTATTCTTAGTGTGTTACATGCTGATTCTGACATCAGTATGTACAAATTGAAAGCTTTGTACATTGGTGTGACAACAACTACCTCAAACTCAATGTTAGTCAGACTCAAGAGATGATTTTTGATGCGAAATGTATTGTTGCCGATCACTTGCTTGTTGTTATCCATGGTGAAGAAATTGCCCAGATCGGTTAATACAAATACCTTGGTGTCCATCTTGATAACAAACTTAGCTGGAATGACCATGTTCACAGTGTGTGCTCCAAAGTCCACCAGCAGTGGAGTTGGCAACTGGATCATGCTTATGAAACATAACAGTTAAAACTTATCTATTGCAGCTTCCCAGTGTATCGGGCACGAAATTTCTTCGCAGCAATAGAAGAAGCACAAGGATTTGCCACTGAAGAGAAACAGCAAAGGGCACACTGTGTAAGCATAGCTTGTATACATTGTTGTTAGACACAACAATAATGACATTCCATTACAGCACAAATAGCGATTATCATTGGATTATGTTTCTACTTAGCCCCTTGGGTTAGTTAGTATTTTGTAAAGAAGTGATTAAAACAATGTTTCAGATGGCTGTTTACACAAAGAAAAAAACATCACATATGTTAATATTTCCAATGGGAGGTAACCAGTAATACAGTACAAAATAAAAACAGTATGTGTATATCATGTTATGCATATGCATTCATATCCAGTATTTTCAATAACATTACATTTATGTTAAATCATTTAGCTATTTACGTTGAAACAGTACATAGCACCAGCATGTGGAATGGAGAATGTCTTGCAAATGCCATCCTGCCTAACAAGAGTTATTGTATAACACATCATTAAGTTTGTTTGTTAATTTACAGTTACCACAAGGTATTCAACAAAAGAGGGAAAAACTGGACAATTGTGCCAGAGCGGCAACTGAAACATTATGAGTACATTGTCAGCCTGCAGGAGACAATCATCTGTGCCTGCATAGAGGTTGAATTGCCCAAAGCCAGGAAGCGTGGCATCAAGCCTGACAATCCCAGAAACATTGCACCCAACATCTGAGCTAGTTGCCAGGCATCGTTCTCGATTTACAAAGACTTAACCGTGTTGTTGACATTAGTTCCCAATGTAACGGAGAGAAGCAAGGTAGGAACAGGTAACCAACGTGCCATTTAACCTGTGTATTTGTTGTGTAATATCAAACAATTCAAAAGTAAAAATTTTTATGAAAGCACTATGGTTTCAAAACTGTCACGAGTAACTTTATAATGTGTCTGGATAATTTTTCACAAAGCATATGAATGTGCATTCATGTTTAACAGGTAATGACTTAACCTAATCTATGAACTTTGAATCCAGTGTATTGTCCATTTTCACTTGGAAATGTCTGTCTAATTTGCCACACATAACAGCTTAGTATAACACGGCGGTTACCTATTCCCAGCTTGCCATGTCGAACAAACTGGTGGTATGCATAATGCCGCATAGCATCATTGTCCCTTCGTGCTGGCACACCAAACACGTCAGCTCTGTAACGTCCCACCATTGTCAACACTGTAGGGTCGAGTATCAGTAAATCCATTTCCTGTAGAAAATATGTAATTATCATTAAATTTTAGGCATTTTAACTGTACTGCCACAAGATGCCATATATATTATATTATGAGAATATTATATTCATTGTAAGTCTGATTTGTTGTAACAGTTGCAAATAATGTTGATATGAAAGTAAGATATAGGTCAAACACTCAACATCATATTCTGTGCCAGAGACATAATGCTACTAAACAGGGTCAGAGTCATTAAGAGTGTTCATTGTGATCAGTATAATGTGTTTGTTATAATTTGTATTATCATCTTGTCACTAGGTATGTGTATAATTTATAATTCTTCGTTATTATTTTCATTATCAATCACATATCAAACCAAGTTGCAGCATGGAAAACTTTGTAGTAGACATGACGGCTTAACAAAATGCAAACAAAGAAAGAGTGATGCTGATGTAACACAGTCTGGTTATCCCATACTGTTCTGTTGTTGCTTCATGGACAGCTGATTATATTTGTTCAATAGTTCTTAACGAGATCACTTGGTTAGAGACAATGATGTACATTCTGTAAGAAAGTTGGTATAATAAGGTGTTTGTGTTTGTTCAAGAATTGTCCAGCATGAAAGGGCAGGGAGCTGCAATGATTGATTTTGATTTAGTGATACAAATGTTGAAGACAATCTGCTTAGTGCTGGTCAGTATTCATGTTGGTCCACTGCTGTGTGTAACCCTTATTTATTTGTCAGGCTGCATGTTGCAACATAATCGTTCGACATCGCTGGTCATTTCTTGGCAATGACCAATTTGGAGCAACCGCACTTCCCACTGTTCTTGGTGTATTTTGCCTCAATATCGAATAAGAGGCCTGGCTCCCTCTCGGCCATCTGCAGAAGCAGCCCTTTTGCCTCCTGCTCAGTCAAGACACTGATGTCAGTCTGGAAGGATCATGAAGAAGAGGTGCCACAAAGTAAAATTGCTCTAAAAATGGTAAATGTACTGGTTTCCATGATTTGTGGGTGGTATGTGAAAATCGGATGTTGGGGGCCTCGCTCAATGGTTGTGGTGTGTGGAATTTTTTATTTTACGTTGCATGTACTTCATTCTGGTGTTTTTCAAAGTTAAATGATGGTGTGCAGGTACATATGGATTAAAAATGAGTAAACATATTTTTTTGCGGTTTGCTATGACATTTTGTTGCTAGTACATTTTGGCTTGAAAGCAAGTTGTAAAAATGCTGAAAAGGCTGTTCTACTGCCAAAGTGGTACAATTGGCATATCTGCATATTCTTTCATGTACACGACACGCAGGTATTGCTGCTGTTGCAAAGGGTTGCAGGGATACTATATGCACTTATTATTGTCTATAATATTTGGCTGAGATCTTTAAATGTTGATCAACACATGAAATCATCACCATTGATGTTGTATGTTTATTACAATAAAAAGTGTTTTAATTGTTTGTAAACTATGTAACAACTATTCTACATATTGTTTCCTGTATTTTCTTGCATAATTATATTGACTAATAATATTACTACCTATCACTGAGTGATTGGGGCTGTAATTATATGCATTATATTATCAAATATGCATTTGTCATCTATGTGACATACAGATGTCGTGTATTGTTAAAATAACAAATTAATGTCATGCAGGGGTCCACATCATGTAAATGATCTCCATCTCCCTTAACCTTTGTACAAAACAGACCGCTTAAGTTCAGTCAATGTAATCTGGCTACATCTATTGCATAGATATTTATCAAATAGGTGTCATGTAGATGACACAAAGTTCATAATTATGTATACCAGTACATATAAAATGCATTGTGCTAGATCCATGTCACAGTAATACTGTACAATTCATTCGACATAATGACACTTAACTTCATTTAATAATTTTAAAGCATCTTTCTCCCACCTTGTTAGATGTACTTGTAATATGTTATGCTGTTGAATTAAATTTTTAATTAGGGTAATGAAGTAAAAATTCAGTTGTACTGGGTACATATAATTTTAAGTTATTACACTTCATAATTAATTTGATATAATTTATGTCACTGCAGTTTATTGCATGCATAAAAATACCACAAATGAGGCTAAACAATAATATAGAGACCTTTATCAGCTGCATTTTTGTTACTACAATTGTGTAATTCCATATAAATACAATTTTACCTGGTCTCTCCTTTTTCTGGCTTCTCAGTTTCCTCATGCATGCACAGTCTTCTCTGTTCAGTGTAACTAGACTTGCTCTGCCACGTCAACGCCTCCTGCCACCCATTCCTCTCGATGCACTCTGCCCTCTTTTTGCACCGCTTCTCTTCATGCACCCCTTCTTTTCATGCCACCTCTTTCTCTTCCTGCATTTCTTTCCTCAGAACCATTGAAACTCTGTGGGTGAAAGGATGTGATATTGTTAAATTTGCGTTTATAACCAATACAGTTTATGACATACATTTTATCACCACTTTAGAAAACAATTATTTACATTGTTTGCTACATTATAAACAAAGAAAAGTTTACCGTGGTGGGACACACAAATGCAACAGTTTTCACAGAAGATCGTGGCACTTAAGAAAATAAAATGTGCTGTCTTATTTACTTTTATTTTATAACAGTTATGCGCGAAAGAATCGCGTCTTATTCCGCGATATGGGCACCCAGATAGCAGGCACACGTTGGGCCAACGTGGGTATTTGGCGTTGGCTACCCACGTTGAGCCAACGTCATTTTGCTCATTGGCCCTACGTTGGCCCAACTGGTTGGCATGAAGTTGGGCCAACATGGGTTTGTACCACACTTCCATTGGGCCAACATGGTTGTTACACGTGTATGTTGTATTTTCATTGGGCCAACGTGGGTTTGTACCACACTTCCGTTGGGCCAACTTAGGTTTGTACTACACTTCTATTGGGCCAATGTGGTTGTTACACGTGTATGTTGTATTTTCATTGCACCAACGTTGGGTCCACATGGGTTTGTACTACACTTCCACTGGGCCAATGTGGTTGTATTTTCATTGGGCCAGCATTGGGCTAATGCATACTTATTCCATAGGTGTTTTTTGTTGGGCCAATGTGTACTTATTCTGTGTGCTGAGACACTGGACATCAGTTACGTAGTATATAAGCAATATGCCTGTAATGAAAACATTGGTCTTGGTTGTTAATGTTTATTAATATGGAACTATAAAACATGACATGACACACACAAGATTGTTGTAACATGAAAAACAATTTCTGAAAACAGTACCCATAAACAGATAACAGTTAATTCAATGGCACTGCACCCACCTCCGACATAACACTATTATACAGTTTTATCCAAATCATTATATTGTGAAAAAAATAAACCAGAAACATGGTATATTTACCCCAACTCAAAAGAACATTAATATAATTATAATAGGCATTTATCCATGCTTTCCAAATAATGACATACAACTACAATACTGCCCCCCCCCAAGAGAGCTCCATGATAATTATATAATGCAACACTGCTTTCATGCAGATCTTTCAAAAACAATGACAAAATACAACCACATAAACCTCTACGTAGATCACACAGAATTAGATGGTTGGCACACAAATTTCCTCTTCGGTGAAAGTGAGAATTATCAGATATAAATGGGGCACAAAGAGAAAAAAAAAATTTGACAGAGAAAAATGGCAAAAAACGGCATTTGCGCGGCACATACGTGTATACCTTAGTATAGGGAGTACCCCCCCGGGCTTCCAACCAAGAGAGCAATAAAATAGCCACCATGGCCCCGGCCTGGAATGTCAAATTCATCTAATACTGATTAAGATCGTCAGCGCTCTCTCAGGACTGGCTGTAGGAGTTTTGGCCAAGGTCCTCCTCATCCGACCCCCATCGCGATCCTTGGCGTACCTCAGCCAATCCTTCATCGCCTTCTCCACTTCTGAGTCTGTAGTGCATTGGCAAGACTGTACCGCTTCTGCAATTAATATAATAACGCAGTTACGTTTATATAACATAGCTACATTGTTTTGCAGTTTTATCTGACGTATCTGCTCTAATATTCACCGAAATAGTCATATTCAACAGAACCCCATTTGTCCGGTGCTAAGGTGTCAACATTTGTGGACATGAGATTGAACAAGATTTACAAAGATTTAACGACATTGCCATCCAAGACAAAACACCCAGATGGCAAGTGGACAAGGAAGCCATTGGCTTATCAAGAGTCCAACATTTTGTTATCTATGTGTAACCTGCCTTCTGAGATATTTATACTTCTGTGATATATTAGGAGACACTGTTGTTTGCTGTCCACATGTACCAGCAATAACGTTCTCTTTATGCTTACTTGGATGATCAGCAATGAAATGTCATTGGGGTTCGAGAATATTAACAGATAATTAGTCAATAGGAACCCTTAAAACAGCAATAATTACAAAGGAACTGTAATTTAAAATTGTTAGCAGCAGACATTTCAGTTATGCTATTTTAGACATCCTATGTATATTATGGATATACCAGTACTCCTCCTTGGTGAAAATAAATAACAAATAAGCTTTCATTAATTAAAAATTACATAATATATTTTTTCAAATACCGAACAACAAAAATGTTTCTTACTTGCAATTAGTAGCTGGATCTAGGCACCAGAAAATGCTGTTTTGGCGCCCTTCCCCATCCAGTTAAGCTGC
Organism: Lamellibrachia satsuma; assembly: GCA_033239005.1. Classification (NCBI taxonomy): domain Eukaryota; kingdom Metazoa; phylum Annelida; class Polychaeta; order Sabellida; family Siboglinidae; genus Lamellibrachia; species Lamellibrachia satsuma. Next base: position 4,383,332 of record BSQZ01000052.1, read on the forward strand.
TTGGCCAGGTCAGTCGACAGCACATGTCGCATAGTGCGGCGGACAGTGTCATTTGTATTTTCTCCTCCAATGGTGCCAAGGAATGCCAACTGCAACAACAAAGATGCATTACTTTTAATCCCTTAAACACCAATGTATGTTTGCCAAGTAGGGGAATGTCCATATCTAATTAACTATTTATGCCAAAAGGGTATAATTTGGCCTCGGTGACTAGGATATGTAGTATTTGACAACTGCCAGTTACCAGATTACAACTCCAATAAGACAAAAATGTATTTAGCAAAATGTAACCTGTGCTGTTATACACCATAACCTTGTGATAGTTGGGCATAATCGCACAGGTCTATGTGAATATGCAAATGCATATTTTAGGCTGTGGAAACGCAAAGTCACTCAGCATTTTAAGAATTACTTGTGTTATGGATAAAAGGGCCAATGCCCACGTCATATAGAACAATACTGGCTGTTCGAAACCAATTAACAAATGGTATCGTGGTTGACATCAGCCTCAGTGAACTTGCTGATATGATGAGTGGTGACAATTAAACATGTAGGCCCCCATTATTACACTGTTTACATCATACCACTGTAGTATCTATAGTATAATTCCAACAGCAAAACACAGCTGTGCGGATATGCCCCATGCTACAAATTGACAAAGTTAAATAATTTTTTTGGGAGATTTATTTGCATACAAGAAATCAAATCGTGAGTTCAGACATGTGTTGTGTGTGCTAAGTGCTATTGTACAACACAGTTCTGAAACCACAAACCAGTGGTGTGGTCAATAACGAGAGTGGATATGCCCCACTTTCCCCTACCAAAAACTAAATTCATATTGGGTTTTATTATACAATAAACACTTATCTAGAAACTCCCTTGCAACTATGACATACATGTGACAGTTTCACAGCACTGAGCATTTGTCTTGCAAGTTGCATGCATAGAGGTTTATCCCATTTCTAAATATGTGTATATCAACAAACTCTGGAAGTGCACAATACGTTTCAAATAACAAGCTAAACAACATCATCAAATTATATAACAGACTGTGTGCAGAGATATGTGTTTGTTTGAGACATGCATAACAGTGGCTACAGCTGATGTATAGTATACATACCACATTCGTTCAACACTGTATTTGGCTTGGCTAATAACCCACAGTCCTGATCAACATATATCAAGTTGATAGTATTAAAGCAAACAATTTAACATGAGGTACCTGAGAATGATGATGAGGTATGGGGCTCTGGCCAATGGTGCTGGTCCGATTGGTCAGACCACTGGGAGAAGGGGGTGGTGTGGGCATTGATGAACTGTTGTGTGGGCCACTGATGAACTGTTGCTGCAGCTTGGAGGTGATCGGTATGGTGGTGAACGGGCCAGTGGTGAACGGGCCAGTGGTAAACTGTTCGGGCGAGTAGAACTGTCGCTGACCAGAGCTGGTTGGTGCCAGCGTGATACCTGCCGTGCAGTCTGCACCTCCGACTCTGAACTTTGTTGGAAGTGGGAAGCGGGAAGTGGGAAGTGGGCCTGCAATGATAACGAGTCCATCCAAGTACAGCTTCTGTTTGAGGTATACAGTAGAATGTCGACAGACTGACAAGTTTGTTTTTGCATTTGTGCAAAACTAACTAAACTTATAAGCCTGGAATCATGGCCAGACGGTAGCTAAGAAGCACCTAAGTACTAATGTTGGTGCACACATGGGGTTATGAGTCAATCTTACACTCAGGTTAGCATCCAATTTAATTTAGATTTATATATATATATATATATATATATATATATATATATATATATATATATATTCTTTCTAGCTTCCTAGCGGCATATATATGTTTACCATATGCGATTACTCTTTGAGCCAAGACTAAATTACTAACTGGACCACTAGTGCTCGTTTAAACTTACCTCTTTTGTCTTTTTTGTGTGTATCACCTTCTGCCTCCGTGGCCAGATCTGAGGTCACCACTGCCAGCTGTAGTTTCTGTCGAGCTCTGTCGTAGGAGCCTTGCAATGATAAATAGTAAAGCATGCAGTGATGCACTGATAACGAATGCATGCAAACCAAAATAATGTCAACAACTTCAAAAACTATTACGGCATATAGACGCTTATTATATATGGTTTAACCGATAGACCGTATACACGAAACAGGCCTTACACGTACGTCTTTTCTGGTCCCTAATTACGCTAGTAATACGATATAGGTAAACTAATAGGCAACGGCACGCTCGAGACGAACACAGAAATTATAATTGGACAAATCAAATGTACGAATAATATAGAATGCTTTTTGACGGACACGGCTTGTTGATAACAATCATTGAAATGAAACAAATCTCAAACGAAGGTAATTTCTCAGATACAGTGACAAACGGAATATTTACGACAATTTGTGCTATAACGTACCTCCAACTCCGTTGACGAACCATATGTTACTATGGAAGCCATGTTGCTTATCAGTGACAGGCGCTGACATAATACAAGCTCCGCATCCTCGGGTCGCGACCTTCTCGGAACTTGCCGAAAGCTGTTCGGGAAGTGCACTGACCAGCGACGTCGAGAGTTGTAAGCGTCGAAGCGTCGATTTTTAAAAATGCGTCTTCTTAATTTCGACACGTTTGGCCGGTCGGCAGATGTTACAGTATATTTAATTTACACTAAATAACAAGATTTTAGAATAAAATTGTTTATTTTACGAACACCTACCGTACCTTTAAACAAGTTTTGTAACAATGTGATACCTACGATTGTCATCGTAACATTCCAACATAACATGTGTTTTGTTTTTTGAAGTAAATTAAATGGCTTTTTATTTGCGGGAATTACACAGAGATATTTAAAAGAAATGCTATTTTAAATACTGATAGCGTCACTGCTGGGCCTAACCCTAGCTGGAGCAGGCGCCCCGGCCCCTAACTTAAAAAACAATTCAAATTGTACACCATTATTAAACTACATAACTACGTCTACGTTAGCTTGTCGTTGACGAGTTAATAATATTATTATTATATACATAATTATATGTGTGTTACATTAAAAAAATAGTAAGACTACCCAAAAAACCTTCTTGTCGCACCCGTGGGGAAAAGGACGGCCTCTTGTCTGCATGGGGCAATGTGATTCATATAACTCTTTGCCTCGTGTTGTTGGCTTATATGAACGAACCATTGCCTGAATATGAAATGTGTACATATAAATAGTATGATAGTAGAGCGAGCGATACGAGGGAGTGGAGAAGGCAATAAAATGGGTTCAGTGCCGAAGAAGAGAAGGAAAAAAATCGACGGCCTTTAACGGCTCAACCTAACTCGGGGAAGAATGTATGAGCGACGTCATCGACGATGAAAATAATAGCTGGACACCGTGCACAATCAGCAATTATTGATTGAAACGGCCAACATATGCAACCTGCACCACCGAGAACCACTCGGATCGGATCCTGTACCGTCGAGAGCCAGTCCCCGGAACCTATACCGTCGAGAGCCACTCACCGGAAACTGTACTGTCGAAAGCCACTCCTCGGAACCTGTACCATCGAGAACCACTCCCCGGAACCTGTCCCGTCGAGAACCACTCCCCGGAACCTGTACCGTCGGGAGCCACTAATCGGAACCTGTACCGCCGAGAGCCACTCCCCGGAACATGTACCGTCGAGAGCCACTCATCGGAACATCTACTGTCTAAAACCACTCCCCGGAACCTGTAGCGTCGAGAGACTGTCCCTGGAACCTGTACCACCGAGAACCACTCCCTGGAACCTGTACCGTCGAGAGCCACTCCACAGAACCTGTACCGTCGAGAGCCACTCCCCCCAGAACCTGTACCACCGAGAGCCACTACCCCAGAACCTGTACCACCGAGAGCCACTCCACAGAACCTGTACCGTCGAGAGCCACTCCCCCAGAACCTGTACCACCGAGAGCCACTCCCCAGACCATGTACCACCGAGAGCCACTCCACAGAACCTGAATATGTTTAAAAATAGAATTGACAGATATTTGATAATGGCGGGCTACACATAGATGAGAACATTGTTGGACTCTCGGTAAGCCAATGGCTTCCTTGTCCACTTGCCATCTGGAACTTGTTGTTTGGGATGGTAATCTTGTTAAATCTTGTTAAAGAACCTGTACCGTTGAGAGCCACTCCCCAGAACCTGTACCGTCGAGAGCCACTCCCCAGAACCTGTATCGTCGAGACCGACTCCCCGGAATCTGTACCGTTGACAGAGCCACTCCCCGGACCCTCTACCGTCGAGAGCGACTTCCCGGAAACTGTACCGTCGAAAGCCACTCCCCGGAACCTGTACCATCGAGAGCCATTCCAAGGAACCTTCACCGTCGAGAGCGCCTCACCGGAAGCATTACCGATGAGAGAGACTCCCGGAATATGTACCGTCGGGAGCCACTCCCCGGAACCTGTACCATCAAGAACAGTAGTAGTGACAGTGAGTAGTGTGTTTGTCACATGTGCTTTCAGCTTCCACCGCTAGTTAGTTTCGACGAAACGACACGCACCGAGTGGACTAGCCTTGTCTGCCAGTACAACGGCCTGTCTTAAACAAAACTATCGTCATAACTTTCTTGAGGTAACCGACGGGTACTGGTCACCGTGAAGCACCAGGCTAATTAAATTAGTAATCTCGGAGGAGCATGGGGCTCCAGAGGCGCAGTATGCATGATCCATCGGCGTGTGGAAATGCTCTGCCGCTGTCGATAACAGCTATGGGCAAATACTCGCGCGGTGGGTGTACGATATGCAAGGTACGACGAACTGTACTCCTGGCAAATCACTACAGCTGCACCACCTCTTTCTGTCGCCCCGATCCTCTTGGACCACCGGATTCAGAGGTGTGTGGGGGTCGTCTGGTTGTGATTCCCACCTTAATAGCTCCACGTACAGCCATTGTTGAGTCAGTCGTCCACCATTCGTATCATCCGTCAAGTCCTGAGGCGATGGGCAAATGTTGACGGGGACAGGCAAAGCTCCTAGTCATGAACCTGCACGTAGACGATGCGAGCAAGATGGTCGTTTTGTGTTGCGAATGAAGCGGCAGTACAACTCGGCAGCTACCCGCATGACCGAGCAGTGTAGGACCAACTCTGTCCCCCACGTAATGAGGAGGAGTTCGTATGCGGTTGCAAACAAAAAACGCCGCACTCATCGCTTGACCGTCGCTGCATAGAATGTCGGAATGCCCATGGACAAAAGGACAACAATTGCCATGGAGCTTGACCGCTATGTCGCCGACATAGCTCTCTGTGTGAAACCAGATTAGTCGATGACGGTCAACTCACTGAAAAAAAGATTATATCTTTTTTTCTGGAGAGGAGAGACAACTGATGAGCCAGTGACACGTGACATTGGATTTGCAGTGAGAAACTCCATTTTCACCAAACTGTCTGAGCTATCTGCTGGAATCACTGAGAGGTTAATAACGCAGAAACTCGAGCTTGCTGACTCGCCTAATACAACACTCATAGGTGCCTATGCACCAACACCGGATGCGGCAGACGAAACCAAAGAATCCTGCTATGCCGCCCTTGATTCCATACTTGCAGACTTGTGGAGTGGTGTCATTGGACATCATGAAATAGGAAATGTCAATGACAACAGAATGCTACTATTGCTGCTCATCACGAACATCACCTTTCGCATGAAAGTTTTCTCTTTAGCTTCCGCATAAAAGCTAAGAACATCAGGCCGAAACACTGGCATGTGATTAACTACGTCATTACACGTTAGTGTGGTCATGCGTATGTCCTCATCACCAGAGCAACGCGTACGTTGCTGGATTGACCACACTAGATATTAAAATCGCACCAAAGAAAGGAAACAACATGCTATAAGGACGAGTCTTGATTGGAAGCTCAAGGATGCAGGATCTCTCGGTCAATGAGCAATCGACCTCATTGCACAACACCATAACCGAAGCTTGCACAGAAACAATTGGACGTGAAATCAAACACCATCAAGATTTATGTGATGACAATGATGCATAAATGAAACACTTGATAGGCAACAGACGCGTTGCCTTTACAGATTGGCAAAATAACAGAAACTGTCACACCCGGAAATACAAAAATACCAACGTCTACGAGCTGAAATACAACGGAAAATTCGTGAAATCAAGACCCAATGGTGGATAGCAAAAGCAGCGAAAATATAAGAATTTGCAGACAACAACAGGACGCATGGTTTATTCGCAGCCACAAGGGCTATACGTGGACCAATGCGCAGACACACCGCACATTTCCACTCCAAACACGGTTCCACTCTTGTCAAGGACAAGGAAGGCATTATCAATCGTTAGCAGGAACATTTCTCTGAATCGTGACTCTTGCGTCGAATTGGAAACAATTGACAATGTTCCTCAGAACATGAAAGGATGTGTCCTGCGTGATGGCGATCGATCGGAACCCTTCAGCATCAACACTGGTGTGAAACAGGGCTGTGTAATTGCGCCCACTGATGTTTCTATATTTCTGGCTGCCTTCCTGTCACAAACGAAAATCGATCTAGCCAAGGGAGCGGATATCACATATCGTACAGATGGTGGCCTGTTCAACCTAAGCCGCCTCAGGACCAAATCGAAAGTCAAACAGTAACCGTCGGTGACCTTCAGCACGCGGACAACTCCGCTTTTGTATCTCACTCTGCACAATATCTTCAGAATACGCTTGATGCTCTTCCGACTACCAGTCAATGCCACAAATTAAGACAAAAATTCTACATCGACCGGCACAACCATCAGCTACAACACCATTACCACACATTACCATCGAAGGTAATTCTCTTCATAATGTCGGCCATTTTGCGTACTTTGGGAAGCAGCATGTCCTGTTATGTCCATCGATGCGGTACAGAATAAAATGTCCCTGTGCAGCATATGGAAAATTTAAAGACTGTGTTTTCACTGGACGTGGGATAAGGACCTCTACTAAGATCCTGGTATACAAAGCTATCGTACTGCTGACTCTTTTGTATGGCAGTGAAATATGTTGAGTAATGTACCGCCGCCACATCATAGCTCTTGAGCAGTCTCAACAGCGCATGCGCAGAGCTATCCTAGGTGTCTGCTGGTAAGACCGAATGTAGCATGCTTGAACAGGCATGCACTACCAGTACTGAGGCCCGCTTGGTTAAAAACCAACTGGGCTTCTCTTGTCAAGTGAATGTCTTTCACCAGAATATTAAAGCAGCTACTTTATGCCCAACTGAACTCTGAGGTTGAAGTCCAAGAATAGCTTCCTTCATATTTAAGTACCTGGATGGTAATTTGTACAGCTGCAGGATATACGATTGGACAACGCACCTGCAATCAAGATCTCACAAAGCGTATTTTTACCGTGAGGCGTCCCTGCCAAAAGGAGCAAGAGAACGGTGGCCGGCCTGGCATTGTCTCAACCGCCCCAGGACTGGTGGTGTTGGGCGCTGCAGAGACTTGATGCAGAGGTGTGGACTGAACCCGACTGTGGAGAGGACTCCCAAACGATGCAACAACTACTATAGGGTCCTCTCCTATAAAATCCTTGCAATCCAGACGACTTTACAACTCCAGGTCCTGAACAGGTGTGCTGCAATGGTGGGGGAAAGCCTAGTGACACGAGAGGAGGACCTCTGGCAAACGTACAACCGGGGGGAGGGGGAGGGGCAAAAGAAACGGGTACAAAGACAACATAGACCCCCCCGACCACCTGGGAAACCGACTCCGAAGACCACGCACTCATCGTATATAACTGGACATCGTCATCATCATCTTCACAGCGACTCAAGATCATCGATCTCCCGTGGTTGGACAGCGGAGCGGATATATCAACTGTCACTATGCTTATTTAACTTACTATAAAATAATATAATAATTAATTATTTACTCACAATCGCGGGGCCGGAAAGCGTGTTTGATATATTAACTACCATCGTGCTTATTTGGATAACTTGACTTAAAGGCAATATCGACCCCTCGCTGTCCTCTGCTGTCAACAGCGGGAGCCCAGTATTATTCCTGATCTGGTCACTCCACCTCGTCCACTGTTCTTGGAAGTCTCGTTTGTATGCTTGCCTAACGATGTTTTCTCTTTGCATAAGGCAAACGTGCCCAAGCCACCCGACTCTAGCATCTGCTGTCCCTGTGCTCTTCCTGAATCCAAACTGATGTTTGATAGATGCGCGTCAAAGTAAGCATCTATCCTAACGAGTATCTTCTTGCAGAAAACCTTACCCGGGATGGTTATCAGCGAAATTGCTTTGCAGTTTGAGGGGTATACGTATTTAACTTATTTTAAAATAATATGACATAATTAACTATATAAGCACAATATTCGGTGGTTGGACAGCGGGGCGGATATATTAACTGTTATTATGCTTATTTTAAAATGATATAATATAAGTAAATATTTACTCACAACGAACAGCCATTATGCGCACACTCGTTCTCGTTGTATATGTAGGACATTGTTTTCGTAGAGTTTTTAGAGCTCACAATACTTGTGTAAGGTCGTCGCTATGCGCAGCGGCGGTCACGTGGTTGCGTAGACTGTTTGTTAATGGCGCGTAACGTATTGCGTCATTCTCACGGACTCGCGTGAAACTGGAATTCCTAGGAATAGGAATTCGCCATGATTGTGGATTGTGTACGCTGTGCGTTTACATCTTGTCACTTCTGGCAAATATTCTTCAAGAGTGATTGTAGCTATTGTCGTGTTCGCTTGGAAAAACGCAAGCCTACTTTACCCCTTCAAGTATTGCTTGGGATCCATATACACAGTCACGAATATACGTGTTAGAAATGGTTCAATGTCGTGCAGTTTGGTACGCTTTGCATCGTCATCACAAACGTTTTTAGTGTGACAAACATGCTACAAACATTAATATACAGACCATAGCGTACAGGGCAAATGCTAATCTCTGCATGACGTATAAAATAATTAATGGTTTAGTAGGAATTACTTCAAATCAATACTTTGTTCTTGTTAATAATATCAATAGGAGACAACATTCCCTAGCCTATCACACCCCAAGATGCAATTTCCAGTTATATTATTCTCCTCTCAGTACGCCTACTATTCGACTCTGGAACTCTCTCCTTCAATACATCTTTAGTGTAAACAATGTTTTCCCCGCCTATTTGCTTGTCTGTAACATCAGCACGACGAGGCAGAATATGGGAAGAAGAAGAAGAAGAAGGAGTTAAGTGGATTGAGCTTATATTGTCGTGGTTTTGTGATGCTGGTCATTGTGTCTGGTCGACTTGTTGACTCGAGTCGAAGGGGCTGAGTAGAGTCGGAACCGAGTCGCCCATTTTCATGATTTACAACTTGACTTGGAATTCAGAGAGATGACTCGAGACTTAATTGACTTGGACTTGGAAGTCATCGACTTGACTTGCCAATTTGTGACTTGCCAACAAGTCTGGTGGCTCGAGTATCCGATAGTTGTTAGCGTCATATTGCATCAGATTTGGAGAAGTGTTCTATTTTACGTACGTGACGGGGGGAGGCGTCTTACCCGAAGTTATCTAATAATTTGCGTGTTTTTGGTTTTGTTCACGGATGCCCATGGCTCGTTCAGATATTTACCAGTATTACCAGATGGTGGTGATCTGTAAAATATCCCGACTGTGACATCTTTGGAGCCTTGTATTTTAATGGTGATTCCCAGATGTCATCGCCAACATCGGCAGTCCCTGTGAACGTGGATGACATCTGCCGATCGATCGGGTGTCCTGAAGTGACTCGACCAGGAGCCCGATTCTTGACATGCAGAAGTTGGTAAAGTGTGGGCAGGATTGGGGAGACCAGTGAGGAATGGGTCACATGGAGGAGTAAGCCATGTACCGTTTCTCCACAGGTAGCTGTTGGGAATCCCCAGAGTATATGTCACATGAATCACTTGGGCCATCCCCACGCAATACACCTATCGTTGAAATCCACAGAGTGGGAATTACTTGAAAAGTTAATGAACGCGATATTTTCACGTGGGAAGGAACTGTTTGTCACATGAACGTTCTGGTGTGATTATTCTTTAATGATCAAGGATCTACACTAAGTAGATGGCCTACTTATATAAAGCAAGTATGGTGACATTTTCGTGTTAGAAGCAATTGTTAGATTCCATCTAGAAAAGAAGGTCATTGTGTATTATCTAAAACACCCACCATGGAGGAGTGGGCCACTAGATCTGGGGGAGCACTGGGCCACTAGATCTGGGGGAGCACTGGGCCACTAGATCTGGGGGAGCACTGGGCCACTAGATCTGGGGGAGCATTGGGCCACTAGATCTGGGGGAGCACTGGGCCACTAGATCTGGGGAGCACTGGGCCACTAGATCTGGGGGAGCACTGGGCCACTAGATCTGGGGAAGCACTGGGCCACTAGATCTGGGGGAGCACTGGGCCACTAGATATGGGGAGCACTGGGCCACTAGATCTGGGGAGCACTCGGCCACTAGATGTGGGGGAGCACTGGGCCACTAGATCTGGGGGAGCACTGGGCCACTAGATCTGGGAGAGCAATATACCACTAGATCTGGGGGAGCACTGGGCCACTGGATCTGGGGGAGCAATATGCCACGAGATCTGGGGGAGCACTGGGCCACTAGACCTGGGGGAGCAATATACCACTAGATCTGGGGGAGCACTGGGCCACTGGATCTGGGGAGCAATATGCCACGAGATCTGGGGGAGCACTGGGCCACTAGATCTGAGGGAGCACTGGACCACTAGACCTGAAGGAACACTGAGCCACTCATCCCTCAACCATCACAATTCGAAAATCTTTAAATAACTAGAGTAAAAGCTATGAATTACAATAATATTGTTTCTCTAAAGAATAATTATAGTAGTCTTCATTTATTCCAGATAGAACCGTTAATTACGTCTTTCCAGTACAAGAAAACGTGAGACAATTTTGGCAAACGTCTTCTGCTAATACGGTTAGAGCTATCAAAAGTGTCTTATATGGTCGAGAAAGTTGGGCAACCTTACAACTATATGTACAAAGAACAAACACAAATGATTTGGAGGCAACACGCATGACACAACATTATGACAATACGAGAGTGTTCAGTAACTCCCAAGGTGGCAGACAGCATCAATGATGGCCTGACAGCTTACTCAACTCTTGCCTACTAGTTTGCACAATAAGAATAATACCAATACACATCCTTCTTGGATTGACAACACATTTTGCTTCAACGTTAACGGCAAGAGTTCCATATACAACTTGTTAAGTTTTGTAGTCAAATGTTATATGAGTAAGATGAATTCTTTTGACATTTACAAAACAATATGTTCGATAAATGATGTTTTGTTTCTAGCACGTTTCTTCTTTTCTTTTTACAATTTCATACAGGTGGCCCAGTTTTTCCCCGTATGGTGGCCTAATGGGGAAGACTGGGCCACTCTGTGAGGGCAAAGATATTGCCAAAATATCAAAATGTGGCCCATTCCTCCCTATAGTCTTCCTTACATTTTGCGGTAAACTCACTGGTGCGAAGCACTAAGTAACGTGCATGCATGGCATAGCCCACTAGTATGTTTCCCTTGCTAAAACGGAAAGGGTTTTGAAGGTTTTTTCTCCAAAATATTTGAAGTGCAATGAGCCTCTGCTGTGTACAGCGAGTTGTTTGAGCCCCCCGGTCTGCGCGTGGATTTGATTTGCAGCGCATGCGCAAAAATAGCCTACCGTACGTCATTCATCGAAAATAACCTCTATCTACATACGTCCACCGGCAAGCAGATGGAACGAGGCGTTAAATTATGATAGTGCATCTGATCTCTAGCTGTGTCCGTCTGGCAGACGATTCTAAAAAAGGGCCCTAATTTGCACACATGCTGTAAGTATGGCCGGTGTTCTTGTTAGACAGTGAACTTATTAATGCAAATTATTATTCAATATGCCACAGCTCAGAGGCATTGTTTTTCTACACATTCTTTGTTACTCGGACAAGTTACCCTACCCTTATTCAAAATAATCCTGCCACTACCGTTAACGTTGTGTTTCGAGTGTGGTGGCCTCTAGCGACCATAACGTGATCACCATTAATTACTATTCTTATCACCAGGTTCAGAAGTAAAAAGCGGAAATATGGACAGCGCATGCGGATTTTGCAATGATGTCTGGGAACATCTAAAAATAGAAACTAGCATGTGACGTCATATTTTGATCGACGTCGGCTTCTTGGCGTTGTCTGTTATCGCGTACGGAAATTTGGACACGCAGGTAAGCAAACGGTTTGAATAAATGTTTCCTATTATAATGGAGATCACGCATCATATTTGATTGATCCAACATCATGGTTTATATTAAAGGACGTAAATTGGGTCCATACTTGTACCATTCGTTGTGGACATTTTTGGAATACCAGTCGTACGGTATTTCGAGTCGGCGACCGTGGGTAGCTGACCCCGAATTCTGACCCTACAGCTTCATGGCAGTGTTTTGGTTTCAATAGTTAACTGACATCCTGAATCTACGAGATTTGCTTGTTCATTAATTAGTTAACCACCAGTGATGTTTGCTTAATGGAAGCTACTGAAAGAAACCAGTATTTGGGGTTGGAGCCATGGAGGTTTGAATTTGATTTACTCCTCACGCTCGGTACGGAGGCGGAAAGGAGTGTTGATCGACGGGGCCGGTGGGGGAGGGTAGATAATGACTAGATAACATTTGACGTATTTTGACTGGTAGATTTATGAACTGTGATATCTGAGTCTAAGTGTGAATTCTATCATTTGTTGTAATCTTACCTTATTTGATAGAGATTTACTAGTAATATTTTTAGGTGTTGCCATTTTTTAAATCATGACAAATTAATAACTTGTTTATGTGATGAAAATTAAATGTTCACATCAAATGATGGAACAAAATCCAGCATGAATTTTTTATATAATCGAAAATGATCGATCAGACAAGATTTTTGTTGATTAATTAATCGGATGCGTGAACCAATCAATCATCAAAAAAATTTAATAATCGGAACATCCCTGGCATTTTTGTCATATTTAATGCTATTTTTCCTAGATCTATATAATGAGTAAATACAGTTTATGTGACCCTTTTCTAGACTCCTTTGTTATTGCAATAATGATAGATGTATTCAGCCTACAGCAATTAGCATCGTTATTCATAATGATCAATAGTATGAGATGCAGTTGACAGGGATATATGAGTGATTAACCACCCACAATAACATGCCTATATGACATTTCCCAACCTACACCAATCAGTTAATTGTCTCTATCGTTGATAGCCACATCTCTTGATCATGGAGCCCGGGAGGAAAACGGTCTACAACCACTGCGGAAAACGTGTGGACACAGCGGCTTGGGCTAATCACCCACTCAGGAGTTATTGAAATCGATTACATAAACCGAAACCATGAATACCCAACCACACCTCGATCTGAGCAAAACAGGCTGTCCTGGAAGGGTGCATATGAATCCCTTGGGAGAAAGCCGACAGGAAGCCCAAGTGAGGAAGAGTCTGCTACAGCTCAAGTCAAAAGTTAGAATTTGATGTTGGAATCTCAGGAAAACTGGCACAGCTCGCCCAAGAAATGAGAAGATACAAGCTGAGCATCATTGGAGTCTGTGAAAGCAGATGGAACACCTTTGGGAAGGTTACAACTAGCTCTGGAGAAACTTTCTTGTACTCTGAAAATGAGACAGAAGAAGGTGTGCACACACATGGAGTAGGGCTGCTCCTCTCAATGGATGCAACAAAGTCTCATAGAATGGGAACCAGTCTCAGAGAGAATCATCACAAGTTTACATCAAAAGCTCGGAACATCACCATTATACATTGCTATGCACCAACCAACTCTGCTGAATTTGAAGAGAAAGAGACCTTCTACCAACATCTACAAACAGTTATCCAAAAACTACCGAAGATGGATATCCAAGTTGTTATGGGGGATATGAATGCCAAGATTGGAATGGATAATGACAATTGGAATGGATAATGACAATTGGAAAGGCACAATGGGGAAAGAAGGTCTGAATGAGAATGGTTTCCTGTTTGCAGATTTCTGTACTCTCAATGAACTGATAATCAGGGGAACCCTCTTTCCACACAAGCCACACGGTTATCCCCAGATCTACAGAGGGAAAACCAAATTGACCACATAACAATCATCAAGAAATGGAGGAGAGTGCTTCTAGATGTCAGAGTGAAAGGAGGGGCTGACAATAACTCTGACCACCACCTCCTTGTGGGTGAATTTAGGATGAAGCTAGCAGCAAAGAAGAAGACGGATAACAAGGTACAAAGAAGGTTTGAAATAAGAAAACTTCAAAATACTAAAATATGACAGGAACTGGGAATCACATTACGGAACAGATTCCAAGCATTGATGACAAGTGGACAAGATGCAAGAATGCAATTACAAACACCTGTGAACAAGTCCTAGGCTGCCAGGAAGCTAGGAGGAAGGACTGGATTAAAGGTGACACCTGGGAAGCTATTGAGTCAAGGAGGGAGACTAAAATGAAACTCAACAAGGAAGCAGATGACACAACAATATACATACAACAAGTTGTATATATGTATACAAACAAAAGTTTAATCGTCACTAGCCAGAATGACACATTCAATTACAACCTGGAGCATGTCGCATTTGTGATAGCCGGGAGCAGGAATTATTTTGTTACAACATAAGCAATAAGTCACGTGATGAAAAACATTTTATTTCACCTCTAAAGGTGGAGATTTTTTTTCTACCTTTTATTGCTGTAAGACGATCACTATATAGTAGTAAAACTGGCATATTTCATTTCACTGTCAAATCATGTATCTTTGAAAATATGGAGTTCATGAATGATCGTCATAGTAACACGTTTTGTATGAATGTTATTTTTAGCCAACCACGACATTGTAGATGAAACAGTGTTGCGGGGTCCCCGTAAAATAGTCATTAGCTTAGTCGAGGAAAGTCGTTGCACGTGAATTCCTTTTAAGGTGAAAGCAATTATGAAATGTACAAATCTGTGAGTGCATTTAGGTGGCGTTAACAGAATTGATTGTGTTGCAGTTCTTAGTTACGTACAACAAGTGTTTGTGTGTTGCAGAACTGATCGCTGTTGTGTGACACAAACGGGAAGCTATGCGGGAGTACAAGTTGGTGGTACTGGGCAGCGGAGGTGTAGGGAAGAGTGCCCTGGTAGGTGGAAAACTTCCTAGAACCATATAAGTTATAACAGCAGGTTGTGTTTCCAATAAGATAGCAGAGAGTGCAAACTCCATCTAAATGTCCACTCTTAATATGCAGCCGAAAATACAAATTTAAAGTACATTGATACACCTGTTTATCTTGAAATACCTTTTTAAGCAGTTATTCCATGAAAAGTGTATTATTATCTTGATGCAGGTTTTTGGATCAGTTACATGTCCCAGGAATAGGTCATATATTATCTGTTTTAAATCATCTGGTCATATCTGTTTCAAACCACATGGGGTCACCAGGAAGAGTGCATTGGGGCTGAACAAATTATTTGATAAGTCAACAATTCCTGCTGCTGATTGAGTGTTGAATTGACTCAACACTGCCTCAACCACAGGAATGAGATCAGTCTCAGTCTGGGCAAACCTGTTTGCTGAGTTAATTAGGAAGGAAGCACTGATGTTGCAGAGTGAACTGCTGTTACTGTGGACACAAGGGTTGTGTAAGGGCAGCTCTGTTAGAACAACTACTCATGTCCCTCTGTTGAATGAGTCATTGTTTAAGTTGGCTTAGAGTTTCAGGCTCACTGCAGACAATGGTGTATAGTGTCTGTGATCTGGTTGCTACCATGGCTAAAATTTTATGGATAGTAATTTTCGTATCATGCAACATATTTTGACTGGACCTAAACAGTTCCAAGTTTTTGCCCCTTGTGTGTTGTCGCTATCAGAAATACATGGCCAGTCACATTTCAGATCAAAATGTCAAAACATAATTATGATGGATTTATTAGTTATTGTTACCATGATGTATTTACATCTAAGTTACAGCTGAATTATATGTATGGTCAATCTGTTCATGCCAACATGCTGTAATGCCATACTTATTAGTTATTGTTACCATGATGTATTTACCTCTGAGTTACAGCTGAATTATATGTATGGTCAATCTGTTCATGCCAACATGCTGTAATGCCATACTCATTAGTTATTGTTACCATGATGTATTTACCTCTGAGTTACAGCTGAGTTATATGTATGGTCAATCTGTTCATGCCATCATGCTGTAATGCGATACTTATTCATTAAGTATACATTCATTTTAGAAAAAAATATTTTGTCAGTATTAAAATCAACCTCATTTAACAGACAACTTTCCATTTATCTAAACAAGTTTTAATCCTGCATGTTACATTATTAAATTCACATTTAGCTGTTTATGTTGACTAACTTGTCACATTTTAATGTGTAATTATCAGTTGTGAAGACTGTTGAATCGGTATGTACATAATATATCCAGCAATCGTTACACCATATATAAACCCGTTGTTATCGGTGGATTGATGACCATGCATAGAGTCTACAATTAAGTTAAGTTTTCATTAAATTGTATAATTTATTATCATTATATCAGTATGCCAGTCCATGTGTGCAGGATCAGTTATTTGTGTGAGGTGTATTTCTACATGCATCTGTGCATGTCATTACGCCCGCCCGCGTGTGGCAGCTGTTTGGAGCTACATGTCTTAGGCACGTGGGCTGACTGTATAATAATATTTATTTTTATATACTGAGTAGCGTCATGTCCATAAAAGTTTGCAGCACTGTGCATAAAACTAATACATAAATAATACTAATACAAATGTAAATATAAGAATAAGATAATGCAGCTGTATAAACATCAGTAGATTAAAGCAGGTTAGCTTTAATGTTAAATAAACTAGTTAGTTGAGATAAATATCACCATCATTTAGCTAAATACAAGTTAATTAGTTTATAGAATAAATATATATAATAAAATTCTTGATGTTTATATTTATTCTCCAGGCTAATTAACTTATTTTTTAGCTAAATGATGGTGATGTTTATCTCAATTAACTAATTTATTTAACATTAAAGCTAACCTGCTTTAATCTACTGATGTTTATATATATACATATATATAGTTTTAAAAAAAATGGCATTAAAAATAAATTAAGGTTGATTTAAAATGTCAATAAATTAGACGAAAATGTTGCTGTGCACAGTAAGTTAAGTATACACATTAATACAAAGGTGAGCCTTGCTGCCTTGAAAGATTCAAGAGTATGCAGTCTAAATATTTCATCTTGTTCAGCTTATCCATAAATCGACTCTGGTTGTGTTACCAGAACACGTCATTGCAAATGTTGAGATAAAAAAATTGCTTTCAACTGCCAGTTAATATTTCCCATCTGTTTTTCATCTCCATATATTTATATTCTGGCTTGCCTATCATAGATATATGATGGAAATGAAACCATTTGGGAATGGAATGAAGACAGCTAGTATGATTTATATGAGTGCTAGCTTTACCCAAGGTAGCTAAAGAAACACATTTGTTTGGGTTATGTTATTGTTTGCAATATGTGCAGTCAAAGCACTGATGTTTACATTGCACTTACAGCCCACACCTGAGAGTGTATCGCCTTCATAAGTCCCTGGTAACACTAACAGTTTGCTTATGTACCTGTTGTGACTTTGTTCGAAAGGACAACAACAGTTGTTTTGGTAATGAGTCTAATGACTACAGTCATGTCTCGTTTAGGGGTTGTTCGCTGTCACTTTTTCTTATTTGTACAATGCATGGCCATTCTCCCACTCACTCCCTCACTCTGGGAGGGGGGACTGAGAATCAGTAAACTTTGTGTGAATATGTAAGAGTTGACAATTGTGAATGGCCCCTAATCTGCACATTGAAAGCACAATGGTTTTGGGTGGATTAACAAATCATGTGGATTAGTGAAACACCCTTTTTGCACCTGCAATAGCTATCAGTAATAAACATGTAACATGTCCAGAAATGTCTGGTGTTTTATTGATCTCCTGTAACTAACAGGATCTTGAACAAAGACGGCTGACGTTTGACATGTTGAGTGATCTAAGATAAACCAATTAACTAAATCTTGTTATCTAAATAGAATCAAGAAACAGCATTTTAAAGAAGCACTGCTTGTTTATCGAGATTGTTCCTTTTCAAAAACATGCAGATTACTGAAGAACATTATTGAAGAACAGATAAACGAGACATGACTTTATAAACATATTTGAACGGGACCTACTGTATAAAGTGATCACTCCTGTTGTACGAAGTTGTGAATGAAACCTTGAGGTTTAGGCAAACAGGACACATGCTGGTGTGATGACATTGGGTGAATTGTCGTTGGCATAAAACTTGTGGTTAAGGTTGCAACTTTGTTCATGATTCAGAGGCAGGGAACTTTCTCTGTGCTGCGTCATTGACAGTGTCGCCAAAATACAGCATTAAAATTCTTTGTAGCATGAAATTAATGGCATTGATAGTTGTATGCATGGGTCGTTATTTATGCAAGAGTGATGCACGATGACGCACGCATCTAAAATGAAACATCTAAATGGGTGGAGTGGACTAAGCTAAGCACATTTAAATTTTATTCAAGAGTGTTCTCATTGATGTGCATTGTTAATTTGTTATGATGGCTATGCCCATGAACATGGATAGGTGCTTGATATGTGGGACAGATAAGTGTCCTACAAATAGGTGATTGAGATATGTGAAGTGCAGAGAAGTGTACATACGATCTAGGCGAGTACTGCAAAGTAGCCTTAAGTAGGGCACCATGTACATGGATATATATATATATTTATGTTTGCTTCTGAATATGTAAACTTACACGTCTTTAGATATAGTGTAATATAAAGTATCATAATTAAAGTTACATACATTACGTTATAACGAAATTTAAGTTTGTTTCATGTTATGCCTATTTAATACATGTATAGGGGAATTATTTCCCATAGCTGGCATGTCTAAAAGCTTAAATTCATTTTCTAAATTTCTTACATATCTGCATTGTTGGTCTGTGTTTGATAATATTATATAATTTTTGGTTAGTTCATAATTAACAAAAGTTGGTGTCTTGTTTTACATCCATTTTTTTCAACTCTAAAACATGTTAGTAAACACAGTCTACTAATATTAGTAGATTATGTTTATTAATATTATTAATATCATCTTTGGTGTTGTTGACATTGGAGACACCCTATATGCAGTTGACTGAATAGATAATCATCAATAAAACTATGCCACGTGCTAGCGCTTATCTTTCACTCTCCTGAAAGCCATTGTCTTACGCAAATAATAACACTTGCTGATACATTGACAAGACACACGTAAACAAACATCAGTTTGTTCCTGATGTCAGTGATGATATCATGGTGTCAAGTCAAGGGCTTTTCATACTGGGCCAGACAGAAGAACCCCACTTTGCAGGTTTCATGTCTCACAGATCTTGTTACACGTCTAATGGAAGTTGAAGACATGCATTCTTAAAGTGTGATTGTACCTTTGGATTTTTCACTGATCCTATAGAATCTGCCATTCTCTCTTGGATTTCCTGCCCCAGTGGTCATTTCAACTACTCATTGTTTCCCACAATGCATTGTTGCATACAGAGGTTGGCTTTGCTGTAGCCTAATGTGTGGGAACACAGCCTACAGCTGGTGACCTCCTGTGGTCTGATAAATGGCTGACCCTTGTCTAAATGTCCATTACATCAACTCCCTCATGGTTGCTGGCCTCCCTATGCCCCTGGTTGGAGCAACCCTAGTTTTTGGGTCCTTCCCCAATTAAAAAGTTTGGGTCCTTCCCCAATTAATTAGTCATTTTGTAAAAAAAGTCAAACCTACCCAGTATCCACTAGCTCATTTATATAAAATAATGTCAAATTTGTTGTTTTTTATTATGGGACAAACTATTAAAATTAAAAAAGATTTTTACTGGATCTGGTGAAAATAAAAAGTGAAGTGGTCCATGTCTAAATGCTACAACATAAGGCTATTCAGACTTTTGTAAGACACCCGATCTATAACAATCAAAGTAAATTCTTTTGATGATTTCAAGAAAAGTATACTCTTATTAAATATGTACTTAAATTGTCAACGCACTATTTATTTGAAAATCAATGAGTCTGATTCACAATGGGCTATATCAATTGAAGAGGGCGTTTTAAGGTAAAAAGTCTGGTGGTTTTTATAGTAAAATCATGTTACATCGAGTATAAACTGTACTGCCCAAACGTGTTTTAAATCGACTTGAATACCTTGTGTACATGCTGAATGGCAAGGTCAGTATATGTAACTACATAATATGTAACGGTAAAATTGTATTATAGAAATTGTGCTTTATTAAAAACATTTTGGCATTCAAGATGTTGGAGTTGGTTGTGGTTTATACCATGTAGTATGATTTTATGATAAAAACGATAGGACCTTAAATAGGGTGTGTTTGATGTGGTAGCTGAAGTGAAAGTCTAAAGATGGAATTGAAGGTCCAAGTGTGGGTCTGGCTATTGCAGACATAATGGTCCAAGGGTGGGTCTGGCTATTGCAGGCATAATGGTCCAAGTGTGGGTCTGGCTATTGCAGGCATAATGGTCCAAGGGTGGCTCTGGCTATTGCAGGCATAATGGTCCAAGGGTGGGTCTGGCTAAATGGTAAAAGATTTGTCTTGTCCCACTGAATGTCAACTAATTAGCAAGGCACATGGTCAGGACTCAGGGCAAATGAGTGCAATTAGATCACAGGACGGCTCATTCATTATCTTGTAATTATAGAGAAATTTATTGTTAGCATCAGTTTTGAACTTGCCTTTGGTGACATTGATGTAATATTGGCAGAGGAAATTAAATATTAAGGAGTCTGTCTTTAAAAAGGTGTCCTGTATCTCAACAAATTTCTGGACTGGCTTGAAATGCAACATCATGGCATTTTGCATGCGCATATAATTATAGGAAGTTTAATGTGCTCAGAAGGCAACTATGAAATGTTCAGATGCCTCTGATGCTGTGTTAGTAACTCAGTGAAATGGTATGGGCTGAACATGAAGAAATAATTTTTATTATTAACAATATCATCAGAATTCTTGTAAATATAGGGTCTCTGTTTCTGTTATGTTCTCTATGATCAAATGAGAAGAAATTATGTGCGACACAATGAGTAGTTTGTCTTTCTGGTTGCAAAGGTGTTTAAATGCTTCTTGTTTGAAGTTGTTGAGATCTGGTACGTTGACAGTGATTGAAGGTAGTTTTTTCCAGTTCTATCTCAGGGATAGGTGTCAGTTTGTCTCCATGCTGTGCATAGATGAGTGTCTGTGTAGAAATGCTCTGCATGACTTCCAGACTTGTGAACATGGCTGAGGCTCTGTGCATTGCCTGGCACAACACAAAGGCTTTGGCAGCTGCTCTTGGAAAGACCAGGGCGTGCTTTGTCAGCGCAGATAAAACCTGGCATATTGGGTCCGGCAGCTGGTGTTTAGTGGTCTGGTTGTCCTTGATGCATCTCTGGCTTTGTCCTCAGGAATACGTCATTGGTAAACATGACAAATAATGTGGGCTTGCATCTGCATTGTAGTGTGATATATGCAGTCTGTGGACTGGTATCTTTACTATTGTATGATATATGCAGTGTCACTATGCAAGGCCAGGGCCAGTTTTGAACAACAAAGGCAGTCATAATTTACTGTGCTGAGTGACGTGTATAGCTTATGTTTGATCATGATCTTGTCTCATTAAGGCCACTCATGTCAAGAGCTGTTATAAATTTATTTTTCATCCGCAAACAAGGTGCAGTATCAAAATACACAATAATATTTATAACAAATGTCAATTTCATGAAAGTCAGTTCTTTGCCAAGTCACATATTTTTGCATCTAATGATGAAATACTTAATTTAGAATGGTTTGCATGCAGCACATTCTATGATTTTATACCATCTACTGTTGGAGTACTTATTGTTTTTTTTTCTTCGGTAGTCTGTTTACACGTTTTGAATGCCAGAATTTGCAATTCATCATATTGTGCCGTATGAGTGAAGTGTTGTGTCATTAAAAATAGCAGCTGAACATTACATTGCTAAATCAACATATTGCTGTTGAATGATCAAAACAATGGAAGTCCATTTTCATGTGTTAGAAGTATTTGTTTAGCCTCTTCACAGCAGTATGCAAAATCTTGTTGCGAAATGTGATGATCGATACCATGCACCACCTGTGGAAGACAGTTTAACAGTGGGCTGGACTAGGCCTGTGTACAGTTTAAAATGTTCAATAATTCATAGTGTCTTCTGACCAACAATTCAGTGCTCTTATTTGTACGCGAACGTTGTGTCTGGTAGGCTTGTCATGTTATATGTCGGTGCGCACAGCCGTTGTATTCTGTCATGTTTCCTACATGTGTGTCCTCATCTATCATCAGTGCGTTGGTGCATCAATTGCCCGGGATATCCCACATGTGACCTCCAAATTAAGTAATCACATTACGGTGAACACATTTGGCACCAGCTACAATGTTAGTGCAGATTTCCCTAAAGCTGCTTAATTGATCTATTATAGGTTGAGATCCAAACAACTAAAATGTAATTTCCTCTGTCAGTGCTACAACATGCTGTGGAATTAGCATGGCATACTCACAGTGGAACGGAAATACAATTGGCACTGATCAATGGAAGATTGGCTGAATTAAAAGATTGCAATTCCTTGCAGTTGCCTGGGGGTTCTAGACTGGGCCGTTGCCATAATGCTAAAAGCCTTGTGCATGGCTAAATGGCTAAATCCCCCTGTCAAAGTCAGCCCATCAGAGTGTGTGCAATGCGCATGGCTCCAGTCCAGCGTTTATTTAATAACGCAGGTTGCATGCGCTTTGCAGTGTAAAAGCTTCAAGCCATATTGAAAAATTCCAACCTCATTGTCGTTTGTCCACCGCAAAGCTTTAATCATCTGGGGGTTGAGGGGGCTGGATTGATCTGTGAGTACACAGGTGGCTGGAGAGGCCAATCTGTGTCTGCAAGATTCTCTGGCTGTGTGGGCAGGGAGTGGGAGCTGCTTGTGGCGTCAGGGGGTCACTTGGCTCTTGACTTTCTGGCTTGTCTCCGTTGTTCTGCTGCAGCAGTTTTATTTGCCACACAGGTTGCAGCGCCTTTGTACAGGGAGGAGCACCACTTAGCACGGTCCTGAGCAGTGTGTTCCCAGGAATTGGGGTTGATGGCCAATGCGTTCACGGAGATCTTCAGATTGTCTTTGAAACATTTCTTTTGACCCCCTTGTGAGTGCATACCTTCTTGTAGCTCACTGTAGAAGAGTCTTTGGCAGCCGGTAGTCTGGCATGCGAGAAACATGGCCTGCCCATCATAACTGAAACTGCATCAGGATGGTGTGGATGCTGGGTAGGCCTGCTTGTCCTGCCACTTTTATGTTGAGGAGTCTTCTGAGGCTGGTTGTGTGGAAGTGATTCAGCTTCCTGGCATGACGTTGATACACTGTCCACGTTTCACAGGCGTAAAGCAGCGTGGGGCCTGTACACCTTCAGCTTTGTCTGTAGACTAATGCCTCTTCTGTTCCGGACTTTGGCGTGTAGTCTGCCGAAGGCTACGCTGGCTTTCGCGATCCTAATGTTGACTTCATTGTCGATGACAAAGTGTGTGAATCTGTTCACCATGTTCAGTCTTTGGCTGTGATGCGTACGGTTTCCCTGGAGCTGGCTGATGCATTACTTCAGTCTTTTTGATACTAAAGGTAAGGCTGAAGTCGTTGCATGCATCAGAGAACTTGTCGACGCTGCATTGCTTTTCGTCTTCTGACCCAGCGTTTAGGGCGCAGTCATCAGCAAACAGAAAGTCTTTGATGATGTCTGTCATGACCTTGATTTTTGTCTGAAGGTTGAACAGCATTCCATCCGTTCGGTGTCTTATGCCTATTCCAATGACACCATCTCTAAATGCATGCCATCATGGAATTGTTTCACCATGGCGATGAACTTCCATGGGCGGCCGTACTTGGACATGATCCTCCACAAGCCCTCACCACTGACAGTGTCGAAGGCCTTGGTTAGATTTACATGGCCTGGTGGAGAACAGGTTGGCATTTTGTTCCTGACATTTCTCTTGAAGATGCCTTGCAGTGAACACCATGTCCATGGACCGGCGCTCTTTCTGGAATCCACATTGGCTCTATGGTAGGAGTCCCTTGCAGAGGTGCAGTGTGAGACGTGTGGGCAGGATCTTGGCGAGTATGTTGCCTGTGATGGAGTGGAGTGAAATGCCTCGGTGGTTTTCGCAGGACTGACGGTTCCCTTTGCGTTTGTACAGATGTATGATTGAAGCATCTTTGGATTCCTGCAGGATAGTCTCTTGCTGCCACATGAGTATAAACAGCTGGTGGAGCTTTTCAGTCAGAGCTGTGCCACCCTCCTTGTAGACCTCAGTCGGGAATGAATCTGAGCCAGGAGCTTTGCCACGGAGAGAAGATGAATGGCTTTCTGGGTCTCTGGTAGAGTTGGTGGGTCATCTAGTGCTTGGTTTGGGGCAGGCGATTGATGGCTTCATCGGTACTTCATCACTTTCATCACATGGCTCCAGTCCAATGAATAACATCAATTAAAAAATGTTTGCATTCATGTTAAATATAGTGCAGAACATACAGAGAGAAATGGCCCAAGGATTGGATACCGTGCTATATACGAATGTACCTTTATTTTTTACCTGTATTTGTACTCAAGACATTGGTTATATATATGCATAATACCTTATGATATGTGTAGTAGTGATGTCCTACTTCCTGTCTGTGTGTTCCTAGTATGAAAAATGTAATAAATCTGAGAGTTAATAATGGTGGATCATAGACATGATCACGTGAGTAAATTTAACAGCAGCCACCTGGTCCAGTGGGCGGCAGGAGAATCGATAGCTTGGGTCATCTCACAACTCTGCGTTGAATATGTCATCACTTTTTAGTTTTACCTGCCCACGGATGTGTTTTTCATATTGCAATACCCAGAACCAAAAAATCGTCACATTTGCATGAATTATTGATGTGCTGGCGCAGTGGTGGCAGTGGTGTGCGGTGGCAGTGGTGTGCGGTGGCAGTGGTGTGATGTGGTGGCAGTGGTGTGCGGTGGCAGTGGCGTGTGGTGGCAGTGGCGTGTGGTGGCAGTGGCGTGTGGTGGCAGTGGCGTGTGGTGGCAGTGGCGTGCGGTGGCAGTGTTGTGCGGTGGCAGTGGTGTGCAGTGGCAGTGTTGTGCGGTGGCAGTGGTGTGCGGTGGCAGTGGTGTGTGGTGGCAGTGGCGTGTGGTGGCAGCGGCGTGTGGTGGCAGCGGTGTGTGGTGGCAGTGGTGTGGAAAAATTGTTTACAGTTGGAAGCTACTTGATGTGGGTTTAATTATACTGAATTGTTGGCTGCTGTTTGATGCTGATTAGTGTATTGTTGGTTCCGCCAGATCTAATGAAGTCTTTTCGTCACCACTGGCTACATATTAGAGATGACTGTAAAGGGTAGTTTTACTGTTGCGATTGTAGCCTTGGAGATAGTTGATTAAAAATACTGAATCTGTGAATGACGTAGTTCTAATCAAGGATTGTTGATGTTAGATAGATATATAAATAAAAATTTATTATCTAATACAGTTAAGGTTGCGTACATTAATTTTATCCTCAACAACATCACTGAGTGGTGAAGTTGGATTTTTTTAGATGTAGCACGCTATGGACTTTAAATGAACAACAAGATCAATATTGAAACATTTATGACTTGATCAAAAATGAATTATTATCAGTTAATAGAAGCTAGTAAAATTGTTACTGTACAAACATAATTCAAATCTTTCAGTGCTTTGTCCAAAAATATTTACCTTAAAAATTAAATGTTACAATTTGTTTTATAAAATAATATTACGTCTACACTGATACTAATTAAATTAATTTGTTGCAGATCATTTGGCAATTACACATCAGAAATAAGCTTGGAGATACGTCGAAACATAAACCTGAATAATTGAAGAATGCATGCTTTATATTGAAAAATAACGAGCAAAAAATTATTAGCAGAACAATTTCTATTACTTTACAGGGTTTTGTGTGAGTGCAGTTAGACAATGATAGACATGACCGAATTGTTTATTTATCCAACAGTATTGCATACTGCTACTACTATTACCAGGGAACAATTATTAGTTCCAACAGGAAGGATCAGGCCTGGTGATGATGATTGACGATTCCTGGCACTAGCGTCAACTATCATATTACCAGTGTATCTCCAGTGCTTACAGTAATTTCCCAGAAGTGTGCGTTGAGACCAGGAGATAAGTGACACAGTTAACACTGCAGGCTACACAGGGACAAGTACTGCTGGCCACTATGTGTACAACAACATCTCCGGAACTCACACTACGCTGGGTTTGATCGATCTATTATCTTGTGTTGTGAACACAAGTGCAGCCAATATTACGAACAAAAGCTCACAGGTCAAAAATCCCAAAATGGGAAAGTGACAAAATCCACAATAATATATTTATTTTGTGCTCATATTGGTTTTATTACTGTTTAGTTTTAGTAAAAAATCAATAATAGGGGCTTCAGTGCACCAGTATATTTATTCACTAAATGCGTTTTTTAGTGGTGAAGACCAGAGCTTTGTGAACTGAAAGCCGATTTACAAAAATGACTGAAACAGACACTGGTTAAAACGTAAACAAATGAGATGAAAACCTGCTCATGTTCATAAATTTAATCCAGTTGTTAAGAAAAAAACCCACCCCACAATCCAGACATGCGATTTACGAATAGTGAGAGACCAAGATGCAAAACATCAATGCAATGGGATTCATTATCTTCAGATCTGTCTTCGGAATTAATTAGACAATTGATTAATGAACCTCACCAAAGAGGCTTGATGGTGGATCATAGTGAGGGATTCTTCAGGAAATTGGATGCCATCAGCAGAGACAACAGGAAATGGCTTCATGACAACAACGTGGACTGCTGATCATCAATGTGGACAGGTAATCCTATCACACACACCCAGAATGACAAGACTAGAAGCACCTAGTGGGCAGATCCTGAACTGTCATTAAAACTGTCAGGCCTTGTATATCAGTGACTAATCAGCCTTTGGCAACTGTTTGCGAGGGCAGAGGGTCAGTGCCATAGCAGATTTCTTTTGATCACTTGCTTATACTGCAAATTAAACTATCGATAGTTATCGTCGTTAGTACACTGAACTATCGATAGTAATGATAGTTGGAAAAACAATTCAGCTGGGCTACTTGTGCCACTGTAGTAATAGAAATAAACATGTTTTTAATAGGACTATATAGGCTTTGTGTGGTGCATCAATGTAATCCCCAGTTTCCACAACTACTGCTGACACGTGCTGAGCTGGAGCTGAGCATTGATCAGGTCAGTTGTCACACAATTAAGGTTTTCAGCGTCGGTGGCTAATTCTTGGCATTATACAGTCTTTTCACCATGTCGCCTATGACATTTTACTGAATATTACTGCCGAGTGACGGAGAAAGTCGACATTAAGAAAGGCATGAGTGAGCCTGTAAAAAATTCTGTTTGAAAATGCAGTTTATGCATGAAGTTCCTTCCTCAATTCATTTAGCCCATCAAATTCCCTCAATTCATTTAGCCCATCGAATTCCTTGCTCATTCATTTAGCCCATCAAACTACCTCCTCCACTCATTTAGCCCATCAAACTCCCTCCTCAATTCATTTAGCCCATCGAATTCCCTCCTCAATTCATTTAGCCCATCATACTACCTCCTCCATTCATTTAGCCCGTCGAACTCCCACCTCAATTCATTTAGCCCGTTAAACTACCTCCTCAATTCATTTAGCCCATCAAACTACCTCCACCATTCATTTAGCCCGTCGAACTCCCTTCTCAATTAATTTAACCCATCGTTAATATTCTGACGATTTCACCAAAACTAAAGCTAAATTGTGCAAACAAGCTAGCAAGTTTTGGGGTACTAGGTAGGTTTTGATCTTTGATGAAATTAAAGAAATAATAAGTGTGAACAAATTGAAGTGATGAGGAACCTTTAATCCTAGCCAAGTGACGAGGAACCTTTAATCCTAGCCAAGTGATGAGGAACCTTTAATCCTAGCCAAGTGACGAGGAACCTTTAATCCTAGCCAAGTGATGAGGAACCTTTAATCCTAGCCAAGTGATGAGGAACCTTTAATCCTAGCCAAGTTTGTGCTGTGGTTTCCGGGTATGATTGGCAGAGTTTCAAGTTTGACACTGAACAGGACGTAGATAAGATGTTTGTTGATAGCAGTATTTCCCACACACTGCCACTGGGTCAATATGGGGGAGGCTAACATTTACATGCCATGTGTCAGTGCATTGTTGTGTTGACCTTGTATGACCAAGCTTGGTCCACGCTGTGTCTTTGTCTATTATCACAGCTATGTCAAATCTTTGCCTATATTTGACAAAGAAGAAATGTGAATCCTTGCTAAAATTCGTCACATTTATCGTAGCCAAAGTTATATTACTATCGGTTATTTAACCTATGACGATAGTAACACATGTATAAATTACAAACATACATACAGTATTACACACATACATGTATATAATACATATGTGTGCATGCACACACATGCACAATATATACCTTTATATTTGTACATGATGTATATAATGACTATTTCAAAAATATGTGTTGTGTTTAGCAACATCAACTTCTTTAGTAATCAAATGTGGCTATGTTAATGGGTTTGCATGGCAAAAGTGGGTTATGTTTTATTTGTTTGACGTATATCTCGATTAATACTGTGCAGTTTTATTGTGTTCTGTGGTATAATGCTGTATAGTCAGCCTCGCGAATCAGGGTTAAATCTTTGAATGTCAACATACTGGTCATTTCATAAAGATGCCATGCAATTTATCAGCTCGTCTAACATCTTGCAATTGCCACATTTTAACACCTTGTGGCCAACACAGCCATGTACATTTAAGGTTAACCACCCACCTGCCAGCAGCGTTGACCAACCCATCTCAGCCACATGCAGACAAATTTATGATCAAATGTAGATGATGTTGAATATTCTTCACCTCATCTGCGCCTATGTTTTAATCCTAGCCTGGGTGACCAGGTCAGTGCCCGGTTGTGATTTATTTTTTCATTAATTTCTTTGGGGTTGCAAGTCCTCATAACCACCAATGTTCGCATCAACGCTCACTGTTAAATTTAAGAATATCTTGACATAACTGCCCATTGACGATAATACGATCAAATATGGTAGGTTCAAAGTTGGAAATATGTTTCATATTTCTCAGATGGGATCACATTACAAATGTAGGAGCCATCTTTCAATTATCCATTCTTCGGGGGCGTATAGTTAATGTTTAACTTGAACGACCCACCATTGGCAAAGTTGTTCTGATATCCAACTTTTACAAGAATTTGATGGACAGACGGGTAGATTTTAAGGAACAAAGTATGGTAATCCAGACGGATTAACAAGGTATTAAATTAAGTAATATACATGTAAGAAAAACTGGTAATCCACAAAAACTATATGTAAACTGTTAGACATCTTAAATTCTGAGTAACAGTTTTTATTTTGAGCCAAAATTGTGGTAAATAAAATGGTAATCTGAATGGATTCCTGTATCAACAAGTCTTGTAATCCGTTGCAAAACCTAGGGTTTTGGGGGATAGCTAATTGTAATAATCAAGCCCTTATTGAGCTGTGTCTTCAGTGAATGTGTCTGTCTGTTGTAGACAGTGCAGTTTGTACAAGGCATCTTTGTAGAGAAGTACGACCCTACGATTGAGGACAGCTACCGCAAGGTAATATGTACCTACTCCGTGCAATAGTATGCACTCCCATAAAACCATTGTCTTTGACATTCTTTCCCTGACTCTGTCCCACTCAGGTGGTGGTGTGCTGTGATATTAATAATCATTTTATAATATTTATTATTATTTTTTTAGAATATTTAATCTAATTATTTATAATTGACACTGTAGTACTCATAGAGACAACTGATCTGATAGTGGTCAAATTTGGAGCAAGTGCCGTGAACACCATATTTTTCGTGGATGCAGGCGCTATACGGGATGTCATTATTACTGTTATTATGTAACACAATATTTTAATAATGCAGCTATTTTTTCATATTGTCACACTGTGATTCATGACTAAAACTACACATTTTGTATTCAACCGCGGATACTCTTAAATGTTTAATACAACCAGCTTACTCCAGCTGTTTTTGAATAAAAAACATCTTAGAGGTGTGTATTATCTATCTGATATTTACTGATGAAAGCCTCCATATGGCTTAGAATTACTTCCGTACAAATCACAGCCATATGGTATTGACCCCAGTTGACCTACTTTAGCATTTGGTCAATATATGGAGCCCTAGTCTGTCATGCATGACCGCACACATGTTCTTTCTGCCAGCCGTACAATGGTGAACCTTTGTTTCAGCACGTTGAGGTAGACATACAGCAATGCATGCTAGAGATCCTCGATACAGCTGGCACGGTACGTAACGCCACCTTGTGGTCACATAACTAACCGTATTTCTGAAATCACCCAACTGTGTTGATCACCATTTTACTGAGGCTGCAGCCAATCTGGAATCGGTTGGCAGATTCAGTCAGGACGGCACAGAAACTGCCACTGTGCAGAAAGCTTTTTAAAACACATCTTTCTAGAGTAGACTTTTTATCATTATGCTGTGCTAATGTGAACATTCATATATGCATTTATTATATTTTTATTACATAATATTAATTTTTATTTTATTACATATTATTTGTGGTAGGACTATTTTTTATTGATTTTTTCATTGATTATTGTAGAATAATTATTGTTTGTATTGTGTTTAGAATAATTTTAAGTCATACTTACCATGTATGTAAAGTGCCTTAGAGCAATCTCTATTGATCAGCGGCTATACAAATACTTTTATTATTATTATTATCATCAACTGTACGGGCCAGACTGTACGGGCCAGACTGTACTCAGGCATCAACACAGCAATATCATCAACTGTCCGGGCCAGACTGTACTCAGGCATCAACACAGCAATATCATCAACTGTCTGGGCCGGACTGTACTCAGGCATCAACACAGCAATATCATCAACTGTCCGGGCCGGATTGTACTCAGGCATCAACACAGCAATATCATCAACTGTCCGGGCTGGACTGTACTCAGGCATCAACACAGCAATATCATCAACTGGCCGGGCCGGACTGTACTCAGGCATCAACACAGCAATATCATCAACTGTCTTGGCCGGACTGTACTCAGGCATCAACACAGCAATATCTTCAACTGTCCGGGCCGGACTGTACTCAGGCATCAACACAGCAATATCCAGCTCGGCCCATCTGGCTTCTCCGTGGTGGTGGCTCATGAGCATGAAAAAACCTTTATCGCTAAAATAATGGGTGCATATAAGCATATTTCATCATTAATAATACATTTGTTAATGCGGATATGATCCACGAGTGTATTTTCCATCAAAAAGCATCTAGGGGTGTTATGTTATTACAATGACACGTCCACTCTACGGCCCAAGTGATTCTCCGTCCATTGCATACTGAGGATGAATTAATCAACCACCTTGTAACAGGTGATGCTACAGAATCACCTCTTGTTCGGTTCTTGGCATACAAGATTCTTTATGCGGGTAGATGGAAAGCCACCAGTTAACGGGAGTTGCAGCTCAACTTGGTTTTATGCCATTCAGAGAATTTAAAAATATCAACTCATGGAAACACATGATGCTAACTTCACGCGTGCAAACTTTTGTGGTTCATTCATAACTCTTATGGATTTTCTTAAATTTTACACGCGTTGGAAACAATCCTTACAGTTTTGTGCATTTAGAAAAAGGCTTATTTGTGTTTTGGGATGCAAACCTTATAGATTTCTGTGAACAGAATTTCTGTCTTAAAGGTGTGCACTTCAGGTTTGGCATATACTGTACGTAATGCACATGTAACTGTTTTTGTTGACCGTGCATGTTTTGTTTAACAGGAGCAGTTCACTGCAATGCGGGATCTCTACATGAAGAACGGCATGGGTTTCCTTCTTGTGTACTCCATCACTGCTCAGTCGACCTTCAACGACCTTCAGGACCTCCGCGAGCAGATCCTGCGCGTGAAGGACATGGATGATGTAAGTGTCAACATCTCGCTCTCTGAGTGTCAACCTCTCACTCTCAGAATGACAAGGAACAGAGACTGGCATTAGAGAGATAGCCGTTGTTCAGCAGTTATTCTAATCAGGACATAGAAACTATTCTATTCCAGTAGTTATTGTCTGGGAACTTGCTGGTATTCACTTTTTACTTCACAATTGACTGTTTCATTTTCAAATTTCCCCTTTGCCGTTTATACTATTCTCATGAGCATCATCCTCGTCGCCAGTGGCTTCTGACTACATCGGTACCCCCCCTTCCCCGGCAGATAAACCTGTTGTCATTGGGAGTCATGGAGGATTTGATTGAATCTTGGGCCAATGTCAACAGACTAATCTGTGTGGGAGCAGTAGATCATCAATTAGAGCGCCGCACTATCATCAGGCTTCAAGTCGTTTCGAAACTTGGGCAATGTTGTTCTTTCCTCAATGCCATGTCTTTTGGAAGAAACACTAAAAGCCGTTGGTCCCTTCTACTTGGTGTCTATTCCAGGGAAGTAAAAGTTCCACACAGGGGGTAAATGTGTACCCTGTTGTGGACCCCCTCAGCAACGTGATTCAAGATAGAAGCGCCCATGGCATGGCTCAGTAAATTCTGCAAATTGCCTCATATGAGGACACAATTGAATGAATGGACAGGCAAATCGTGGGGTTTTAGCCAGTCACGTTGCCAGTGTTCTTGTGAAGGAAGTGCATCTGTTACAAGAAAATGATTTACGATGGAGATTTGTTCTCAATGTCTGTGCAGGTGCCGATGATCCTGGTGGGAAACAAGTGTGACTTGGAGGACGAGAGGGTGGTAGGGAAGGACCAGGGAGCCAACCTCTCCCGCAAGTGGAACTGTGCATTTATGGAAACCTCAGCAAAGTCAAAAATTAACGTCAACGAGGTAAGTGTCATAGGAAGCATCCCCAGGTAACAGTGCATTTGACAAGGTGTTGTCTCCTTGCAACCGATCTGATGATTGTTAAAATACCCCTGACCATCATAGATAACTATATGCGTGTACGTGTATGTATTTAAGTAGCCTTTTATTTAGGTTTATGTAACAAGTGTTATATTCAGAGTACTGCTGGAATATATTTCTGATGCTGCCTAGTATTCAATGGATGCATTAAGAAAATATAAGTAATTGTTGCTAGCAGGTACATAAAATAAAACTCAGTTGTGATACGAATATTAACAACCAAAAGTTGTTTAGGTTAATCATGTATTTTACATTATCAAAGATCGTCAATGTCATTATTGTGTATGAAGTTGGAGATGTCTAATTCGTTGCGGAAATTTCACTGGTAGCATCGGAGCAAATGCTGGTTAAAGCGCTGATTGTACCATATTTTTAATGGACTCCGCATACATATACATATGTACAAAAGTTGCGATATGCGGTAGTTTCCACCTCGTGCGCAAGAGGATGGAAGAACAAAGGGTCACCTAAGATGACATGCTGTTGCGGATGATGTTTGCAGAGATGAAATATGTACATAAATAATGTTAATATTTGTTCACACTTGTAGATTTTCTACGATTTAGTACGACAGATCAACCGAAAGAACCCGGACACAGGGAAAAAGGGGCCAAAGAGTGGACGCCGATGCGAGATTTTATAAAGACTTGTAAGTTGTATTACTAAATGTTTTCCATCTCTGGGAGCAGTTCCTTTTTCTCTGCTTTTTTGTCTTTATACCTGATAATGATTTAGTTATAACATTTCTGAATGTGAAAAAATAGTCTCCCTGCATACCTGTTTTTAAAGACAAATGTCACTGTTACATCAAAACTAAATCCATGATATCTGCCTGTAATTTTTACTACCAGATTTTCAGCACTTTGTTTTGGTAGCTGATAGTAAATGTCGCCACGAATCTTTGCTATTGCTCAAAACAGGTAAAATATTAGAACACTAGTTCGCATTCTTGCAAAAGGAGCGATTCTGTTGAAGCTGACATTTGTTTTTAATGTCAGCCCAGCACTAGTTTAATACCGAGACTTTGAGTAAAAGTTTAGTAAATTTAACTTTGCAAAGATTGCTATGATATTCTTAACACGTGTTTCAGGAGTTGACCGGTCGTCCGTCATATCTTGTGCAAATTGTTGATTGGTGAAGTTGTGCGTCCTGTCCCATTCCGTCTCTGACTGCTCGTTGTCATGGCGATACAAAGAAGTACACGAAAGTGCAGTGGACCTCTCTCTGTGTCGGTGCTGATCTGACTACAGGACAGCGTCATCGTCACTATAAGTTATTCGTTGTTGAACTTTGGTTCTCGTTTATTAGAGTTTGCAACAACAATGAGGCTGTAACTTTCTGCGTGGCAGGGTGTGCAGGTTAAGGCGTTTTGTTGCTTGTTGGCGAGATGAGGTAGTATTGATTGGGGTCGACCCCCTGCACCCACATGAAAACAGGATTTACAATTGTTCCTTATTGGTCACTAAAGGACTCAGGTGTGTGGGATTTCCTTTTCCAGATAAATATTACACAGCAGCGTTGTACCTGAAAATATCCATTGTGTCTAACTGTGAGAACTGTTAGACGATACAGTTCAGATCATGTCTGTTAAATAAAATGTAACATTTGTTGATCATGCTGTATGTGAATTAAATTTTTAGCTTTAACTGAAACTGGTCTTCGATAAGGATGTCATGTGGTTTTTGTGTGTACAAAATAGTCAGTGGTTGTGTGTTAACCATGATGTTTGCTTACAATGGATTTGTGTGTATGTGTACGTATATATATGTGTGTGTATATATATATATATATATCACCTTGACAGCCAGGGTTCTTGGGCAGATGAACTCGCACAGACCTAGTCGAAGTTAACATGGAAGATTTATATTCCAAAAATTGGCTTAATGTAATATTGAATGATATTACATTATATCAAAGGATATTAATATATATACATATATAATATTAATGTATATATATATATATTAATGCTCTTTAAATACATAGCATACACCAACACACACCTTAATTTAGCAGATTCCCCGATACTTTCCTATACAAATCTCCAGTGGTTGTTGTGGAACTTTGTTAGATGCTTTGGAAGTGGATGCTCCCTTGGTTATTGTTCTGTAGTACTCGCAAAAGCAATAGTCCCTTGGTTACTCTGTTCTGTAGTACTCGGCAAGCAATAGTCCGTTGGTGCTTGTTCAGGTGGCGCAGTTTGTTATAGGTTCTCGGTACTCATGTATTCGACGTCTCGACCCGTTAGGTTTAATTAGAATTGGTGTAGATTTTGGAATTAACAAATGTTTTATTGAGATGTGTTGCCATTGTTAAGGACGGCAACACAGCGCATACAGGTCTACTGATGGCAGTGACACCTGGTGTTAATTTGTGTTGATTGTTGCTTTGTAATAAGATAATGTGAACATGTGTCTGTTCCTCTCAGAACCTAAGGTTTGAATATTGCATATTATATTTATAGAAAATTATAGTAGAATTAGTTTCGTTGCGAAATAAACTATATTACGAAACGCCTGCCATCACTAACTTGTGTCCTCAATCACGATTGGTCTGCAATGCTTGGATATTGATGTATAATATATGGATTCGTTGAGAGACTGGATGGATCCATATATGTCAGTGGAATTTATTTTAAATCTCTGGCATGCCAGTATAATCTTATTATCAAAGCTATAGGAAGTATGCAGCAAATAAAACTTTCTTACACCTCAAGTGTTGTTTGTGTAGTTATGTTGTGCCTAATGGAGAAAAGCTGGTATTTTTAAACACATTTCTGATAACCAAGACTGAGGATGATCGTTTTAAATATGGGAATGTAAAACGATTTTAATTGGTTAACCGATAGATACGGAAATAGCGATTATTAAAATGTTATCTAAATTTTTCATTCTCAAATTAACTGTTGTTTGTTGCTGTCGTCTATTTACCATCAGAAATTGGAATTTGATGAACCAATAAATCAAATGTTATATTTCGTCTTCAGAGGTAAACATATGATTGGTTTGGTCGTTTATTGCTGTACATACAAATCTACTATTAAGATATGAAAGATCATGATATAGTAGCATAAATAACAGCAAATACTAATAAATTCAGTGTCATAATGTCATTCAATATTGTTCAGTCAACCAATAAAAATTGTTCATTCCCTTTAAAGGTTCGGACCGAAGTGCAATACTCCGATTACACCATGCAGAATAGACACATTTCCATTTGCTATTGCACAAGTATATTACATAACACATTTCAGTGACACTTATCTGTTTTTGACACTACAATAATTTACTCTCTAATTACTGATACAAATGTTACACTGATAGGGTAGTTGTGTACACATTCCTAGCTGTCGCTCGCAGGAATACAAATAAATAACCAGATGGTTGCATCCAGAGAGCAGAATGTACAAGCCTTATAAAACAGCATATAAAACCTGAAACGTCAAGTACCAGACATCGGGGTCAAATACCTTTGAACTTACTTGAACTAAAAATATATTGAAGCCCTACAAATTACTCTAACGATGTTTCCAATGTTTTCAATAGTTTCAGATTTGCCTAAACATTTTAATTTCAAAGAGAAGACAGTACAGTATACATATAACTTGTACTTGTGTTAATAAACATTCTATATAATACCTATTCTTAAGCATACTTTAATAAAAAATCCAATAGTTTAATGTGTTTGAAGTAGAAGTGTTGGTTTCAAATGTTACACAATACAAAATAAATAAAATTTACGCAAACATATTTGACCCTACATATGACCTGCACCTTAGAAATATGATGTTTGTGTTTTATGGTGGGGTGTGGAGAATACAAAATATACATAGAAAATTAATTAAACAATTATGCGGGGAAAGTTTTGTAAAATATCCCTACAGAAGATTCTCCAATCTTCAGTGGGTGTTCCTGCAAGCGGCTCTAATAAGCAAGACAACTGTACTGAACATTTCTCACTTGGAAGTCCTACTGAATTGTATCATCTGCATATGAATGGCCATCTAACGTATTTATGTTATGGAAATATCTGGAATACAAAATTTACACAACCCAAGTATTTCCGGGTGAATATCAAACAACCTAACAGTCTTGTCAGAATTTGATACCAACAGAAGCCATTTGGCACACTAGAGTACATTAAATGATTATATTTTTAAAAACTTTTCCACCAATAAAATGCAAATATTGAAAGGATGTCACATGCCTTTTAGCTATGTTGATTCCGGGCCTTTGTTGGTAATCCCATCTTTTCCTTTCGAAAGCTGTTACCTTGGTAATGATAAACTACCACTGAACACATCCAGTGAAACTAGTCACACCGCATAATTCTCTCATCTGATTAAACAACGAAAACGCTATCTATCTGCAATGTTTCCGATTCTAATTATTCGCAGCTGCAACGTTTTCTTCGACTAATCAAATGTCAACGATGGACACTTGTCATGATTAGAACATTAGTTATGTCAGCTGCCACGGGTGACTATGCCAATCAACATGTTCGTATCAACTGAATCAAACACATGATTAAACGCAGATATATCTGCCAATTTCACAAGTTGCACTGTTCAAATCGTGCCTCAAGAAAAAATGTTGTTTATATGGTACAGTAGACGTCATACCATTTTGCTGTGTTGCTCCGAGCTGGTAAATCTTAGCCTATAAACAAGTCTTTGTTAGGGTAGTCTTTGTAGCACACAAAACATGTGGCCATTTTCTATGACGATGCCCTATACTAACGTTTGTTTTCTACCCACATACCCTGTTTATCCCAGGCTATGGGGGCAACACCCCCTGTGACCTAGGACGTGCTTGCACCCTGAGTTTTGTCCTTGTCACCCCCGTTACCCTCACTGTGGTTGTCCCCGGCAACTGACTGCAGCATTTTTTGTCCTGCGTCAAATGCCGAAATAGGCGGCATGTTGTATGATGATTGTCCCATGCCGGCTGGCGGCATGGAATGTACATAGCCGCCTGACATGAACGACGGATGACTATGACTATAGAGCGGCCGCATATATGGCATCTGTCCAGCCATACCGCCGGCACTGCTACCGGATGGCATCCCGCAGGACTGAGAAGTCTGCATTGGATACTGGTATGCCATATATGGTGGCATGCCATAGCCAGAGTGCCAATCGGGCATAGTAGGACTCCCCCTGGTGGTGGGTATTGTTGTTGACTCAGACGAACTTGCGGTGGTGTTAGACAAGCCAAGGAGGCTATCAAAAGCAGCCAGACTGTCGTCTACACTATCCGTGTTCTCCACAAACATATCCTGTGACCTACTGCCAACAGATCCCTCTTTCTCTTCCCTCCGTTCACTCCCCTGTCCGTCCGTTTTCCTGTTTTGTGAGTTTGGAGCCTGCGGTAGAGGCTGCTGCATGAAATCCGGAAAATGTTGCGGCCAGCTCGAAGTGAACTGCGACATCCACGACGGAGCACTGTAGCCGCCAAACATCATGTCTGATGGGGGCATGTTCATTGGAGCGTAGCTGTTCGGCGCCATGTAACTGGAATGATTCTTTTGGTCACTGGCACTGCTGGCGCCACCTGCACTAGTAGTTCCGTACATGTTGCCTTGGGGCATCATGTCATGATACCCGCCGTATAACCCCGGGTAGTTGTAGAACGGTGGTGGCGCCATGGCACCACCTGGAAACGACGCGCCGCTTGGCTTCTCGCTCAATGTACACAGGTCAGAGTCATTTCCATTTTGGGCGCCAGATTTGTTCTCTTCCGCTCCTGTGCTGTTTCCCTCCTCTATGGTTTGTGTGGTAGCAGCCGCTGGGGCAGGGAGAGGTTTTGGTGAAGGGATAGCTTTCTCCATTTCCCCATCACTCGCCTCCTCTTGTGAGCTGCCATCACTGCTGGGGGCATCAGTTATGTCGGGCTTCTCTGCTGCTGTTGTTGTAGCAGCTGCTGTTGCTGCTGCTGTAGCGGCTGCCATTGCAGCTGCTGTAGCTGCTGCAGGGGGTACTATGAAACAGAAAGTCACACCATGCTTGATTATTATTTATTATTACTAACATTGATAAAGCTCCATATATCTGGGATCAGCACAGTCTGAGGGTGTACAAAACACATGCAATCATAAAATAATAAATATGTAATATTATAGTTAACAATACATAGTATTCATTCAGTACATTTTTTAAAGGTGCATCCTCAATTCGATTTTTCTCCAAAAACTGTCTAATTTCGTAGAAAATTGTCTAATTTAATGAAAAATTTAAACTATTCAGTATTGACTACGACGTGCGAGCTCGTCTGTGCAAATGTGTTATTTGGTTTTGATGCAATCATCAGATTTGGCGAAAAATGGCAAAGTGGCTCCATCTCTATCAACAGATGGATGGGTGCACCAAGGAGCACGGTTAAAGAGGGAATGAATTCCACATAGTTGGTGCAGCAACTGAGAAAGCCCTAGTTACAATATTTGTTTCAACTCTGAGAACAATAAGTAGACCATAACTAGATGCCTAAAGCTGTTTACACTTTATTGCAGGAATAAGCAGAGAATGTAAAAATGACTGCTTAGTTGAAAGTGCCTGATCTTAGAAATGATACAATATTGATTAGGAAGTCAATGCAGAGATTCCAGTACTGGCACCGGGTGGGAGAAACGAGGAGACTCTTGCCATACAATTTTGTATACATTGACGTTGTGTGCTAGCCTTAAGAGAAGCTGTGCGAGAACGGGACTAGCAATAGCCAAGTCTACTGCCATCAAGAGTCGCAATAGTTTTTGCAACAGAATGACACAGAAAGGCTGAGGAGGACGACATGTGGAGGGAGAAGGCTGCCAATAGGGAGAAGGCTGCCAACAGGGAGAAGTGGAAAGGGAGAACAGCAATAGATGAACTAGCATGAAACCTTCATAAAGGGAGCACTGAGGAAGAACACGCATATACCATTATTTCTTACCGTAACTAGAACAGCTGGTTGATGTGCTAGTGGACACTGTTGCTGCTAATGTTGACAGTCCCGCTATGGTTGTGTCACTAGCAGTGCTGGTGACACAGGCTGTTGTCTCCGACACTGACACCCCTGTTTCATTCTGATTCGTGCGCACTGCAAATATCTTGCCCTGTCGAGTGCGCAGGTAGACACCGCGTGGAGTTTTGATGACGAGGACGTTCTCTCCGGCAGGGATGCGACTGTTCTGCGCGTTGGTTGTTGAGTTAGTCCCAGGCACAATGATGTCTGTGAAGATCAAATAGTAAATAATAATAATTTACTTTATTTTATGTAGTGCCATATGTAAGAATCTTCATGGTGCTTCACAGCATATTAAAAATAAATAACACTGTCAGGAATTGCTAAATAACTAGATTAAAATACTATTACTTATAATTATTATTTAAAACACTAAATATATATTGTATCATCTTATCATCATCGACTGTGAGTATGTATGCTTGTTATACCACTCCTCCTAGACGCTTTGTATCTCGGGCACCAAACTTTCAGGGGTTTGTCTATGGTCCCACGGCCTGGGTGTCTCAGTTTTTTTTCAATTCACCCCGTCGTTACCCTTTCTATGAACAACTGAATTACCCTTTGTAGTTATTACGTGCAACTGTCTGCAATGCTATGTGAACAACTTTACGTGCAATTGTTGACAACAAATACGTTGTTTCTACGATTGTCCCAAGTTACATAATACAAGGGTAAGGCGTCGCTAGACATTACTGCAACTGCCAGTATTACGTCGCAATTTCTAGAGTTGGATTCCCACAAGCCATCAAGACATTGATTGGAAGCACCATGCACCAAGTCATAGATGGATATTTCTGTGAAATGTTTTAAGTATTGTTATCGTGACAGTCACTTATGAACTACCAAGTTCTCCTGTCTGGAGGATGGGCTTTTTTTTACTAATTATAATGAATACATCCATTTATTACTGGGTTTTACAGCACATTGATCAATAGATAGGGAATTTGCATATTCTAAATATTTAGTAATAATACATGGAAACTGTTGTGCCAGTGTATATAACCAGAAGTACTTTTATTCAATCCTCCAAAAAAATACTTTATGTTTTTGGCAGAGAAATTGGCATTGCAAGACACAATGACTGGCTTGTAACAAGAAAGAAACGGCAGCAAGTATAGATGGCCTTCCCAATGATAATTACAAACCTTGACCTAACCCTTGGTCACCACCCTTGACTTGCCTTCTGACCAGCACCTTTGAGTTACACTTGACCCACCTCCTCCTGCCACCATTCTTGACCTTACCTGTCGTAGTCAGTATCTGCTGCACAGACACGCCCGGCCGCATGATTGCTTGCACTGGGAAGCGCCCTGTCTCACTCTGCCCTTCTCCCGTGCGCACCCTTTGGGGTACGGGAGTCGACATCATTGGTGGCACGCTGGCAATGGGGCGATTGCGCGGGAACACCTCCCTGAAGGCAGAGAAACGTGACAAACTTGAGACATTGGCCTCACTGTAAAAGATACATTATTATATAGCGTGGTATCCAGTTCTTGGGACTGTTCAAAGCATTTTAAACTCCACCCCTGGCAGACCAGTTCATTCCAACATCATTTCGACTTCTCTGGGAAGCGTTCAGCTGCAATGCAATTACTGCACGAAGACTATTCGTTCAGATATCCATCTGTCTGTAGCCAGGTACTCATTTATACAACTGAGTGACCTGTGGCAACAAGGGGTGAAAAAAAGTGCAAAGTTTTGAAATGGCAGCAGGAGTGGATTCGAACCTGGGTTCTCTCGATTGAGAGCCCGACATTCTAACAGCTACGTCACCACGTCCCACTGTCAATATACACAACACTTTAGAGGGAGTGTACAACGATTTTCATTGGTTAATTGACAATTGTTTTATGGGTCATTGTACATTTACCCCCGTGTGGGATCTTTTACTGGCCTAGAAACCAGGTAGAAGGGACCATCGGCTTTTAGTGTCTCTTCTGAGTGACACAGGCAAAGTGGGGTGAACAAAGTTGCTTAAGCTTCGAAATGACAGCAGCTGG
This sequence comes from Lamellibrachia satsuma, assembly GCA_033239005.1. NCBI lineage: Eukaryota > Metazoa > Annelida > Polychaeta > Sabellida > Siboglinidae > Lamellibrachia > Lamellibrachia satsuma. The sequence goes on from BSQZ01000052.1 coordinate 4,425,475, forward strand.
ACTTGAACCATGGTCCTCTTGATTGACAGTCTGGTGCTCTAACCACTGAACCCCTGCACCCCACTCATTTAACCAATGCATTCATTACATTAATAAAACAGGTCGCTATGGTTTTAGTAGTAGTAGTAGTAGTAGTCAGTAGTAGTAGTCACATATTGGTGAGTTATTGGTTAAAGTGGGCTGGACACGTGGACAGAATGGAAGGAGAATGGTTGATATAGAGAGCTGATGCGCTCAGAGTGGAGGGCAGAAGGAGAAGAGGAAGACTTCAAGACAGAGATGGGAGGACTGTGTGAAGACAGATTTTGTGGGATTTGGAAAGGAGTGGAGAACGAGAGTGGGGAGTGGAGATGGGTGGTGAAGATGACCATGAAACAAATAAAGTGATGGAGAAGACTTCAGGGATAAAGAGGAGAGCAACAACTACAACAACAACAACAACACCAACAACTACAACTACAACAACTACATACTTGACCCCCAATGGCGGGGGTAGTTGGCCATAGGGGCTGTTCTTCGGGTAGAAGTTGCTGTAGGAGGGCCGAGAGAAATTGACACTCAGCCTCTTCTCCATCTCATAGCCACGTCTCGCGAGTTGTTTTTCCGTCTTCGTCAGTTTCTGCTCCGTTCCACCACTGCTCTTTCTGTCATGGCAGAACGGCTCCTAAAACACAACAGTAGAAACAGGCTCACTCCAACTTTATACAGCAAGATATTTGCAGAAATGTGTCTACTATTTTGTATTTTTGTTTACCATATCATTTATATATTACAGTATCTATCAATATAATTTATGTTTCATCATATCATTAAAACGGTTAATCTATTGGCGCACTCCTGGTTATAATGGTTGATGCAGATTATTACTCGATACAACCACCAAACAACCTACCCGCCTTCAAGACATAACACTTAATTAGAACAATAGTATTCACCACTGTAACACACATGGGCAATACAACATACACGCTTTCAGGGTACAACACTAATTTACAAAACAACATCTCGGGTACAGTTTGCCAAATACAATATACAGTCGCGCCTCGTTATTATGCACCCCGTTATTACGCGGATTTGGATATAACGCGGTTGGTCGTGGACCCCGATTTTCTGCCACCAGGGAAAAATGCCAAATGGGCCTGCTTAAACCTACCTAGAATTGCTTTGACAATTCTCAAGAAGCATTAGGCGAACAATGTCAGTGAACGAGTATCAACGTGTTGTTTGTTTTGCGCTGTCGCCGACATCAATCACTGTCGTTGGCTTCGCTTCAACGGTTTGTAAATTGCAATCGAGATTCATAAATACGCCTTGCATAAGAATCAGATCAACAGTTTTAAATGCATTTAGCATGCAATACCAACATAACACTTGGGAGAAATGAACTGCTTCCAGTACATCGTAAATTTAATCGTGTTCGCGACGCGAAACCAACATGCCAAATTCCTAACCCAAGGCTCTAGCCTCTACCGGTGCGCGAAATACGAATTCGTCATCCGTATATGAAACGATGAATCGATGTTAAGTGGTGCGTAATAAATGTATGCTTCGGTCCTGATCGGTTGAAAGACGAAGTGAAACAATTATTAATTCTACCTATTGTCGTTTTCTGTGTTTCATCAGCTTACATACTACGTTTGTCAAATCATACAAGTTTTCGGCTGCTCAGATCCAGGTTATTATTTTCAATTCGTAGGCGGTATATGTACATGTTTTATTCAGTTCAAGAATCAACAGGGTGTGACATTTTAAAATAATACACATCGATGCTAGTATAATAAGTTCCATAAACTGCATGTTGGCGTATAAGACAGGGGCTTCGACAGCGTTCATGGACTTGGTGCAGCGGGCGGTGATCGCTGTTGTTTAGTAGCTCCCTGGTGGCAGATATGGGAACACCTAACACGCCTCGCGTACAACGCGGTCCAAAGTCGTGGACCCCGACCGCCGCGTTATAACGAGGCTCGACTGTACAGCGATTTATTGTAAAATAAGATCACTACTTACAGTTTATATAGCATTGCTATGTACAATCCAAAAATGTTATATCTGACAACATGAATAAATGTGTCATTGCACCTCCTTGGATACAGAGTAATCACTTATAATTTCATCTTTTTAGCATAGAATTTGTTAATCTTTCTACCAATTCTGTATACGTGATATTACTGTTTATTCTGCAAAACACAATTTGCACTTAATTGAACTTAGGGTGGCTCCTTTGTACTTAATTGAACTTAGGGTGGCTCCTTTGTATTTAATTGAACTTAGGGTGGCTCCTTTGTATTTAATTGAACTTAGGGTGGCTCCTTTGTACTTAATTGAACTTAGGGTGGCTCCTTCGTATTTAATTGAACTTAGGGTGGCTCTTTTGTACTTAATTGAGCTTAGGGTTGCTCCTTTGTATTTAATTGAACCTAGAGTGGCTCCTTTGTACTTAATTGAACTTAGGGTGGCTCCTTTGTACTTAATTGAGCTTAGGGTGGCTCCTTTGTATTTAATTGAACTTAGGGTGACTCCTTTGTATTTAATTGAACTTAGGGTGGCTCCTTTGTACTTAATTGAACTTAGGGTGGCTCCTTTGTATTTAATTGAACTTAGGGTGACTCCTTTGTATTTAATTGAACTTAGGGTGGCTCCTTTGAGTTATTAGCCTTAATAGGAGTTTCCATCACCTTTATTGATACTTCTCTATTGTTGTTTTACCCTGTTGTAACTCTGTAAACAACACCCACATTTGCATCTATGTTTATACTGTTGTAGAACATGGAAATTAATTTGCCTAAATAATCAAATATTATGTAATAGAATGGGTAAGTGTACGTCTTCACTTGTAAAAATGGGTCAACTGAATTCCGTGCACCAGCCAGCCCAACCGCCCACCCACCCATCCGTCTGTTCATCTGTACTGAATCGCATATCTACACAAAGACTCCACTCAGCATCCCGTAGTCCTACACTCACCCTTGAGAGCCATGGATGGTGCTCCTTGAGGACGTCTATCAGCACCGGATCATTACACTTCTCATCCAGATACTTGCCGATGTCCACATGCGGCAGATCCTGATCCTAAGGACAGATCATTCTTGTCAAATGACACATGCAACATTGGTGACAAACACAGACAACATTGGTGACAGGCAACACTGGTGACAAACACAGACAACATTGGTGACAGGCAACACTGGTGACAAACACAGACAACATTAGTGACAAACACAGACAACACTGGTGACAGAAACACACAACATTGGTGACAAACACAGACAACATTGGTGACAGGCAACACTGGTGACAAACACAGACAAAATTAGTGACAAACACAGACAACATTGGTGACAGAAACACACAACATTGGTGACAAAAACAGACAACATTGGTGACAAACACATACAACACCAGTTACAAACACAAACAACATTGGTGACAAACAGACAACATTGGTGACAGACAACATTGGTGACAAACATAGACAACATTGGTGACAAACATAGACAACATTGGTGACAGACAACATTGGTGACAAACATAGACAACATTGGTGACAAACAGACAACACTGGTGACAAACACAGACAACACTGGTGACAAACACAGACAACATTTGTGACAGACAACATTGGTGACAAACACAGAGAACACTGGTGACAGACAACACTGGTGACAAACACAGCTATGACAATGGTTAGGCTTGTGTAGTGTGAATTTGGGTGAGTCTAAACATCATCTGCCTGAATACATGCTGCAATGATGCATTCTTATTAACCTGTTTCATCTGTTATATGAGACATTTGATGATGCCCCATCAAGTTGTACAACTTCTGGTGATGCCCACGATGAGCTGTTTCCAACTAATCATGTCTCTTGTTACTTCTGTCAACTCGTCCATCGTCAGCTTTGTTGTGTCTTTGATCTCATCCGTCCATCTCATGTGTGGTCTTCTTCTCGTCCACTTGCATTCACGGCTTTTCTAACCTGTCATCTTCTACACACCTGATGCGCCCAATGTATGACAGCTTCTGTTTTGTGATTAGAGGACCTGGTTGATTTCTTTTCCGTGGTATTCACAGCATCCTCCTCCAGCACCACATTTCAAAGCTAATGATTTATTTCCTCTGTTTGATGGTATAAGACTCCCATATATAATATATATATATATATATATATATATATATATATATATATATATATATATATATATATATATATATATATATATAGTTGTTTTACACTAGTCACCAAATGACACCACTAGTGTTAAACAGTTACCTTATTGTCTAGAGAAACACATTTTGGTGTACACTTAGAAGAACAGATTACTTTACATTTTTCCATGGCCCAATTTTTTTTAATGTACTGTACGCTTATTAAGTCGAATACAGTACCTCATACATGTGAAAAAAAATGTCAAGTAATCTGTTCTTACAAGCGTACACCAAAATGTGTTTCTCTAGACAATAACGTAACTGTTTAACACTAACAACTGAAAAGTTGTGCCAACTGTTTAACACCAGGTGGCAACAGTCTTCAGTTGTTCCACACTAGTCAAATTACAGTTATGGATCCTGCTGATTAAAAAATGGGTGTACGCTAATTAGGACGCTTAATAGGTATGTGCCCAGGATTGAAGATCCCTCTTCAATTAGATTTTTTTGTGCGTCTCATTTCAGATCAATGTCACGAAAAATGAAACCTAGTTTCCACTAGTTTTTGTGAAATCATCAAACAAACGATTTTAAATACTTTTGGACCAGTCTGGTAAAAAAGCGTAAAAATGGCAAACGTGGTTCCGACTCTCTATACTATAGTGAGGCTATTCACACTTTGACAAGCTGCCTGATTGATGATTAAAGTCAACTCTTTCGATGATTTAGAAAAAACCAAGTCCACTGCAAATTAGGTTCGTTGATGCTGAAATGTGTAGCGTGTGAATAATTAAAGTTATATGCGCAGCCGGTTTAATATGTCCTGTTTTTTGCCAAATTTTGACAGGATCCAATAAAAATAATTTAACAGTTCATCTGATGACTTCACCGAAACTAAATAAAAAATTTTTACAAATGAGCTGGCATGTCATAGTGGATACTAGATAGATTAGATTTTTTGTCGAATGAGCCTGAAACGAAAAATTGAGGAGGGACCTAAATATAGGAGAGTTTATGACGTTTAGTGTTGCTGTCGGGCTTACTTGGTACTGCAGCAAGACGTCGACCTGCCGGCGAGTGAAAGCGCTCTGTGGATTTAACTCATCGACCACACGATCTGAAACAGACAAGACGCTCTCAAACAAACACAACAGAACAACATATCAAGCTGCTGTTTGTTGAGCTGTCTATGCACCAAAGAACTACACGCCTGACATGCTGTTTGTCAAGTTGTCTATGCACTGACACATTACACACCAGAAGAAGCGCTTCAAAGACACTCTAAAAACATCCCTGAAAGCGTTCGCCATCAACCCCGACTCCTGGGAACAAACCGCCATGGACCGGGCCAAGTGGCGTTCCTCCGTGCACAAAGGCTCCAAGATATGCGAGGCCAACAAGGACCGCTGCAGCAGAGCAAAGGAGGCAAGTCAAGAAAGCCCGAGCCAGCAATCCTCAAGATGACATCCCCCTCATCCCCTGTCCCAACTGCCATCGTACCTTCCATGCACGGATTGGCCTTGTCAGCCATCTGCACACTCATCAGCATCAGATCCAGCCCCAACTACCCCCAGATGACTAGAGTGGTCCTCGTTGACTCGACGGACGAACATGATGACACACCTGATATGCACTGTTTGATGAGCTGTATGTGCACTACATAACTGATGTGCCCCATTTGTTGAGCTATTTATGCAACAAAACTCTACATATCTATGCATTTGAGTTTATATGAACTGAGGCACTATGCATCTGATATGCCCTGTTTATTGGGTTGTCTATGCACTGACTCAACACACGCCTGATATGAAGTTTGTTGAGCTGTCTATGCACCGAATCACTGCACATCTATGCACCAAAGCACTACACACTTGAAGTACTATTTGTTGAGCTGTCTATGCACTGAGGCATTACACATCTATGCCCCGAAGCACCGCACATCTAAGTACTGAGGCACTACACACCTGAGATGTCCTGTTTGTTGAGCTGTCTATGCACTGAGGCACTACACCTCTTTGCACTAAGGCACTACACACCTGATATGCCATTTGTTGTGCTGTCTATGCACCAAATAAGTACACACTTGAGATGTCCTGTTTGTTGAGCTGTCTAAGCATTAAGGCACTAAACATCTATGCACTGAGGCACTCCAGTGAGATGCCCGACTGTTCGACTGACTGTGCACCAAGGCAATACATGTCTATGCACAGAGGCACTACACATCCATGCACAGAGGCCCTACACACCTGAGATTCCCTGTTTGATGAGCTGCATGTGCACTGATGCACTACACAACTGATGTGCCCTGTTTGTTCAGCACCAAAGCACTACACATGTATGCATCGAGGCACTCCACATATCAAATGCTGTGTTTGTTGGGCTGTCTATGCACTGAGGCACTACACATCCATGCACCGAGAAACACTACACACCTGAGATTCCCTGTTTGTTGAGTTGTCGATCGTAGATTTTCTTCTCCATGGTGTTGTCGGTGACGAGGCGGTACACGAAGCACTCCTTGCGCTGTCCGTAGCGGTACACACGACACACGGCCTGCGAGTCATGACACGGGTTCCACGACGCGTCAAACACTATCACACGGTTTGCACCAATCAGGTTGATCCCAAGGCAGCCCGCCCTGAAAAACATCACCAATTCTGTCAGTGTTTTTAATTCTTTGATTCACATAATCGTCAAGCTTTGCCTGTGTTGGAATTTGTTTTTTTGTTGACAATTCTAATTTTAAGTTACTAAAAAAAATTCAGCCCAATTTTAAATGACACCATTCACTTCACTTTGCCCATATGAAACAATATTCACATATAGATGCCTATTGTAACTGTGATGGCATTCAAATGGTTGCCGTGCGGGCCGAAGAACCCACTGATCAATAAATCTAGGACAAAAACTATAAAAGAGAAAACATAAGCAATACCTCGTGGACAGCAGAAATACGTGGATGGCCTTGTTCTCTGGGTTGTTGAACTGGTTAATCAACTTCTCCCGTTCCATGCCAGACGTGCTGCCATCGAGTCCTAAAATCACCCATTCATCCAATGAGATGACAATATTAACACCTGTCAGCCTGTTTTTTTCGATGCATGACCAACAATTAGCTCTGACTTTTATTGACGTCTTACCTAGTGTTCAAACCGGCCACCAGATGGAGTAGCAGTCGACCTACGGACAATATATGAATTTTACATTAATGAATCTTGGCTGCTTGTTTGTTGGCCAACTATCTCCTTGAAATAATAATAGTAATAATAATATCTTTGTTGCACCTACATCGTGAGGAACCCAAGCTCAGAGGCACAGCAAAACAGAACATCATTAAAATCTCATAATCAACTGTTTTTCCCTATCGCGAATCCACTTCGTTGATGTCCTGATATGTAGTGTGTGAATAGTTTAAGTAATATATGCAGCTGGTTTAATAAAAAAGTGCATATTTTTATTCAAATCATCAAAGGAATTGACTTTAGTCGTTAGATCTGATAAGGCCCAAAATAGTGGATATCCAAAACGGTAAACACTTGATTGGGTCAAGGCATGACTTCCATCCTCATTGATCACATGACAAAGTTATAAAATTTTACCAAGGGCGAAATTTGTGAGTTTTCGGCGTTTAAATTTTCACTTCAATCAATTCTGAAAAAACATTAAATAGTTTGTCTGATGATTTCACAAAAATTACATAGTACAAAAGTTGCACAAACGAGTTAGGATGTTGTAGTAGCTATAATTTCAGATGATTTTAATGTGATGCTTCAAGACTTTTGGCACAGCTACACAAGAACCGTGCTTGCCTAGATTAAGCTTACTTTACTGAAGGTAAATCAACACTATATAAATGTTCCATCTATTGAATGGACAGGACAGTAATTCTGCATCAACAACTGGTACGGCAGTAGTTGACCCAATGTTAGTGAGGACAACCCAAACAATAAACATTAATGTCAGCACAACACGTTGTAACACAACGCCATTGATTCTTTTATCTGTTCTAGGAATCTATGGCTTTATGTGTTGAAATGTGGGCTCTTGGAACCCAATGTCTGGGAGACTAGTACGGGTTCAATCACAGGCCTGGCATAGGTTATGGTGCCCATGTTTCTTTGTTCTAAACGCAAAAGCATGCCAAACAAGGCTTACACTTAAACCACATAACCGTCATCTATTTGGTCATTCCTGTATACATTGGACTTGTGCTATGGACTGCAATAACATTACTGCTAGTAGTTGGTGAAGTAATTCCACTTTTCCTTGTCAAATGTCGTAGAGACTTCCAGTGGCCCCTTGTCACAGTTCCCTCAACCCTTGGCATACTTACTGACATAGTTGACATTCTTCTGCCATTTCTTCCCCCCTTCCTCCTCCTCTTCCTTCTCCCCTGTCCAAGGCACAGTCCTCCGGGAGAGGAACTCCTCTATCAGGTCCAGTGTGAAGAGACTCTGACTACAATGGACAATGATAATAATTTATTTGGATTCGGAGAATTACAGGGCTAAAGAGGGTGGATAGAAGGAGGATGAATGAACTAAGGGAAGAGATTGGGACTCAGTTTAGCTTAACAGGAAGAAGCCAACTAATATGGGTAGGTCCCTTGGTGCAGATGTAAGCAAGTCGACTACCAAACAGATCAGAGGTGATGAAACAGTTAGGCCACAGATAAGGGGGCAGATCACAGGTATGATGGGATAAAAGGAGAGATGAGAGGGGTAAAAGAGGCGGGAAAAAGTTGCCATGGGATAAAAGGAGGGATGGGAGGGACAAAAAAGGGTTAAAAAAGTTGCCAACAAGGAGCAGTGGAAAACGACAACAAATAAAGAACTAGTCGACCTCGTGCTTTTATAAAACCACCTATGAGGAAGAACAACAGACATTTATAAGATAATAATGACTTGTGGAATCATCTTGCAAGGCTTGTGCTGCGTCAACATACTACGTGCCAACTTGACTATTTATACAATTAAATGAACATCGTATACACAAGTGCAAATTTGCAGGAGAAAAATGTGCATTGTATAATTAAAATTCACACAGGCAACTGACAAAATGCACTCAAAATTTGCTCACCAGCATCAATACATCCAAGTGTATTTACACAGCTTATTCTCTCACTTTGATATCGCACAAAAGCTTGTCAGCTGATCAAATGGGAAATTAATCACTTGTATATACCGGCTTTAAGTCAGCCAACTTGCATAAGATCCCTGCAGTGAATAGAGACATCCCGAGTTTCACAGCGAGTGAGAACTGTACCTGAAGATAAGCGTCTTGTCGTTGACTCTCACAGCGCCATCTATGAGACTAATCATGAGCAACATTTTGCCGCTGTTCTCAAGGATTCCCGGTGCGTAGTTCTTCAACAGCTCATCTGCCTATAATGACATGGAGTGTCAGTTATTTACTCACCACAAGGTGTCAGCATCAACACTCGTAGCAACTGATCCAAATACACAACGTTTAATTACCACATACTCTCAACATTTGCCAGAAGACATGGGCTGTTTCATAATAAATGATGACACATTGATACAGCTATCACTATTTTCTCTATGAACAACACACTTTCAAACAACACAAAACTGATTTCCAAACTAAACTTTTCTGAACAGTTTGCCAGGTTTATATCAGATGGCCCCTGTGCACCTGGAAGTGTCCGCACTGGTTGCTATGACAACAACCTAGGGAAGGTCACTGCACCACAAGTGCTGTGACCCACGGAATGCAACTCATCATCTATAAACAACACCAGGCTTTGGGTCAAAATTTCAACTACCCCCAACACATATAAATGAAAAAATGTTGACTCTCAATAAGCCAAAGGCTCCCTTGTCCATTTGTCATCGGGAGCTTATCACTTGTGAAAACGTCATTGCAAAATAAAACAATTTCTTTATCTCATCAAAACAGACAATCAAACTGTTGGACTGTGCGTGAACATGCACACTGCATACCCATTCATAGCCAACACTCTGGTCCTTCCGATCCATCATGGCGAAGGCCTTGTTCATCTCGTGCATAGGCCTGGGAGACGACTGGTTGTTCTGTTCGACTGGGGCTGCCCCTGGCTTCCCTGCCTTGCTCCCCGTCTTCTTTGCTCCCGCTGCGGCCTCCTGGATCTCCTCAAAGTCAATGTCGTTATCCTCCACCAGGCTATTCTTCTTCTGCTTCTGAGCCGCTGTGTAAAGCACATCCGGGTGGTTCCAGATCTGTTGGCAACAGTGATCAACCATTGAACAAAAACGAATACCTTTATTTAAGATAAAAACCCATAAAAATTAGACATAAAACATGCATTAGAAATATAATTGTGATAAAATAAATCAGTTAAAAAAATTATGAAATAAGTTTAAAATATAAATATATTAAAATATTAATATGTTGAAAATAATACTAAATAATTAAATATATATATAAAAATAAATTAAATATATATAGAAATGGGATGTTAAAGTCACCATTGTACACAATAAACTGTTCATGCCCATCTAAACCACTTGGGTCCATTAACAATATTAATACAATTGGTCATACATTTTATTAAATCGTTTTCAATGTCATAAACCCGTTTCCTAAATCATAAATATTCTTGCGCAACAGTTATCGGTGGAATTGTACATATAACTGGCACTGTCCCATTAGTTGTATCATAAAATCCATCTATACATGTTGTTGTAGGCAACATTAAGTTTTAAAAAAGTGCTGTTGTTACAATTGATCCGAAGTTTGGAACAATATGGTACAAGACGTGGCGAGTTTGTAAATAAATAACAAATGGTTGGTAGGTTGCCTGGAGAGCCTGAACATACTGTGTATGATAGAAATAGGTTCAGGTAACACCCTCCGATAACTGGTTCAAAAACCTAGATAGACTTTACAACATACACTTCCTTCAATTAAATCTACACTCCCCACCTTTAAAGGTACACTTCCCACAATTAAAGCTACACTTTCCACAATTAAATATACACTTTGTGCAATTAAAACTACACTTCCCACAATTAAAGCTAAACTTCTCACAATTAAAGCTACACTCCCAACAATTAAAGCTAAACTTCCCGCAATTAAAGCTACACCTCCTGCAATTAAAGCTACACTTTCCACAATTAAATATACACTTCGTGCAATTAAAACTACACTTCCCACAATTAAAGCTAAACTTCTCACAATTAAAGCTACACTCCCCACAATTAAAGCTAAACTTCCCGCAATTAAAGCTACACCTCGTGCAATTAAAGCTACACTTCCCAAAATTAAACCTACACTTATCCAAATTAAAGCTAGACTTCATGCAATGACAAGACTGACAACGTTCCAAGACAGATGAGACAAAGCCATTTTGAGGCGTCACCTTGCAGCAGATGGCGAAGGCTTTGAGAGGGTTTGTGCTGACCCAGCCCGTGTCGCCAAAGTTCACTTGCCCCATGAACTCTGTGTAGAGCTGGCGCTGCACAGGAGACATGCGGATGAGCAGTGTGTACTCCTCCTTGATGGGCAGTGTGGAAGTCAACACATCGTGTCCTCGTCTGTAACACACAGCAGCTCAGTGACGCGCATCACAAACACACTGACCACTTTATAAACAGTGATCACTTCACAAACACATTGACCCCTTTATAAACTCAAGAAAGATAGTAGAATTAGAGGACATGAGGTAACATTAGTAAAGGATCAGTGTAGATTGGATATCAGGAAGTACTCTTTCTCACAGAGGACAATAAATTAATGAAACACATTATCTACAGATTCTGTAACCGTGAAGATGTTTAAAAACAAGGTTGACACATATCTCAGGAGGGCGGGTTACACATAGATGAAACAATTTTGGGCTCTCAAATGGCTTCCTTGTCCACTTGCCTTCCGGGCCTTTGCCTTGGATGGCAATCTTGTTAAACACTGACCACTTTACAAACAATGACCATTTAAAAACACACTGGCCACTTTACAAACACACTGACCACTTCACAAACACATTGACCGCTTTACAAACTCACTGACCACTACAAATACACACTGACCATTGTACATACACATTGACCAAATGCACTGATAACGTGGAAACATGCTCCTACGAGAAATACTCAAACTCAATCTTTCTGAATATTTCTCCAGGTTTATATCCATAAAGTTCTGTTAAGTTTTCTACTTTTGAAACTATTGTTTTCCAAACAAAAATGCTACTCATACCATTTAATATAACAAAGTTCTCTAAGGATTGTCTAAACCTGTTTGGCTCAAATATGCAGCTAATTCTAATGTGCAACTTTTAAAACGTATTTATATAACAATACAATCCAAGTTTTGCAAAACTACAATAATGTCAACTAACTCAAACAATTCGGCAATGTGTCCGTGTTTGGCTAATTATTTCCCCTCTGAAAACCATAACAACAGTTGAATCCACACCGTTTCATAGCAGCTGTCAGCATGTTTTGCTTTCAACTTTTGGAAATATTGCAATCTTTCTGAATATTTCGCTAGGTTTACATCAGATGGCCCCTGTGCACCTGGGAGTGTCCACACTGGTTGCCATGACAACAACCTTGGGAAGGTCACTGCACCACAAGCGCTGCGACCCACAGAATGCAACTCATCACCTATAAACCAGCATTTTTTCACAACATTTTGGTTCAGCTGAACACAAAATAATTTTATAGTTTGTTCAATGATTTCACCAAAGCTAAACAACACATTTGCACAAACGAGCTAGCATGTCGTAGTCGATACTAGAGGTTTGATTTTTTGCAAAATCAATCAGCAAAAAAATCAAACTGTACAGGCAGCTAAAATAGAACAATATGAACACATACAGTCATGTCTCTTTTATTTATTCTTCAATAATCCAGTTTTACAGTAATCCACATGTGGGAACCATATCAATACATGCTAAACTGCTTCATTAATTCGTATTCATGTTTCCGTTTCCGCACACTGGCCAAATAACACCACAATATGATTAACTTAATCGGTTTGTTTTAGATCACTCAAAACTTCTGACATCAGTTGCACAAAATCAGACAATTAACAGTCTTGGTGGCTGCTTTCACATCACAGCTACATTGTTTGTTCTTTGTTTGATGTCCTGTCAAGTACTGGAGATCAATAAAATACTAAAGCAATAGAAATGTCACAACACATTACTAGTTTATCACCGAATACTAATAGTTACAGCATGGATGATAAAAAGATGTTGCACCAATCCACATACTTTGTTAATCCAGCCAAAACCCTTAGCAACCAAAGTGTAAGGATAAACGAGACATGAAAAGACAACGTACCTCTGCACGAATCCCTCGAGTAGGCTGTGCAGTACGTGTGCACGGAACCTCATGAGTCGCACGTCTTCGACATTACTGTCCAAGCACTGACCGTTCATTATGGGGCGCTCGAACATATTGCCGAACTCTGTTCTTGAGCCGAGGAAATTGGGCCGTACAAAGTCGACCATGCACCAATACTCAAGCAGGTTGTTTTGTAGTGGATAGCCAGTCAGCACGACACGACGTCTGTCAAAAGAATCAAACACAGTGACTGCGTAAACCTGTCTCGTACCCAAGTTGTTGATCATTTATTCTAACACAAGCAAAAGATATTGTTTAATGAAATCATTTGTATACTTCCTAATGGCTGAAATGCTAATTAGGCTCACATCTAATTGCCATGACAACAACCTTGGGAAGGTCACTGCACCACAAGCGCTGCGACCCACAGAATGAACACCTATAAACCACACCAGATTTTCAATTTTAATAAAACATTTTCCAACCAAAAATGCTACACGTACCATTTCATACAACAAAGTTCTCTGAGGACCGTCGAAACCTGTTTGGCTCAAGCATACAGCTAACTCTAATGTGCTACTTTTAAACTGTATTTAGATAACAATACAATCCATGTTTTGACAAACTACAATATTGTCATTTCAGCTAACTCAAACAATTCAGCGATGTGCCCGTGTTTGACTAATTATTCTTCTCTGAAAGCCATAACAACAGTTGAATCCACACAATTTCATAACAGTTGTCAGCGTGTTTTGTTTTCTACTTTTGGAAATATTGCAACGTTTCTGTATATTTTGCGAGCTGTGCACCTGGGAGTGTCCGAACCGGTTGCCATGACAACAACCTTGGGAAGGTCACTGCACCACAAGTGCTGAGACCCATAGAAATTTAGAATGCAACTCATCACCTATAAAGCAAACTTTAAAAACTAGACATCAATATTATTTAAGAAATTGCATTTCCACCCTAAATCCTCGACCTGATAATGACTTTTGCATCCTTGTTCATGATATCATGCTTAACTACTCTGGTATGTAGCGCCTGAGCTCGAGCTCCTCAGGATTTAGGCACAATAGGAGGTTTATTATTATTATCTGACACCATACAATGCTGTTCTGGTTTCTATTTTTGAAACTTTTGCGATCTTTCTGAATATTTTGCACGGTTTATATCAGATGGCCCCTGTGCACCTGGGAGTGTCCGCACTGGTTGCCATGACAACAACCTAGGGAAGGTCACTGCACCACAAGTGCTGCGACCCACAGAATGCAACTCATCACCTATAAACCACACCAGCCATTTGATTTAAAAACATTCAAAGTAAAGATATTTAAATCAGCTACTTGTAAATTGTTTGACGCCAATAGTTCTAAAAGGACTGTGTTTAACCTCTTTGGTTTAGACTTGCAACCAACCCCACTTCTCTACTTCAACCTCTTTAGTTTAGACATGCAACTAACCCCACTTCTCTACTTCACTCTCTTTGGTTTAGGCATGCAACCAACCCCACCTCTCTACTTTAACCTCTTTGGTTTAGACTTGCAACCAACCCCACTTCTCTACTTCAACCTCTTTAGTTTAGACATGCAACTAACCCCACTTCTCTACTTCACTCTCTTTGGTTTAGGCATGCAACCAACCCCACCTCTCTACTTTAACCTCTTTGGTTTAGACTTGCAACCAACCCCACTTCTCTACTTCAACCTCTTTAGTTTAGACATGCAACTAACCCCACTTCTCTACTTCACTCTCTTTGGTTTAGGCATGCAACCAACCCCACCTCTCTACTTTAACCTCTTTGGTTTAGGCATGCAACCAGCCCAACTTCTCTACTTCGACAATTAACAATACAACAAACTGAAACAAGTCAGTTGTGTGTCAAGGTTTCACTGGATCCATCACATGACCTAGTAATTATTTTTCAATTGTCTCACAACTTTTTATTCCTAACGGTATGCTTAACCTGGGCTCTGTACAGCTGCGCCCCAAATGTGGACCCAGCTTCCCATCACTTTTTTTTTTAATTGCATTTCCACACCAAATCTTTGGCAGTCCCTTGACCTGATGATAATGGCTCTTGCGTGTTCCTGGTGGTCTGTTGCACCTCTGAGGTCAGGTTCGTGAGGATTTAAGCACAATAGTATTTCATAATCATCTGATTCCATAAAATTCTACTTTCTAAACTATTGCAATCTTTCTGAATATTTCGCTAGGTTTATATCAGATGGCCCCTGTGCACCTGGGAGTGTCCGCACTGGTTGCCATGACAACAACCTTGGGAAGGTCACTGCACCACAAGCGCTGTGACCCACAGAATGCAACTCATCACTTATAAACCACACCAGGCTTTCAATTTAAACACACTATAACAAACTAGCCTCACCTGTCAAATGACCATACCCACTTACATGTAGTTCTCAATGAGTAAAAAAATGTCAGTCCGCAACACAGGCAGGACTAAATTATGTCTCCAGAGTTTTTATCACAGGCTGCACAGAGGCTTGCCAAGTTATTTTTCATTTAAAAGTCCTCGGTTCAATTTGACAGAAGAATACTAAATAAAAAAAATTTGGCTGTCAAAATATGGAACTCAATCAGATAAGTTTGTAGGCACTCCTGTTCTGTCCATTCTCTCTAGGAAGCATTCAATCATACTGTACTTACTAAGCAAAAGCTACACCATCACATAATTCCACCACGGTCAATAGCCACATAACCATTTCATTTCATACAGCTCAGTGAACTGAGGTCAACAAAATTGCACCAGCTTTGAATGGCAGTTAGAGAAAAGTGCGTTTGTAAAGAAACAAAACTTAGTGTCAGCAGATAGGTGATCTTGGTATGATATTCTGAAAATGCTAGCTAGTTGAATGAGACTTTGTAAGATCATCTGATAACTGCAAATGTGTACAGACTTGCAATGTAACAAAATGTTATGTACTGCAACAAAGAAACATTTTCTGAACGTGTTAATGTAAGTTTTGATTTTGTCTGAACCGTGTGGCTGCATTTTTAGCATGAAATAACATGTTGGAATTTGTGGAATTTCACTAAATGATATCATCAGCTCATTGCAGTCACAGTTTCATACCTCGTTTTGATGTTCTTCAAGGCCTTTGAGATGCCTGCGTGGCTGTTCTTAATACGGTGACCTTCATCACAGATCACAAGGTCAGGCCCTGGCCGCATCAAGGCTTCGTGGATTCCTGTTTAGGAAAGTAGGTGTGGTTATTTAATCAAAAAGACGGAAATTCATCATTGGCAATATTTTCATCATTCATTCTGATCTTAGTAAGTATTCAAAGTCAAATGGCAGGAATATGTCACAAACATTGTTGCCGTCCGTGTAATGACGTCAACGATGACCTACCTGTAATGAGGTCAACAATGACCTACCTGAAACAAGGTCAACAATGACCTAGCTGTAACAAAGTCAATGATAACCTACCTGTAACAAGGTCAACAGTGACCTACCTGTAAAGAGGTCAATGGTGATCTACCTGTAACAACGTCAACAATGACCTACCTGTAACAAGGTCAACAATGACCTACCTGTAAAGAGGTCAATGGTGATCTAGCTGTAACAACAATTACAATGACCTACCTGTTGCCAGTTCTTTGTTCTGATCCTCCTCAATGAGGTCAATGATGACAGGGTCGTTGCCTTTTGTCTTGGCTTTCCGCCCCCGTGCTGCGGGGTATTTGCGTGAGGTCAGTAGACGGTACATCTCGTAGCCAATGAGGAGGACACCTCCGCCCTTGTACCAGTCATCTAAATGACAAAACACACTGTCATTGTTGACTCAGACAAAGTATAAATCTATCGACTACCATCACGAATTTACCAATAATGTTGGAATATTTTAACCGATTGTCAGGTAGGCAAGAGAATCAGGATGGATAGTTTAACTGACTGTCAGGTAGGCAAGAGAATCAGGATGAATATTTTAACTGACTGTTAGGTAGGCAAGAGAATCAGGATGAATAGCTTAACTGACTGTTAGGTAGGCAAGAAATCAGGATGAATAGTTTAACTGACTGTTAGGTAGGCAAGAGAATCAGGATGAATAGTTTAACTGACTGTGATGTAGGCAA
Organism: Lamellibrachia satsuma; assembly: GCA_033239005.1. Lineage (NCBI taxonomy): Eukaryota > Metazoa > Annelida > Polychaeta > Sabellida > Siboglinidae > Lamellibrachia > Lamellibrachia satsuma. The sequence continues at coordinate 4,443,004 of BSQZ01000052.1, forward strand.
GAGAATCAGGATTAATATTTTAACTGACTGTGAGGTAGGCAAGAGAACCAGGATGAATATTTTAACTGCCTGTTAGGTAGGCAAGAGAATCAGGATGAATATTTTAACTGACTGTCAGACAGGCAAGAGAATCAGGATGAATATTTTAACTGACTGTGATGTAGGCAAGAAAATCAGGATTAATATTTTAACTGAATGTGAGGTAGTCATGAGAATCAGGATGAATATTAAGTGTCCCATTTAGATATCTCACAAGGACTTCAGAATGACATTTCAAAGTGAATGAACAAGTCAAACACATAGGGATCAACCCCCGAAGAATTTCTTATGGAACAAAGTGTGTGAACAAATATTCATAAGGTGCATGTGAACACAGAATAATAGTTACACAAAAAATATGGTTACTGTGTGAAATTCCCACTAGGTAAACAAATGGCTGAAATGCACAGACCGTGTTAAATGTCATTAATTTTTCCAGCGCTCTAGGCCAATTGGAACTAAAATGGTAGTATTGCAAAATATAATATAAATTCTGCTAAAATGCAATTGATTTCTATCGTGGGATATGGGACATCTGGTCGAAATGCAGTTGCTTTCTATAGTGGGACATATGGTAAAAATGCAGTCACTTTCTATCGGAGGACATGGGACATCTGGTCAAAATGCAGTTGCTTTCTATTGTGGGACATGGGACATCTGGTAAAAATGCAGTTGCTTTCTATAGTGGGACATATGGTAAAAATGCAGTCACTTTCTATCGGAGGACATGGGACATCTGGTCAAAATGCAGTTGCTTTCTATTGTGGGACATGGGACATCTGGTAAAAATGCAGTTGCTTTCTATTGTGGGACATGGGACATCTGGTCAAAATGCAGTTGCTTTCTATCGTGGGACATCTGGTAAAAATGCAGTCACTTTCTATCGTGGGACATATGGTCAAAATGCAGTGGCTTTCTAACATGGGACATGGACATCTCATCAAGATTCAGGACGTCTGGCATTTATGCAGGCAGTCATACTCACTGACAACCTTCGCTCTGGCCACCATTGTGCGGTGGTTGTCGTTTAACACGTGCACATCAAAGTGACGCGTTACCACGTTGTTCGTATCACATCCCTCATTGGCCTTGTCGACATCTGCCGTCGGTGTCCACAGATTGAACTCAAACATCCAGTTCTGTAGCGTGTTGACCGGCACGATAACCATGACATGCTTCGCCCCGGTGTATTTTAGGAAGATGTCGATGAATGCGACGAGCTGGATCGTCTTCCCTAACCCCATACTGTGGGCCAGCACGCAGCCGAAGCCATGGCTCGTCTTGTAGCGAGCTAACGCCTCCACCAAGTTGTCGTACAGGAAGCGGATACCGCCGATCTGTCACACAAAATTATGTCACTAATTAATTGTAGTGGTGAAATGAAGTCTGGTGATGTTCTATATTTTCTAATACTTAAATTGCTTGCATACATGTTATGCAAATCATCAGAGGCTTCCTCATGTTTTTAGCATCCATACCATTAATAGTTACCCACAATGCCAGTCATAGACCCTACAATATAACAGAGGGGACTAAAACTGACTTGCAAACTTCTACAAAGTAAGCAATTGTTAACATCAATTGTTAACATCATCATATTTTTAAATGCAAGAACAATTACTATCACTGGAAAGAACATTATTTCAGCTTTCTGAACTTATCCATATCCACCCGTATATCTGCAATGTGTGCGTCCTGTGACCATACAGAGCATGGTGACACCAAATGTGCAGGTTAAAGAGTTTCGGCCCACATGTCGACTACAGTTCCTATACTTTTAGTGTACAGGAACTTTTACATCGCCATAACCGATTCAACATTCTTAACGGTTGAAAGCAACTTTATGACCTGAAGATGGTCACTGCTCCACATTGGATTCGGCTACTTGCTAGGTTAATGTTACAATATATGCTTTGAATGAAGCAAAAACGTTCAACTTTTATGATTTTCAGATAATTCCTGTCAATGGCTAAAAGCTATATAAATGATGACGAATTTGACCCCCTCCCACCCAGTGATGTGGAAAATAAATATACAGAGATCGAATGAACTGTATCATTTTATAATTGTGGATTAGGGCTACAGGGTTCATGGCGCCTGCCATAGCCACACTCAACAGAAACCCTGTCCCTACTCACCTGATGAGGCTTGACGACACGTGCGATCTGAGGCAACAGGTAGATATCCGGCTCATCGTGAGGATGGCCGATGTTGACTAGAACACGCCCCTGGGCGTCTGGTTGGTTCATCTCATCGTTGATGTGACTTCCGCTGTTGTTGACGTCTCCCTCTCCCTCCTCCTCATCTTCGTGATCACTGTGCACCATAACCACATCGTTGTCTTCCTCCTCATCTTCCTCTGAGCTTGAGATCTCCACAACATCATAGTCTGTCGATCAAATAATAATTTTTTTAAATGTCAAACAAGACAGTTTCCTTTAACGTTCAATGTGCTTTACATAAAATGCATGAAATGAAAAATTATACATAGAAAATACATATAAAACTGTGCTAAAACAATGCTGTTATAGTATTACTATTATTATTAAAACTAACCAAATTAATTTAAAGATGAGCTAATTAAATGTATATGTAATTAACAATTATAAGTAAAACCTAACCGAATACATCTAAATACAATTATTTTTACCTAATATGTTAGCAATACGTTGGGAACTTTGGCAAGAATAAATATATTATATAATCTTTAAGGTAAAGTTTGTTTTAAGATGTCAGTTTTTCACCAATACCATTATGGAACAGGACTGTCTTAGGGCTTTCTTGAATGACGCCACCAAACTAGATGTTCTGATACACATCGGTAGTACAGTGTATGTCCCGTAGCACAGATACAGACAGCTAAATAAGACGTTTGCAGAAAAACAGATATTTCTGTATTTTTTATTCACTAGATTTAAACTAGCTTAGGTCTCAGTAGTTTGGCCTGTAAACAAATTGGCCAGTTTATTTGGGTAAAAAAAATTAGGACATTTAATCAAGTATGGGTAGTCTCACAACACTTAGTTGAATACAGACAAATTATTAAATGGAATGTACAACGATTTTCATTGGTTAACTTATTTGTAGCTATTTGGGGGTTTCGCATAATTAATATGCCAAAATTCTAAAACAAAAATTCAAAGTACATCTAAAATAACGTTATATTTCACGTTTTAAACGTTATTGCTCTAGCATGTTTACCCTCAGAAATCGTATAAAATGTGAATTTGGCCGACAAATAAATCACTGCCAGGGGCAGGGCAGTGTCAGTGATGTCTGACTCCGACACTGGTGAAAAACGTTATTATATAGTTTGAAGGTGCAGATTTATTACTTGATGTTAAAGTGCAGTTAATCGGTCTATATGTCGTAAAACTAAAAAGCTTTAGTTCATCGCCAAACCGTGTATTTCTATAAATTTTAAAGTCAGTGTTACATCACATAAAACATTCGTTCGGCTAACCAATGAAAATCGCTGTACGTTCCCTTTAATATTTATAGTACGATCATATGCCCAGGCCTAGCCCTAGGCCTAGCTGTTTGTAGTCAGTCAGTCAAGTGAGTTTTTTCAACAACTTGGCCCACATTTCCCCCAATGTATTGGAGAGCGATATATTCGAAAATGCATGCTTCCCACCTTCCTGATTATAAAGTCCCCCGCCCAATATCTAAGAACTTCCGACGCCAACGATTTGATGACGTAATTAACGATCTCGTTAAATCTTTAAAAAAAATTTTTACCGAGTACCAACACCACAATAATCACGTTCATTGGACGGCTACGGTCCTTATAGGTCGCATTCACGTGACGTCACCAACCGGATACTGTCTTTTTACTGATCAGCATTATTCGTTTCTAAACGTACAGTTAAGTTATTCATTTTCAAGACTCAAGTACGATGACACAATCATGAGACGCCGGCAGTCGTTCACGTGCGCGATGACGACATATTCTAGATATAGTAACACTGGACTTCCCCGACGTAAACGCTAGACGACTGCAGGGGCACGAGCTATGATCAGCACATTTTGACGACGTCCTGCGTCTCAACAACAACGATGCACGTTGTCAGCGTGTCAGTAGTGTGGCTTCTGCTGCTGCTGCTATTACCGCCTGGTAAGTATGTAGCGCCATAAGGCAGGTACCAACAATTAAATCGGACGTCAACGAACAGCTTTGGAAAGTCATTTTATTAAGTCCGCAAACGTGGCGCCTTGTGCTGGCGCGCGTAATGCGAAAGGTGTTGGAGCACAAAAGCTGATGCGCTGGCCGTTGGACTACTCATGCAATAACGAAAGTGATGTGGCAGCGGATATTTGCAACGATGCCATTGTACAAGTATGAGTCATGGCGGACTTTGTCGTGCTTACATATTGCAATAAGTCTAGAAATATGATATTATGGCTACTTACTTAATACCTCAGCACTAAGCATATTAATTATTCAGGAACATAATTGTTTGAAATCCAGCTCACGTAAAACAAAGATTGTCATTGATTTGACACACTGTAAAATGGGCATTTTTCGTTTTTCAAGACACTAGTCTACAGAAGGGAGTTTGACTGTCAAGTCATTGCAAAACAAACACTCCAGAGAACTATTTATAGCTTAATGACTAGGACTGACAAATAGCTGAATCCTACATTGCACTTAGCCTAGGTTTCTTCCTGTCAAGACTCAAGGACTAGGCTCCTTGAGAGCGTTGTAAGTCCTGCGGTGTGTGTGTGTGTGTCCACTGGCACTACCGGTAGTTCCGGTTTGAGCCTGGGTTCAATTTAAACGACATGTATTGTACGTTGAAACTGTGAATCCAGTGGATTGCATTCTTGTAGAATTTTTTAATGTACTTTTTGGCAGCTGTCTAAAATCCAGGCCCACCTTAATCTCGACGTTATTAACATGCAATTTGTACACTAACAATGCACAATGCATACTGAACTACGATACATTTAATTATTAAACATGTATAAAAACACACACTTTTTCGAAACTCGAATTCGCATATTTAACCTGCATTGAGCACCATCTTGCCCCTTTTTTCTAAGGTGGCGACACTGGAAGCGAGTTAAATATAAAATGGTGATTAAATGTTTTTACGCACATCACGTTTAATAATAATAATAATTACATGTTCCGTAGTTTACTGTGCATGGTTACTATACATTACATTTTTTAACGGCGACATTGAGGTGGGCCCGGAATATAGACAAGCGCCCTCTTTTATTTATATATTTATTTTCTATGGACATAATGCTTATTGTCTGAAATAAAACATTATTATTATCCATGCATTGAAACAACTTCAATACAAGGGGATTTAGTTTTACGTGGAAAATCGACCGTTTTAGCTGGTTAATCCTTATGCAAACAACACCTGTTGAAGAACCAACGCAACACGATCAGGAGCTGGAGTCTGTCAGGGTTTTGTTCATGGATTCATCGTCTGTCATTTCATTGGTTGAAATGCGTGTGGAGTGTGGACACAATGCTTTGATGTTTCTGCACTTATGTATGACACAAAATGGTGGAATATAATGCTTGGTAAATCAACTGCTATTGAACCATGACAAATAAGCCACTTTTCCAAGACTTAGCAATGTATTCCATTGGTTGAACTTGATACACCAATCAGAAAAAACTCCAATGTGGAATTTGTCCATGTCGATCCACTATGATAAAATGTCAAGGAGGATATTGGTTAAATTCTGAAATCAATATGGCAAAATTCCATGGTTCTCATCAGATACTGACAGTTTTTAGTACAGTACTGTATGCTGATGGGGGTGTTAGCGACTAAAAAAACCGCTATTCTCAATCATCCAACTTCAGAAGCATACCACGTAAATTTCCTAAAAGTGGTAAAGCCGTAAACAAATTCATTTGACATGATTTGTATCAAAGTTATCTGTACTGTGCAGGAAAACATACTTAACCTTGGATAAAAAAAATTTTTAAACAAAGTTTTGTGGCAACCATTCTCAAATGTGTGTGCCGTTTTTTTTTAATTAATGTGTACGAATGCTGTTAGCAGCGTGGCTTGTACAAGTGTATTGTTGTTATGTTGTAGGTAACTGTCGGCTGTGGTATGTCAGTCAGATAGGACACGATGACCATCACTGCGGTGGAGAGTCCACCCCCTGCCGAACGATAAACTTCGCTATTAGTCACTCCACATGGCATGACATCATCAACATTGATCCCACCAGAGGGCCGTACATCAATGAGAGTCGTAGCAATCACACGCACATCACCCACACACTGACCTTGACCTCGGTTGATGGCAAAGGTCGCGCGGCCATCGATTGCCAGTCGCCACAGGAGTCTAGCCTGTTCTACGTCCACCAGGCGGCGACAGCACCGGTCAACGCCAAAGTTCCTATACTGACGCTAAATCGGATCACTGTTCGGAATTGTCGCCAGTCCAACTCGCTAGATGACAGCACTATCATGGCCGAGAATGCATACGTGAAGATAGTGGACTCGGAGTTTCTGTCCAATGGAGTGCTGTTGTACCATCCATGGACGGCGAACACGACGTGCAACAGCATGCAACTATATATAGCCAACTCCACGTTCAAATTCAACCAGCTGTCTCACCCCTATCGACCAGGCATCAGTCTCCGCAGCTGTACTTCGGTCCACATGATCACAGAAAACACCACATTCACGGCGACTCCCATACTGATAGATGGTGCCAAAGATTTGTCTATCAATTTCCAGACGGTGTCTCTTGATGGCGCCAACTCCAAGACAGTTGCTCTGTACCTGACGTTGGCGGATGACACCAATCAAATTGTCATGTCAAATAGTGTCGTACGTGGCCACCATTACAGCAAGAACAGCGCCATCGTTGTGGCCGTCAACCAGGACACGACACAAACCCCAATTGTGCATATGAATCGTGTCATATTCATGAACAACTGGCAGGCCAAAACGATGGGTAGTGCGCTCTCCGTCTTTGCTCGGTTCAGACGCGACAAACCAATTCCTGTTGGCTTGAAACTCAGTAATTGCCAGTTTGTCAACAACTCTGCCCTTCACGATGCCGGCGCCATCTACCTGGAAAATGTTTGTGCAGTGCACATCAGCGGGTGTATGTTCACGAACAACACTGGCATCACAGGTGGCGCCATCTATGTAAAGTCTGGTTCGGACATCGTGTTCACAAACACCAACTTTCACGGCAACCACGCAGCACATCCGACAGATGCCAACTACATGACACTAGGTGGTGCCATGTATGCCAGCAGTGCTAAGTTGGTGATAACCAACTGCAGCTTCGTCGATAACTCGGCTGCATTATCAGCTCAGGCTCTGTACATTGTCGGTGCCCCATATCTTGTGATCCAACAGTCATATTTCAAAGACAACAGCAACTACCATGCATCGCCACAGAACACGATTGTCTTCATCGACTCCCAGAGCGACTCCACCTATCGCATGGATCCTGACACACAGCTCACCAACAATGTGTTCAACGTAACTATGAACAGCCAGTGTGCCAGCATGATGAACGTGAAGGCCCGCGTCAGCGAGAAAGGCAACAACTTCTGGTGCCCCCACGGTCACCACGTCGAGATGCAGAACATTGGCGCCCCATTCCAAGCCAAGTACAGCTATGCGCACGCCCTCTATTGGTGCCGGGCGTGTCCACCCGACACATACAGCCTGCACCGAGGCCACCTGTCCAACTCAACCCCCAACTACGGGGTCTGCATACAGTGTCCACAGAAGGGGTACTGTCAGAATGGCCGCATCACAACCAGGGCCAACCACTGGGGCTTCATAGACAAGGACTATCAGTTGCAGTTCAGCGTATGTCCCGAAGGCATGTGCTGCGGCCAGGATCACTGCAACACGTTCCGTGCGTGTGCAACTCGCAGACGCGGAGTGCTGTGTGGCAGCTGCGTGCAACATCATGTCGTCGCGCTGGGCAATCGTGCGTGTGTGCCAGAGCTCAGCTGCGTCCGATTTACCTATGCCCTCCTGGTCATCGTCGTGTTCGGCATGGCGTACATTCTTGTGTTCCTCATGCTGCAAATGGCTGGACCTTCTATCAGTATGCAGGTGCAGGGGCTAACTACCTGGATCTCTTCAAGGATACTTCCCTGCTGCAAGAAATGTCGCAAATCTGATGACCAAGTTCCCATCACAGACACGGATGACAATCCCTTAGAGGGTGCCCTTGATGCTTTCCCAACTGACGCCAGTGTCTGGACCGAGACAGAAGCAGCAGAGATGGCCACGATAAAGCAGCACATCGTCAACACCGAATCGGCACTGAAAATAACGTTTCAGTTCTACCAGATCCTGCCAATTGTTTACCAAATGAGCATGGTTGATGACGTGAGCCACAGCATCACCCAGACGTTGACAGACATCTTCTACTTGCGCCCGTTCTTCAGCATCCTCGGAACCTTCTGCTCACCTCCGCAACTCGGCAACTCTGGAGTGCTGCTGGTTTACCTTCTGGCTGCAGCTCTGCCGATGATGGTCATTTGTGTGGTGTACTTACTTGGCTACATCACGCTGTGCATCCTTCGCTGCGTCCGCAAGACACCGACAACAATGGGCGAGAGCCATGCACACCAAGTGCTCAAGTTAAATTGCATTGGGTTGTTCCTATACATCATGCTCTTCAGCTACGTTCCTCTGCTCAGAGCTGGGTTTGGTTTGTTGAACTGTGTCCACGTCGGCGACCAGCACGTCTTGTATGTAGATTCTAGCGTCGTTTGCATGCAACCCTGGCAGATGGTGCTAGCAGTGTTCATCGTCGTTACACTTGCGCTGCAGTGGTTGGTGCTTGCAATCGGCTTGCCCCTGCTGCGTGCGGAGGAGATCCCATCATGGCAGTTTATTTTGGCAACAATCCTGCCTCTTCCGATGCTGGCGTGGTGGATGTGGAAGCTCGGTCTGCATTCAATCAAGTCGGGCTTTACGACCTATACCACGGACCAGATCACGCTGGCACACGTGTGGCGCGTTGTCGACATCACAGAGACTCCCTTTGTAGATGGCACTCACAAAAATGTCACCCGCTGGCAGAGTGTGCTGCTGTTTCACGCCTTGACCATCGTTGGCTTGTCAGAGTTCCTCGTACATGTGCCTGTTGTGCGTGCACTCGTGCTCATTGTCGCATGCGTCGTGGCTCTGGCTGTTCACGCCAACTGGCGGCCGTTTGTCAACACCACTGCCAACCGTGTGCAGACTATCACATTGTGTACGCTTACCATCTTCAGCGTCTTCAACATGCACCGAGCGGTGCTCTATTCCATGGGTCTACTGCCAACGGGGTCCAACAAAACCCTCTTTGATGTCTATGATTGGTCCTACATAGCTGTGTCCCTATGGCTGCCAGTCATGGTTGGCGTCGGGCTACTGCTACTAGCCACTCGTGGACTGGTCAAGCTGACCATGCAGGTGGCTCGAGTGTGTTGCGGTCAACAAAACTGACCAAATACAACCCAGGCTGGAATCAATGGACTGCTTGAAGATTTGGGACAGTGATTTAAAAAACATTCTTATTAGTTGCTTTGCTTTACAAACAGAAGCATCTTGACATAATTCTGCTGTTTGGGCTTATATTCTACCCTCTATCAATGCAGCTGATGAATTTGTTATGAAAATGGAATAATGACTTGTTGTTATGAACAATGAATTATTAATATTTGTTATCGTGCTTATCTGACAAAGTCAGTTATGTTTTCGTGCAGCGAGTGCTTCTAGTAAAGAAACACAAATGATTTGTTTTCATTGACTATAATATTATTATTATGTAACAAAAATAATCGTGCCAATCTGTGTAACAGAATCATAAATTATTTAATCATGTACTTAATTGAATGTGTTATCTTTCCTATGTAGAGAATATTAAATGTGATCACAGGCCAGCAAACAAGCTTACCGATACTGTAGTTTATACAACCAGCACAATTATTATTAGCATAAGCAAGCTTTTGATAGTTTTGTATGTTATACATTATTTTTATCTGTACCTACAAATAAAGATTGAAATCATCTCAAAGTGGCCAGTTGTATAATAGTCAGGGTAGCTTGGACAACACTGTGATTGTAATGTTAATGCAATGCAGGGGAAATGGCTTTTTTATACTTAAAATGTGTTTCCACTGTTTTCTAGTAGGTTTTTATAAGTATTTTTTTCAGAAGTTAAACAAAATTATTTTAAAAAAACCCACTTTTATTTAAATATTTTCTATTACCGGTTGTGCAACTGTATTGTTTAATAATAGAGTTTTTGCTTAATGAATAATTCAACAGTACTGTATCATGAGACATTCCAGACAATCGGGTCAGGCACAATACTATGTATGAAATAAGAAAATAGGGAGTGTATAGAAAGATGCTCCAATTCCAATATGGTGCACCTCATTGGAATGCCACTTTTTCACTAAGCATCATGGCCAATGATTGGTCGTTGAGTCCATATCCAGCGTGAAACGTGGTTACATCGAGTCTGTAGCACAAAGTGCAAAGAAAACTTCATAAACTTGTGGTGTACCACACACGTCTTAGTACTTTCCACACCCAAAGTGAAGCAGAACATTAATCTAAAATTATGAATTAATCACGATGCAACAACATCTTTCGGCACGAGAAATATCTATGACTAATGAGGTGGATATTTCAGCAGGTATCGGGTGTGGCAGCAAAAGAAAACAGTGAAGTAGCATGCCTCATTTGTCATATACTAAGGGAAACTGAGGATATCGTTGGTGTCACCTTCACCCTGAAACAGTTCTCTCAGACGTGTAATTCAGCTCTTCCAATATCTTTCTCTGTAAACTTTATCTCAGGAAATCCCGCAAGTAATCACTTCAGGTTGTGTTTATCTCGGCTTCGATTTTCCTGAGTCCACGAGTCCGAGGCACCTTGTTTTACCCTCCGGACGATTTACGCAGCCCTTGGTAGGAATCTGTGTGGCTCTCTACTTTAGAAGACAATAAATCTAATGTTAAACCAGCCGATGTCAATGTGCATGCCATCTTGGATCAGTTCTGTGCTGTTTCTTACAAAAATACCCATGAAAATGGTGCAACTGCTCTCGGATCCAACATTCGTCGTGTAATATATTTCAGTATTAACTAACTAAAACACTAAGAAACTAATCAACGGCTTGTAATTTTAGATCCGCCAAACGGAGATGCTGGTTTCTGACTGGAAGACAGTCCACAGTGTGGCACCAGTCTTAGCCTTTCTAGCATGTAGTGTGCATAGCGCCTCTGGGGAATGATTTGAGAACCTTGTTATTATTGAGCGTCATATATAACATTTGTTGAAAAAGTACGGACTACCAAATGTGTCTGTGGACTCCCAAATATAAGGAGAGTGAGAATTCGATGGACTCCCACAAATTTCCCATGAAAATCAATGCCTGTTACCACACCTGACCAAGCACACCATTGAGCATGGATTTTACGATAAAACCAAGTGACCCGTTACCTGCATGTGGCGATGCTTTTTCTGCCTTATCCACCTCCGGCGCTTCCCTGCTGCTGCTGCTGCGTCTCAGGAAACTGGGCATGGGATCACCATCAAGTTCATCTGAAAGAAAATGTATTTAATTAATTTCTGATCTAGAACAGGATGAACGTGTAATTTCAGAGCATAAATTAATACTCCCTCCGCAAGTGAATTAGCCCATCATGAATCAGGTTCATTAGATCGTGTAACTTGTGAAAGTGTTAATAGCTTTATGTTATAGTATATAGAGCCTGACTGACCGGAGCCTTATGTTATAGTATATAGAGCCTGACTGACCGGAGCCTTATGTTATAGTATATAGAGCCTGACCGACCGGAGCCTTATGTTATAGTATATAGAGCCTGACCGATCGGAGCCTTATGTTAAAGTATACAGAGCCTGACCGGTCTTGAGCCTTATGTTATAGTATATAGAGCCTGACCAACCGGAGCCTTATGTTAAAGTATACAGAGCCTGACCGACCAGAGCCTTATGTTAAAGTATATAGAGCCTGACCGACCGGAGCCTTATGTTGAAGTAAATAGAGCCTGACCGACCGGAGCCTTATGTTACAGTATATAGAGCCTGACTGACCGGAGCCTTATGTTACAGTATATAGAGCCTGACCGACCGGAGCCTTGTGTTAAAGTATATATAGCCTAACCGTCCAGAGCCTTACGTTACAGTATATAGAGCCTGACCGCCCGGAGCCTTATGTTAAAGTATATAGAGCCTGACCGACCGCAGCCTTACGTTACAGTATATAGAGCCTGACCGCTCGGAGCCTTATGCTATAGCATACAGAGCCTGACCACCCGGAGCCATATGTTACAGTATATAGAGTCTGACTAACTGGAGTAACCTGGCTGCCTCTCCAATCTGTTTTATTTGACTCAAGACAGGTCACGTCATGGATAATCTGGGAGTGGTGTTTCTGACGGAGAGATAAATAGAACAGACACTAAGTGAATCCCTGTGAGCCTCACCATCAAGCAATGACTGTAGCTCTGAGAGTTGTGGCTGCATCTGTTCTCTCTGTTGCTGGAAGTTCTCACGTAGTTCCAGTATGCGTCGTTTCCGTTCCCTCTCCTCCATCTGTGCGGCCAGCGTTCCTGCGTCTAGGGCGTTCTCACTGATCAGTTTCCTGAAATCACAACCAATTGCTACAGTTAAAGGTCTCTCCTCAATTGCTACAGTTAAAGGTCTCTCCTCAATTGCTACAGTTAAAGGTCTCTCCTCAATTGCTACAGTTAAAGGTCTCTCCTCAATTGCTACAGTTAAAGGTCTCTCCTCAATTGCTACAGTTAAAGGTCTCTCCTCAATTGCTACAGTTAAAGGTCTCTCCTCAATTGCTACAGTTAAAGGTCCCTCCTCAATTGTTACATTTAAAGGTCTCTCCTCAATTGCTACAGTTAAAGGTCCCTCCTCAACTGCTACTGTTAATGGCAGGGTTGACATGTAACAAAGTAACAGTACTTCATTACAATACTTGAGTAGCTATTTCAAGTAATTGTTGTGTAATGAAGTAGAATTTTTACTAAATACTTTTGTAACGAAGTAGTTTTATCTAAAGTAATGCGACTTTTTACTCCGTTACTTTTATTTACTTAGCAATATATTTTTGTTACATTTTTGGCGAAATCGCTGCTGCTGCTCCACCGACAATGACATTTAAAAAACTGTTTATAGTCACCAGGCCAAAAGCTATTAATATCATTCAATCGCATGCCAGTTCGCGATCATATTTGCATGCATACCTCTCTTCGGGAAATCAACGCAACCGTCAGTGAACGAAGTCTGCCAAAATATTGGCATAGTTCAGGTCAAGGCTGTTGACATGAAATGTCACTTCGAGTACACAATGCCTGAACGCCATCTCAAACCATGATGCAAATGTCTCCATTGAACAATATAAAGTATTAATCAGTAAGTTTCCAATACGTATTAAAAATATTTAAATTTTTTATTTCAACAATGTGTTGATATTCCCCATACACTGATACAATTTTGATATTCGTGAGCGAATGCACATTGTGGATCGAGAACGAGAACTGATTTTCGCCCATTGGCATTGTCAGCAACATCAATTAACGGTCTTACTGGCTTATGTCAGCATTAAACCGCATTTTACTTTCACTAATAAAATTCATATTGAGATGTTTAATAAATTCATAATAATGTTTCCTCTACAGAACGAAACGGGAAAAAATTTATACTCTGCCATTTGGCAGCATCTTTTCCCAGCAATGGCTTATTCAAGCTGATCCATAGATAATATCAAGCAAGGACAGGGACAGGTCACTTTTAATTGCAATTAGCAACAGCATTCTTCTGTTGCACTGGTTTTTTCTTCTGATGAATTCTAGCCTCAGCTGGTACCAGGTAACCAACACAGCTAGCTGCTGAAGCGTGTTGTTTCAATGTTTGTGTGAGCTGATAAGACATGTCTGGGAAAACATGAGAAGGTGGGGGTTCACAAGCCAGATGGCTTCATCAGCTAGGCATCAAATGTCTTTGTTAGTTTTACTATGGGCAGTGATAGGTTGTATTGCCTCTGACCAGTTTCCCTGAGAGGCTACTACTAGTACTGGACTGACCCTCTACCCAACAATCACACCTGCGTATACATATCCTGTTGTACAATCTAGCTTCTCCCATACCCCAGTGGAACAGGTCGATAAAAAGACAAATTCTGCCTCATCATTAATTAAGTTCTGTATTTAACTGAAATTATTTGATGTTGTGAGCTCTCATTAAAGATAATGTAATTTTCCAAGTGAGCACCGTGTTCAATGGTGGCAGACCAATTAACCAGCTAAGGCTGTCTGTGTATAGGCAGAGTGGTTGCAAAACAGTTGTCAGATGCAAGTTGTGTAATATATATAATATTACTCATGATTTTTTTTATTTCTAAGTGTTGTACTTTTACTTCTACTTTTACTTCAAGTACTTTTGAAAAGTAGTTTTACTTTTTACTCCAGTACTTTTTTACAAAGTCATTTTACTTTTACTCAAGTAGTTTTTAGGTGAATTACTTTGTTTTTACTCAAGTACAAAATTAAAATAATTCCGTCAACACTGGTTAACGGTCCCTCCTCAATTCAAATTTTTTTTTAGTTTGTCTCACAAAAACTGGAACAAATTTACTATCAACTACAACTTGGTAGCTCGATTTTACAAATGTGTTATTTAGACAAACTAATAAATAATTTTTGACCAGGTCTGGTTAAAATTCTTATGATGATTTTAACAAAAGTACGCATTCACTCTTATTAAACTGACTGCCTATGTACTGCTTAGACTATTCGCACACTAAAAATTTTAACAGCAGCGATCATGATTCGCAATGAGCTGAATCTACAGAAAATTATCTCATATATGCAATATGTTTTGTGCCAAAAGTAATTTATACTAGAAGACATCCCATAATAATACAGACAAATGCGCAGTACCCTATCCTCTCAATTACTGGACATTTTCCACAAATCCATCAAGTAATTTGTGCACTATTGGCTTCCTAGAAATACACTGAATACATTGTGGCATTGGTGCCACAGTATCTAGATAACACGAGAAAAGGCACATACACGCACACACAGATTAATAATTAATGCAGTTACATTTCATACAGGGCAAAACATTCACTCTTCTTCAGAATTACTCTCGGTTTAATATAGCAGATCTGTATGAACCAGTGCCCAGGCCAGATACGGTGTACAGTGCCCAGGCCAGATACGGTGTACAGTGCCCAGGCCAGATACGGTGTACAGTGCCCAAGCCAGATACGGTGTACAGTGTCCAGGCCAGATACGGTGTACAATGCCCAGGCCAGATACGGTGTACAGTGCCCAGGCCAGATACGGTGTACAATGCCCAGGCCAGATACGGTGTACATTGCCCAGCAGAATGCAAATACAGCAGTTAAAGGGAAACAATTCATAGTTTTGGGCCTATGCACTTATGAGAGTTACCATTTGATCTACAATTAAGAATGACTTAATTTATGCAACATATATCGGCCTTTGTTTAGTAAACTAGTCCCTTTGCTGGCACAACAGCCCATTTGATTTGCTTTGGATTGGTTGTGTGTATACAGGCTGCACTTCATATGTCACACTGTAGTCTAGGTTACCTGATTTCATAGAACTGTGCTTATCTGTAGCAATGGTTAACAGGTCAGCCCTCAGTTAATCAGAGAATTTATAAGAATATCCCACTTTTAGAACACATTCTGGCGTGATGTTCTTGATTTTAGTTGCATATGGTTAGTTTTTATTATCTCTTTTAGGTGCATAGCCCCAAAACCATGACTTTTGTCTTGCTTTGATGACTTTCTAACTCACCTAATGTTGCGCCTTTCAAAGACTGCTTTCTTCACTTTTAGGCGCTTCTTCTTCTCTTTTCGTCCCTTTGTTGTTGTGCGTTTTCTCTTCTTACCGACCGAAACCTTGCTTTTACCCTTTAATGACGCCTCTGGTTTGGGCTCTGTTGGACAAATCACTACCATTCATATTCCATTCATTTAAATAAATATGTGAAAAAATAGTTATGAAAATCTCTTCAAATAGACTCGCAACCAGTATTTCAGTTACTAGATGGCAAACAGGCTAATATAAGATATCCTAGGATCACAATGTGCACAAGGTTTACAAGTATTTCCCTTTGTGTTTCAAAAGGTATAATAATGAACATTTTTACTGCATGTATTGTTCATTCATCTAAACAACGTTTCTTTTGAGCTGTCGTGACTTAGAGTGGTAGAGCGTTTGCTCTGTTTGGAGCATCCCGTTGCATAATTGGTCTGACTCCACCAGTGGCAAGATGAGTTGTTTTGGGTAGTGTGTCCGACTAAGTTTCTTTTGACATGTAAGACATCTACGTGAAATGGATCAAAACAGTTAAACAGGTTAACTTGTTTTAAGCTGGGTTTATATGAGGGTGAGGAGGCGATATTGTTGCTGCAACAAGGTGATGATGTTGCATGTGGCCAACATTGCAGCTTGATCGTCCCATGTAAACTGTACATTGCTTGCAACAGAAATGATCCTATTTTGAAGGGGCGTTGCATGTATTATCCACTCCTAGCAAGTCCTACAACGTTTTCTAGTGACACAGCAATTGCCTCATTGACGATATTGCCTTGTGTAACACAGGTTTAGGCGCAAAGATCCTTAAGAAGATGCAAAGTCAATAACCAGAAGTACTGCATTATAACAACAGTTCCCTACCTTTGTGCAAACCTTCTTGTTTTTCTGTTTTCTCTTCTTTTTCTTCTGATTCTGTCTTTTCCTTCTCTTCTACTTCTTCCTTCCTCTGTACCTCCTCCTTAGCCTCTTCTGTCTTCCCCTCTAGCTCCTTATCTTCCTGGTCCTTTTCCGATTCCTCTTCTTCCTCTCCATCCTCCTCTTCATCTTCGTCATCGCTATCTTCATCGTCTTCATCGTCGTCATCATCATCTTCACTATCAAGTTCAATTTCTTCTTCATCGGATGGCAGCCGTTCATCTCCCAAGCATTCATCATCATCATAGTAATCATCACTGTCTCCTGACGACAACAAAGTCGCTTTATTAGCATCATCATCACCTAAAACCATCTGATCGTCACTACACGTTGCGGCTTTACCAGCATCTTTGCCTAAAGTTGATGAACTGACAACATGGGGCAGCTCCATGCTAGTTGTGTCTGCTACAGTTGTCATAGCATTGTCTTCTCCATCACAAGGTTGAGCGCCACCTGGTGACAGTGATGCCATGCAGCCATTCTCAGCATGCCCTTCCTGGTCACGTCTTGACCCGTCTTCAGGATGTGGTGTAGCCCCGTATTGACTGCCTGTTTGTGTCAGTGCTGAATGCAACAACGGGGACATAGTTGGAAAGGAGAGACAGTCGGCTTCATTACAGAGGTCATCGCTGCTATAGCTGATGCTGCTGCTGATGCTGTCATCTTGAGGTAGGGAAGGTGGCGTCTCAAGTCGCGTATTACCCGACATTGCCTGTCAACAAAGAACAAATAATTTCAACAATATTTCAATTTTAATGACTTTCATGAAGAGATTTTAGGGGGTCCACCCAGAATGCACCACCATGACTTGTGTAGGTTTGCTGATATTCTGTGTATGTTTTTTGCACGCACCATCCAAATTGACTAGCTTGTTAAAATACTGTGACGAAGATTGATACTACTAGTGCAGTCATGTGGATTTTAAAATGTAATTGGACAATCATGCCCTAAAACAGGCATGCTACAAATACTAAGATCAACACTTGCAGACAAAGAGCAGACGCTAAGTTATGCATAATGTTAAAAAATAGTCAATGGCTTAGTGTTAGTACTGGGTTATGGTATACCAGTAAATAAATACCTTGTTTTCTACAACAATTCATATTAAAATACTAAGCGACATTTAATAGCCTACCATATCCCTCATTCCAGATGTAATTATAGTTTATACTTATAATCTTTTTAATTCCCTGTACTATTTGATTGTGAAACTCCATCCTGCAACACATTCATCAGTTTAGATAAACTGGATGTGATTAAGAACAACACCCAGACATTGTATCCTTTCCAACTTAAAGAGATGAACACGAATGTGTTTTGTGCACATATTCTTCACACATTATGTTTTCATTTAAAACTGCACTGTGTATAAGTCATAAATGGTTTATGTTGTCCCACCAGGCCATCTGCATCATTAGTAGGTGGAGAAAAGAAGGAAACAGCCTATGGCTATGCCTCATTCTGCTTTTTATGCCACAACTCTCGTCTACAAATTATTGAATAGTAAGAAGGAAATAACAAAGAGAGAACAGATTAGGTATGTCAAACATCTCAAGTCTTGTTGACAGTCAATTAGAAAAAGCCACATGAAGACAGGATAGATCAAATAACTAATACAAGGCAAACACAATTCAAAGACAAAACCATAGGCATAGCGGCAGCACGCGTACGCGTAGCGTAGGCTACATAAAATCACAACGAAAGAACGAAAGTTGAACTACGTGCGATGGTCGATTTAACGGTGCCAAAAACAGGCACCGGCTTTGATAACACGACATCGAGTACATCGCCATTAAATGGTACTCATATCATATGAATTACATTCGAAATGTGCATGTAATCCATTCTCACTATGGTCCGTAATTAAATCACGAACTTTTCGAATTCTTTATTATGTAACGCAGTTGCATTATCTGCATTGATCAATGATAAAGAATAAACGGACTAAGAACCGCTACAAAATATAAACCATCGATTCATCTTCCAAATGTTGACTTACCAATCAGTAAATAAATAAATTAACATAAAAACAAATAAAATAATTGCCAGATAGACATCATTTGCGATATTTTAGTCTCAAAACACAGAGCCTTCGATCCATTTCCGGTTTGTAAAGTCTTGACAATGAAGTACCTACTATTTATACCCTTAGATGCTTTATTGTCGAGCACGCAAGCTGGATTTCTTCTTCTTCCGAATACGAGTCAACCCTTTCTTCCATGCTTATAGACTCGGTGTGTGTGCACACGTGCTAAAGTGATATAAGAGAAAGTAATACAATATTTGGAAGAAAGAGAACAGATGATTGTGCGTGTAGAACTGCAATTTAAGGAGAGGAAAAGTTGATAGCGTGAAAACTGTAATATCAATTAATGACATCATATATATATAATATATATATATATATATATATATATATATATATATATATATATATATATATATATATATATATATATATATATATATATATATATATATATATATATATATATATATATATATATATATATATATATATATATATATATATATATATATATATACATATATATATATATATATATATATATATACATATATATATATATATATATATATATATATATATATATATATATATATATATATATATATATATATATATATATAATATATATACATATATACACATATATATACACATATATATACACATATATATACGCATACGCATACGCATACGCATACGCATACGCATACGCATACGCATACGCATACGCATACGCATACGCATACGCATACGCATACGCATACGCATACGCATACGCATACGCATATATATAAAACAACATTATATATATATAAAACAACATTATATATATAATGTTGCAAGCTCCAAACTTGTCAGGCTATTCCTGCGTATTCCAATTGGCCATTGTATGGGGTAAAAGCTGTACTGTAGCGGTCTCATATGGCAGTGGCTTAATATTCTAACTGGGGGTCTAATTAATGTGAAATAGGCGTCGTTAAAAAAAATTCCTGGCCAAAGGGATGTTTTCGTAGGAAAGCTAAGGATGCATTTGCTTTTTTGTGACACCATTTATGTGGTCATTCCAGGACAATGTTTTATTTGTGACCACATCAAGATATTTTGCGTTGTCCTCCTTTACGAGTATTTGCCCATGAAGAGTATATTGTTTGTATTTGGGGTTATGGGATCTAGTTATGTGGATGACACTACATTTCTGTGATATAACTCCATTTCATTTCATCTAATCAGTCATACTACGTATATGTAAGTTGACTGGCAAAATAAAAGCCTTTTAGGCACATCTCGTCAGTCTACATGGTGGTTTAATCGGCTTAGTCTTTTCAAACTTTGTTATATATACAAGTCAACAAGGAAGGATGGTGCATAGCATAATATTGACATAACAGTGAATTTCCTGCAACAGTAGAAGTTAAACTTAATTTAGATACTCAATCAAACAGTTTGTATTTAAATATCTTAATAACTATGAGGCTAGCTCCTATTGACATATATGGTAATTTTGCAAAAAAAGATTATTATTATTTTTGTCTTAGTCACTTTTGTCAGAATCTATTTATACAAGTGCTATATTTGTTTTGATTTTTTCTAAGGACAACATTAAAATGGAAATAAGTGTTGCACTTTTTTGTGTCACCTGATATATTAGTGTACTTTGTATTAACATATCATATATGTATATTTTTCATTTTTATATCGAATATATAAATAAAAAAACTATATTATTCAATGTAGCAGAGAAGCATTACCTTATGTAAAAAAATAAATCAAGTTCAAGATAAGATCGGCCGACTAGAAAGCAATACTGGAAACATAATATCAATAAGAAATATTATATCTATATAATAATAATTATTAATTATTTATTATATTACAAGTATTGTTATAACCCCAATGTGTTATTTACATTTATATGCCACCATGACCAAAATAGTTGTTGTCACCCCTGAAATGGTAGTTACGAAAGTTGATGGAAAAACCATTGCCAAATTATTAAGGGAAAGAGTTGAGTAAACAACGGCTCATAAACCGCGGTAGGTATATGGGAAGGCAGTGCTAGTTGAGTCACTGAGTTAGTTGAGCCATCCCTGTTTCCCAGGAAACTACAGCAGCGACAGTTTCATATGGTACCACCCAGTGATTGAACATGTTACTAGAGCACGACTGACATACATAATAAGTGCCATTTGTCACAACAGTCAGAAAATGTTAATTAAAAGTATGTTTTACGAAACTTTTTGTGAATGTGATTAATGTATGATGGTATGTATAAATTGTCAATAACATATTACTGTGAACATACTTTTTTGTTTGTGCACTTGTAAATGGTTTAACTATGCACAGGGAAGATGCATATTTACGTCGATTTCCGCATTAATGAGACGTTAATTAAAAATGCTTAATTTTCCAAACGGGGCTAGTTGAGCCACCCAAGGCCCAAGGGAGGAATAATCGAGCAGTGGCTAAAGAATGAAGACTAATGTTCCTTACCCCCAAAATACATCAAGGAATTCATTAGCCGTTAGTTACACTGGTCATGATTGGTATATAAAAGCTATAGAAAGTGTGTCAACTTATTAATTAAGCATGTAGTCTAGTCAGAAACGTGTTGTACCCTTTGGGTAGATGTGTTGGCTGAGTTGGTATGAAGTTTTAGTACAAGACCTACGTTAGTACGTTATACAAATAAAGCATTTACTCAACTTATGCTACACTGTGGCTCAACTTACCCCACACCAAGTGTTAGTTGAGCAAGCTTACCAGCCCTATTTGAATCAGCCACATATAATTATCTGTGCATACTAGATATATATATATATATATATATATATATATATATATATATATATATATATATATATATATATATATATATATATATATATATATATATATATATATATATATATATATATATAATTCCTTTTGAGACTTTCCCAAGTGGAAAATCCCGAAAACATGAATTTGGAATGGATATCATTATGAGCATATCTAGCGCGGACCTGTATATTCGCCGACTGCGTCTGCTCGGCGTTGGTTCACAACTTCCGTTCCAAATACCAAAACCAAGATGCGAGCGGTGCCTACATGGGTGGATAAAGTCCACGACAAAGACAGAGTAGAACAATGGTAATATATATAGCATCGAATTGTGTAACATTTTGATACGAGCTCATATAATTGTAATTGTTTTTTACTGCAGTGGGTACAAATGCGCATAAAGTCGTTCCTAGTCGAGCAGTTTCTCCGGTTGCCACCAAAGCCGGTACTTGACAACGTCACTTGTCATGTCACTACTACACTAGTATACCCCAGCAGCTCTTGTCAGAAAGTTGCATCTCCAACTACCTTGCCGCAACAAATTGAGCAGTAAATCACATGCGTAGCTCGTATAGCTGTTTTTTGCCGGCATTAATGTGCACGACATTGTTCTCTAAGTCTAGCAGAGCCAGTGGCAGAGAGGCAGAGACAGGGTAGTAACACTGTCAGTGACACTATATTAATATATACTGGTTCTTGCACCAGTCGCTATTCATAATTATGACATATGCCATTTTCACAAAAATATTTAAGAAAATATTGCGCAAGAGATCCATATTCTAAATCTCTAACAGTTATTTCATCGATGCAGCGCAAACAAATTGTTACAAAAGCTGCTTTTAATGCAAACCTTACTTGCGATTATCGAATGATGGATACACGTTTTGATAAAACTGGGATGCGCATATTATCCAGTCAATGACAATTGTTACAGTTTGCCCATCTTGGTATGTGACGTGATGGTCACATGTACCTAGATGGGCAAACTACTACAACAGTCGTTGATTGTATGCTCAGAGGTAGTGAATGCTAAGGAGCAACGATTGTTGCCTATGCCGTTATATATTTTTCATAAATTTGCAGATGCATTTTATTACAGTAGAACCTGTCTTGGGCGACCACCCGTCTTTGGCGACAACAATCCTAGGCACGGATTGTTTCTAACAATAATGTACCTGCAAAATGCGACCACCTGCCAAGTGCAACAAAAAAACACATGCTTGTAGTCTGACAATATTCGCTCACCAAATGAATATTTATTTGTATTTGTAAACACCTAGTCCTGTACTTGCCAACAGGATTATATGGCCATGCTGTTTGCATCTAAACTCAACTTATGCAATATATTTTGGCCTTTGTTTACTAAGCTTATCCCGTTCTGACTTAGCAGCTCGCTTGATTGAGAGTTTGCGGTGCTTCTGTGTATGCCCATTAGCCCTTCAGTCGAAAGTGCTTAACACTTATAGCAGCATCAATTTCCTAGAACTGCGAGGTGCGTAATGGCCACCCAGGTCAACACGTCAGCTGCCAGGAAAACTGAGATTTGACCAGAATATCCCACTTTTAGAACATATTCTGAGTAAGCAATATGCACGATATTCTCAACTGTAGTTGCAACTGGTTAGTTTTAGGTGTGTAGCCCAAAAACCATTATTTTTTGCTTTAAAGTAAATTGAATGAACTGTGTGACATTGATATGATGGTAAAAGTTGCACTGTTTCAGTGTATGGGACTTGTGCTTCCGTCCAGACGGGACTCAACTGATCGTTGCTGCAGGCAACCGTGTACTTGTCTATGACACCAATGATGGTACCCTCATTCAGCCACTGAAAGGCCACAAAGACACAGTTTACTGTGTTTGCTATGCCAAGGATGGCAAGCGGTTTGCGTCAGGGTCCGCTGACAAGAGTGTCATCATATGGACGAACAAGATGGAGGGAATTTTGAAATACACGTGAGTATGTTTGTGATCACTGAAACTTTTTAATAGTTGTGATTATAATCAGTTATGATGATATGGCAAGGCTGCAGGTCATTCACCATTAAACTTTTAAACACTATGAAGTAGCAAACAGTGGTTTACTCTGGAATCCTGAAGGCCCTCGGAGAAGAGGTCGCCAAATGCAACCCTTGAGACGGACACCAGGTTCAGTGAGGTGATTCTGGCAAATGCCATGACAAATTTCTATGGTGGTGTGGCCATAGCTGAGGTGTAACTTGTCATTAAACCTCACCCATATCAGAAGCTGTGAAGTTCACAACATGCAACATTTTCAATTACTATCACAAGAATTATGGTTCTTACAGAACAGTGGTTTCAAACATTGTTTTCAGTTTAATTAACATAGTTACTGATTACCGTTTCATTACAGGACAATACAATAACACAAATATACACACATGTTTATTGGAGATTTGAAGTAAATGGATTCAGTTACATGAATGACGTTTTGATAATAAATTATTGTAATAATAATCATAGGAATTTATATAGTGCATGATTCTGCTTAAAATAAGCCCTCTCAGATGCTATATATAAGCATAAATTAGTAAAATATTTAAACATAAACAGCATAAAATGGAAGAGCTTAATAATTCTATGCAAAGAAGAATGTGAAACATCACATTTATTAAGATAACCCATTTCTATAAACACAAAGTAAATGACACATTGACATTATCCCTCACATGACAATCTAAAAAGATACATCTTTATTCTTTAAATGTTTCTTAAATATGCCGAATCCTCTCTGACAGGTCTTTCCGTAGTATATGGAACATACTTGTCAACTAAAGCAACATGTTTAACTGATCCAAACTGTGATTCTAATTTCCATTGTTTCAGTCAAAATGACTTGATCCAGTGCCTGGCCTACAACCCAGTCAGTCACCAGCTGGCTTCCTGTGATTCTAATTTGCATTGTTTGAATTTGTTTCAGTCACAATGACCCGATCCAGTGCATGGCCTACAACCCAGTCAGTCTACAGCTGGCTTCCTGTGCTTGCACAGACTTTGGGCTATGGTCGCCCGAGCAGAAGTCTGTCGCCAAACACAAGGTCAACAGTCGTGTGACCTGTTGCTGTTGGACCAATGATGGACAGTACCTGGCTGTGGGACTCTACAATGGTATCGTCAGCATCCGCAATAAGGTACAAAATTTCTCATTGTTGTGGTTGTTGTACATAGACTTATACTAGGCGTGCATTGCTATTCTTTTGTTGCATAGACTTATACTAGGCGTGCATTGCTATTCTTTTGTTACATAGACTTATACTAGGCGTGCATTGCTATTCTTTTGTTGCATAGACTTATACTAGGTGTGCATTGCTATTCTTTTGTTACATAGACTTATACTAGGCGTGCATTGCTATTCTTTTGTTACATAGACTTATACTAGGCGTGCATTGCTATTCTTTTGTTGCATAGACTTATACTAGGCGTGCATTGCTATTCTTTTGTTGCAAGTTGTGTGTTTATTCATCTTAAAGAGGAGCAGTTGTGCAATGTCCGCTGGTCTACAACTCAACAAAACTCGAGTCGCGTGTTGATTTGACTGGCACAACAGTTGATGAACCAATTTGAAATTTAATTGCAGCAACAAATGTCTCGCAGTGTGCACCTGTCTCTGATGCGATGTTGCGGGCAGTGTACACTGGTCCACAACTCAACAAGGCTCAATACATAATGCTACAATCTTTGATTGCACAAGCATGGAATGGAAAACCATTGCTTGTCATGAAATCGCAACATGTTTAATGTAACCTGGCGATACACTTTGCTGTTCCATTTGGATCGATCAGCAACTAGCATCCTAACTTTGTTCCATCTTTTGTTGACCGGTTGTAATTCTCAGTCAACGGTCTGGTGCCAGTTCATTCTCGGTCATCCCCTACTTCTCTGACCATCTGGTGTCCACCACAATGTTTGGTGGCTAAATGACACCAGTCTCGTGTAGTGTCCTACAATATTCTTTTGAGATCATCCCTTACTTTGATGAAATCAATTTTGGTATCATGGTTACAAATTGGGTATGAATGTTTACAGTCAGGTGCTGCTGGAATGCTAATAACGTTGAATAACATTCAGTTTAAATTGACACCAGCTGATTAAGAAGCTAGTATCATATCACAGTAACAGGAATTGTTCATATTTGTAGCAAGGAGATGAGAAGGTACGAATAGAGAGAGCTGGGGGTGGTTTGTCCCCCATTTGGTCTCTCGAGTGGAACCCCTCAAGGTAAGGATATAGAAGGGTAATATAAAAAAAGTTATGCATGATAAAACTGATAAAATGTGCATTTTATCTTCGAATGGATCATGAGTTAGAAGTGCTTAAAATTAAATAATTAGTTGGAAAAAGAACATATTTTAATTACTTGAGTAAGAAAAGGTACTAATGTCACATTTTGCCTCAAAAGTCAAACTTGGCTCGGATCTCTGTTAAAATTGTGGTGATGGAACATATAAAAGTGAACTTATTGCTGTTTATTTAAACATTGTAGCTGGCCAGTATCAATCTCTTGACCCTGCCATATGTGTTATCTTACAGAGATGATGCCTATGATATCTTGGCTATCGCTGACTGGGGACATTGTAGCTGGCCAGTGTCAATCTCTTGATCCTGCCATATGTGTTATCTTACAGAGATGATGCCTATGATATCTTAGCTATCGCTAACTGGGGACATTGTAGCTGGCCAGTGTCAATCTCTTGACCCTGCCATATGTGTTATCTTACAGAGATGATGCCTATGATATCTTGGCTATCGCTGACTGGGGACATTGTAGCTGGCCAGTATCAATCTCTTGACCCTGCCATATGTGTTATCTTACAGAGATGATGCCTATGATATCTTGGCTATCGCTGACTGGGGACAGAAGTTGTCTTTCTATCAGCTCTCTGGGAAACAGGTAATGATTGGGCATAACGGCAAACACCAAAAATGAATTTCCTGTTGGCGGCCATGTTAATGTTTTGCGTGATTGTAAGAAAATGCAACGATCAAAAAGTCTAAAACTTTCTTAAACACACTGGCACTATGTTACCAGTCTGCTGAATGATTTCCTAAAAATCACACATACTTCCAGATCTTTTAATCATGTTGCAAACATGCCTACCATTAAAATTGGCAGTTTTCTCATGACGTTAATAATTTTGCATACTTGTGTTTCTGAAATGTCACTACCAAAATACCTACACATCTACAACTCCACTTTGTACTGCAACATTTCACTGCTGATGATGCAACATTTCAAATGTTCCAACCTTACTGGCTGAATTTGTTTCTCTAGACAATAAAGTAACTGTTTAACACTAGTGGTTTCATTTGGTTGTTAGTATAGAACAACTGAAAAGTGCCATCTGTTTAACACCAGATGGCGACACTTCATTTGTTCCACACTAGTCAAATTACAATAATTATGGATCCAGCTGATTAAAAGGGGGTGTACACTAATTAGGGCATGTACGCTTAATCGGTCGAATACTGTACTTCTTGGTAAATAAAATCAAAGAAATTGGTTTACTTTCATATTTCAAGCACTACGTTCGTGTGAGACACTTTCGAAGGTATAACTGTGGTCTGTCCCCATAACTGGCTTGTACGACTGGTTATTTTGGAATCCCTTTGGTGTTAAAGAGTTTGAATTGGAGAAACATGAAATTGCTCTTGTGATATAACATCAAACTGAATCTGTATGATTGTATGAATATTTAGAAAATGTGTTATTCATTAAGCAATTTAAAAATTATCTAATTTAATAGTTGTACACCCATAAACTGGTTTTATGTTTAGATAATGGGTTGTGTTAGCTTTAGAAATTTAATAAAAAATTTTAAACTTATACAGTTTCATGCAAATGTTGATTAAAAACTTACATATAGCTACTTTTATTATGGTAAATTTATGCTTCTACAATCTCTGTGCAGGTGTATATTAGATGTAACTGAATATATAATTACTACAAATTAATTCTCGTTTATACAGTTCACATGTGTGTTTTAGATTGGTAAGGACCGTGTCCTGGGGTACGACCCCTGCACTGTCAGCTGGTTCTCGAAGGGTGAATATGTGGTGGTTGGGGGCGCAGACAAGCAGTGCAATCTGCACACCAAGGAGGGCGTCAAACTGGGGTTGATCGGGGAACAGAAGTCCTGGGTGTGGTCAGCCAAGGTGAAGCTGGACTCCAACTACGTGGTGGGTGCAATCTTATCTCACTCTCGTTTTTATGTGAGAACAATCTTTCCTCTTTACCCCTGAAGTCCGGGGTGAGGCTGGCATCACTTTTTGTTTACCTTCTTCTTCCATCACCAATCCCATCTCCCATCCCCTCCCACTCTCGCCAAATCTCCTCCCATCTCAGTCTTCTCCTTTGACCCTCCTCTCTGAGTCAGAGCACATCCGCTCTCTTTGCAAGCTCTTTCCCTTCCATTCTGTCCACAAGTCCAGCCCATCTTGATGCACTGTAAATTGCTTTTTGGGAAACGGGAAAAGGTCATCCAACAGGAAATTTTTGCAGATTCTTCCCATATGTCAAATTAAGTCATTGTAGCATGAGAACTGTTTTGAAAATTAATGAGAATGAACATATTCAAAAGCATCTGGTGTCCACACATCAGTTATATTCATTTTTAGTTAGTTTATCATTATGTTTTCATAATGTATCAGACATGTTTGCAGTTTGGTATACAAAAATCCCCGTAGTGAGGGTGATAGCCGTACGTCTAAACCATGAGCACAGTGAAACGTATGATTAATAAATGATTTACAGCAGTACTCACCAGCTGATCATCAAAACTTGCCGCTAGAAGAAGCAAACTTTTCATAAAAATATTTTTACACTTGCATTATTTCCCGAAAATAGTTATTGCGAAAAACCTCTCACAAAGTGTGCCATTATGTTGACTTGTTTGAGGTCAATAGGCCGTTTGTGCTCACGCATTGTGCAATTGTTAAAATGAGGACCAATAACTTTGCTGCCGGACCAGTAACATTTGAAAGTCCTTGGTCCGGCTGACAAGAACCTTTTCGGGGCCAAAGTAGAACATTGGTGCAGCCTACAATGTGGTGTTGTTAGGTATTGGGCTGTCAGGACGGGACCATCGCTTACTACCAGCTCATCTTCAGCACGGTCCATGGTCTCTACAAGGACCGATATGCCTTCCGCGACAACATGACAGATGTCATCATCCAACATCTCATCACTGACCAGAAGGGTACGTCTGCATTTGTTGAATTTTTTCAAGTTAAATGACCTTCCTCAATTCAACTATTTCGCTTGTCTCTTAAAAAGTAAATCATTTATAAAAAATCAAACCTATTTAGTATATACTACGATGTGCTAGCTCAAAAAAACAAAAGTTGTCCGGCTTGATATACTATGACATAAGGCTATTCACTTACTCGAGTCAAGTCTGTCGATGATTTTAACAAAAGCATGCACTTTTTTTTATTAAATCTACTGGTTAAAAAAGGGGGTGTACGCTAATTAGGGCATGCATGTGTGCTTAATAGGTCGAATACGGTACTTATATATATATATATATATATATATATATATATATATATATATATATATAAATATATATATATATATACACATTAATAGTGTTGACTAGATTTCCCATATGTAAGTGAACCAGGTGTAAATAAACCCAGTGTTTGGATGTCAGATGTATTGTTTTGCAATAGTTACTCAGGTTTACCTTTCTTGTTGTTGAAAAGTTAGACCTGTGCGTCAAACACATATAATACAAGATAATTAATTATTTACGGTTTCAGATGTTTGGTCAGCTTTGTGATGTATATAGTTAATTTGAACCACTGTTTCATTCACTGTAAGTTGAACTAGGAACACTAGGTTAGATATACCATCACCACATCACTCTTTTCATGATCATGTGGGATATACTTATTGGGAGTAAGCCAATCAAAATGTATTTGTTTGCCAATATATATATTCAACCATGTGAAGTAGCTGTAGTTACTTCAACCATTTACTGCGCCGTTGTAAAATTTAAGACAATTTACTTCCATCTTTCAGTGAGGATCAAGTGTAGAGACTTGGTGAAGAAGATCGCAATCTACAGACATAGACTGGCCGTAAGTGTTGATTTCACCAGTTTACTTTAGGGGTCTACTAATGGTGGACATTTATTGAAATAAATTAATCATAGCTGTGAATTTATTGACTTATGTTTTTAATGTTAAGTGTGATTCTTAGCGCACAGTAGAATATTGGTTAGAATGTCTGTCTTGCAATCTGGAGAATTGGGGTTCACAAATCTCTAGTTATTACGTGATTATTGGGATTGGCCGACACCGCGACTATCATGTCAAACTGCCAAGTGGTCATGTGTATTGGCGCAACCACCTCTTCATGAAACCAGACACTGTGCAGTCTGGGGAGAACTATCTTCATATCGACAACAATGTTGAACCTGAAGGTAGCGACACAGGTCACACTGAAAGAGATGACATCCCATTGTCGTGCAATGAACCGTGACATAGTAAACATCAACGAGTACCTCCTAGCAAACTTCCAATGCTTTTTCAGACTAAAAAAGATGATGGAATTGGTGTGGTCTCCCTTAGGTAACGAGAGCCATTACATTGACTCTGTAACGCGCACTCTTGTACATTCTAATTCACCACTTTGCTATGTGTTAAAACACGTTCAGTACAACCATTGTGTTACACTCATCATGAGCTTTAACATTCCATGGGTATTACTGGTCTAGAATGGAAGCTTACTACACAAATGTGACAGCTTAGTGTGGTTTAATTACCTGACAGGATCATTGTGTTATCTACAAGTGCAGGATTATTGTGTTATATACAGGTGCAGATGCCTGATGGGATCATTGTGTTATGTACAGGTTAGGTGCCTGACAGGATCATTGTGTTTATTTACAAGTGCAGATGCCTGACAGGATCATTGTGTTTATTTACAGGTGCAGATGCCTGATAGGATCATTGTGTTTATTTACAGGTGCAGATGCCGTACATGATCATTGTGTTTATTTACAGGTGCAGATGCCTGACAGGATCATTGTGTTTATTTACAGGTGCAGATGCCTAACAGGATCATTGTGTTATTTACAGGTGCAGGTGCCTGACAGGATCATTGTGTTATTTACAGGTGCAGATGCCTGACAGGATCATTGTGTTTATTTACAGGTGCAGATGCCTGACAGGATCATCATCTATGAGTTGTACTCAGATGACATCAATGACATGCACTACCGCGTCAAGGAGAAGATTCTTCGCAAGGTTGAGTGCAACCTGTTGGTTGTCTGTTCCCATCACATCATCCTCTGTCAGGTAGGTCACCCATGTCATTTATGTTGGGTAGGTCACGTGTCATTTGTGTCAAATAGGTTATTTGTCATCTATGTCAAGTAGGTCACCTGTGTGTATTTGGATCTTTTGGGCAGAACAGTAACTTTCAGTTGCAATATAAATTAAATGAGACAGAACACCATCCTGGCATTTAGTATGTTGTTTACCTAATAAAGGACTATGCACAGTTAAAAATTGATGGTCATAGGACATGTCCCACATTCTCATTTTGGGTGCTGAAATTTAGAAGTTTAAGGCTGAATTATTCTGAAAGTATAGCAACGAAAAGCCTACTGAATGAATAGGTTATTGCCAGTATCCCGGACAATAGATGGTAACAATTTGGACATTGTACTGTAACACAACAAGGAAATACAGACTGCTGAAATCCGTCTCGGAATTCTTTTTAAATGTTCTTTTCCACTTCCGTGCACCTGGTATACCCACTGTCCTTTGTCCTACCAGTCTTGAATTTTGCATAGATAATCTGTACCAACATATCTACATATTCAACAAATTTCAGATATGTAGCTTATAAACCTCTCAAGTTAGAAGCACCTGAAATCAAATAAAAATAACGTTTTTGGTTTTTGGTTGCTTACCCCCTGTTCACATTATAGGGTGCTACAGACACAATTTGCATGTAAATGCTTAATTCTTTTGCAGAAGTGCTCAGGTATAGCTACTTATTCATTGGTTCAAATATAAGTATGTTCCAAGATGTAAACTTTTCTGAAAAATTCCTGAAAATTGGCTGATTTGACATGGAATGACCCAGCTACAGTCTGCATTAACCCTTGTCCCTGTGTTTTGTGCGCAGGACAAGAGATTGCAATGCCTGTCGTTTCAAGGGGTTAAGGAGCGCGAGTGGGTGATGGAATCCCTGATTCGCTACATCAAAGTCATCGGTGGTCCAGCTGGGCGAGAAGGACTTCTCATTGGTCTCAAGAGTGGACAGGTCAGTAGATTGGTCAGTAGAGTGGTCAGTAGACTGGTCAGTAGACTGCGACACGTGCTCTCAATGGGACTACTCTTTCTGTCTATCCGTGGAGATGCAGATGCGGATATACAGAGTGGTATGAATAGAATAAAGCTATAGAGGTGTGAAAACACCTTTATTATCACTCACCTAATCTGTTGTTTTTGTATATCACGTAAATGTGATGTACACATTTGCAATGAAATTCATATACAATTGTGAGTAAAAAAGAACTCATTTGTAGTATATGGTGAGATAATGAATGAATAGTTTGCCATATTTTAGGTCATGTGACCGATTCTCTGCCCTGCAGGTGGAGTGACCCATGGGTAGAACGTCTCCTGGCTGCTTTACTATTTAGTTCCAGAGTCCCCAAAATCACTCAACATGTCTCACAATAATGCAGGTGTTATAAGCTGGATACCAACTAACAGTGATTCTATTGCAGATCCTGAAGATATTTGTGGACAACCCGTTCCCTATACTGATCCTGAAGCAGAACACGTCCGTGCGATGTCTTGACATCAGTGCAATGAGACAGAAGTTGGCTGTGGTGGACGAGCACGGCACCTGCCTCGTGTACAACGTCAACACCAAGGAACTTCTCTTCCAGGTACAGGACTAGTCTTAAAACGAGTTTGTCTCATTCTTGTTTATTTGTTATTTGTGTTTTGTCAGAAACAGTTGAAATCGGTGGCCCTGCGAAATCCGATGTTTACCGGATACAGGAGAGGCGGGGAATAATCCTCCAACCGCGTTAACATATACAAAACCAAATGATGCCAGCAACTTCAAAAACACCTAGTAAGACAAATAGAAAATGTATGGCATTATAGATAAGGTAGTACTAATACATTTTAGCCATATACATGAAACGGTTCATAGTAATATGATTACAGTAGTGACTTCCCTGCCCTTGACAGACCCAGCACATCGACTGCATACCGGAAAATATGGAATTGGTACACCCGCATATGAAATGGTGAATCACAATATCAAGTGGCACAAGATATGTGCACTTCCAAATAGATGCTTTGAAAAGAAAGATGAAGTTGTCGTTTTTAATGTTTAACCAACTTGCACACGTCATGTATCAGCTTATAATGTACGTTTTTGGCTGTTCGTCTCCAGGTTATTATTTTTTATTGTCGGCGGCAAAATCAATTTTACCAATAACTTACAAATTAGTTCCGAAGTATCTTAGCAGAGAACAATCTAAACGTCATTATGTAGAACACCACTGAACGCTATTCGCTGTACCACCCTGTTCCGTGCCCGGTGATATGCTGGCTTGAAGAATTGTCAGTCGTTTATAGTCGTTTATAAGTGACAAGCGCTGACATTTCAAAGCTTCGCCTCTTCCAGCAAGGTCGAGTTTTGCATTGATCCTACTTCATTTAGGAGCATTTGGGCTTTCAGTATTATTATTATTATTATATCTGAATTTATATATCGCCCGAATCCAATTAAAATAAAATGCTCTCAGGCGCTTTACATGAAACTGCATCAATTAAACAACACTATAAAATACATACTTTACATAAAACTGCATAAAATAAATAATAAACTATAAAATATAGATTATTTTAAAAGTAGCTAGTGTAAGTAGCTGATTTAAACATAAAAAAATAATGTTATGTTAGAATATATATATTTTATACTATATAGCATGATTTTTACACTTTAAGGTACAACAATTTTCATTGGCTAACTGATATGGAGCTAGTCAGGATTTTGTATAATTAAAATGTCCAATTCTTTGAATTTTTCTATCTCTAAGTACATCTTAATATACAGTCTTTTACTACATATTTTCGTCTTTGTTGCTGCTGTATATTTACCATCAGAAATTGTATGAAACAGGATTTTCATGGACCTATAAATATTTTGATGAAAAACATTATTTTTACTTCAAAGGTTGAAGATTTATTGGTCGGCCAATTTTGCCAAAAAATTGTTGGTTTAATTTGTTTAAGAACTTATTTATATTTTTAATGTATTTACATTTAGAAATTTAATTTTTTTATTTTGTTTAGCTTATTTGTACTTTTAACATACATTTGAATGCATATCTGTACGTATATGGGTTCTTACATGAAATAAAAGTATTTGTAATGAAGCAGACGTGCACAGTGTGAGAGATTGCTGTGACGACTTGCAGGAGCCGAACGCGAACAGTGTTGCATGGAACAACCACTACGAGGACATGTTGTGCTTCAGCGGGGGCGGTCTACTCAACATCAAGGCGAGCAACTTCCCCATTCACCAGCAGAAGTTGCAGG
The DNA here is from genome assembly GCA_033239005.1 of Lamellibrachia satsuma. Classification (NCBI taxonomy): domain Eukaryota; kingdom Metazoa; phylum Annelida; class Polychaeta; order Sabellida; family Siboglinidae; genus Lamellibrachia; species Lamellibrachia satsuma. The sequence goes on from BSQZ01000052.1 coordinate 4,477,260, forward strand.
TAAATGTCACATGCAATAGCACACTGGTTAGAACCTGGGTCTCTCATATGCGTAGGTAAAAATCCTCTTGCTGCCATTTCGAAGCAATTTTGTTCACTCCGCGTTGATTCAGTTCACTGTATAAATGAGTACCTGGCAATTGACAGTGGTGGATATAAGGAATGGACTGGATACAGTGCTATATCAAAACTTACCTTTACCTCCTGTAAATACAAATTTTCTTTAATTATTAAGACCTAATTTTTTAATGCCTGAAGTTTTCTGATATAAATAAAAAATACTGGTGACCAATTTGCATGAGACACGAACAATCATGAGAACTTGATGCATTTATTTTATACAGTCTTAAAAAATTGTTTTTAGACATAGTAGTGAGACCACATTTTATGATGTTGCTTTCTTTATGAAAAATCACAGATCAAGACAGTTTGTGTGAGCCTGAGTCACTGTTCAGAGTGAAGTTGGGATTTCTATAAAATTGCATGATCCATCTAACAGTTAGAATCAAGGATGATTTTACAACTGAAAGTAAACGACCAAATGCTCTGTGGCATAGGTTTATTCACCGGTCAACTTGGACCCGCGCAGTCGTAAAGTGCGTGCGCGTGCTGGTCATGCCGCACTGCTTGGAAACCCCAATGGTTTTAGTTCTCACACGCCAATGGTACATCATTCATTGTTAATGTTAACCTTTAGACCTCGAGTCGGCCAAACCCGCCTATGGACTGGGGCTTCAATGCATCCAAACCTAGCCCCAAAATAGGCATGTCAGTCCATCTATTCAAGTGGCGTGTTCTGGTGGATAGTTAAGAGAACGCATTGGATATCCTGCCTGAATGTTCTGGCTTCACATTTTCCTGTATCTGGTCAAATAACTTGGTAACGAGGGTCTTTAAAAATGGCTGAGGTCTAAAGGGTAATATCACTCACCTTGTTTGGTTTTAGGTAAGCAATAAGTTTTAGTAGAAATACTTAACAGGAATTGTTAAAGTGTTTGTTGTTTGGGTTTTCCATACGGGTTACAACAAGTTTCCCGATAGTTTGTGGCTGTGCATATTTGGACGGCATAGTTATTTAATCCATGAGTCCCTCATGTTGATAGCCGAGTTTGTTGTTTCTGTTGATGTTCCTTGTTATTGCTTCACCTAATTATTGTTACCAATTTTTGAATGAGGTAATATTATCAACATGTGCACTAATTTTGTTTGTGGCTTAATGTGTAGCTTAATGTGTTTTAAGATCATTACATGTTAATAAGATGTATGAAAACAATTTTTATGAGAACTCCATTGTATTATTCTAATTCTAATAGCATGTATATTATAACCACATATTATATATATATATATATATATATATATATATATATATATATATATATATATATATATATATATATATATATATATATATATATATATGGATAGTATAAACACAACGATATATCAACAACCGTATACAGTCACCATGGAAATGACTAGGGCTGTAGCATTTCATCGATGCATCAATGAATCGCGACATGTTTCTTACAATGCAATACTGGATATACTTTACAGGAATCGCGATACATGTACAAGGCATGCTAACATATTTTCCAAAGTTGAAGCCTTGGAGAATGTCAAGTCTACCCATTTGTAATGTAATCAACGCCAATGGAGCAAAATTTGCTTGCTACCTGTCAAAATCTTGCTTGATCTCGTATGGGAAATGTCACTAGTTTTAGTTACTAAAGTTTTTCTAAGCAATTTGTTTTCTGTAGACATTTACAGCTATGTAATGCAGCGGAAATAAATAAATAATTACAACTGTGTATCATGTATCGCGGTACATATGGTATCATGACAAAAATATTGTGATGTGTATAGTGTGTATTGGGTTTGTTCAACAGGGGTTTGTTGTTGGCTTCACCGGGTCTAAGATCTTCTGTCTGCACGTCTATGCCATGTCGTCCGTGGAGGTGCCACAGTCGACACCCATGTATCAGTATCTGGAGAAGAACAAGTACATGTAAGTACTTGTAAGTACATGTAAGTACATGTAAGTACATGTAAGTACATGTAAGTACAGGTAAGTACAGGTAAGTACATGTAAGTACATGTAAGTACATGTAAGTACATGTAAGTACATGTAAGTACAGGTAAGTACAGGTAAGTACAGGTAAGTACATGTAAGTACATGTAAGTACTTGTAAGTACATGTAAGTACATGTAAGTACATGTAAGTACAGGTACGTACATGTAAGTACATGTAAGTACATGTAAGTACATGTAAGTACTTGTAAGTACATGTAAGTACATGTAAGTACTTGTAAGTACAGGTAAGTACATGTAAGTACATGTAAGTACTTGTAAGTACAGGTAAGTACATGTAAGTACTTGTCTAACTGTGAAATTTCACTCTCATGAAGATGGAAGATATTGCCAAATTCTGTGCTTCTTCTTCCCCCCCCGGCCCCTCGCGGGGTGGGGCCACATCAGTTAGTCTGTTCCATCTTCTCGATGAGTCGTCTCCATCTATCGCGATCTTCTGCCATTCTCTCCCACTCTCCACTGTTCTCCTCAGTCCTTTTGAGATCTCTCTTAACACTAAGGTTACTAACGAGAAGTGGTAGAAATTGTGCTTCATTGAAAGTCATTCTAGTTTCACCATAAAATGATCTATGTACCTACAGGGTGTGTGTGCATCTATGCAGACGTGCGTGCATGTGTGCGTGTGCGGGTGTCTGTGTGTGCAGGCGTGCGTGAGTGTGGAATTTAAAAAAGTCTTGAATCGGATCTTGCATTTCTAAGGCCTTGAAAAGAATCAATAGATGAAAACTAAAAGAGGGAGAGACTAAGGAAAAGTGGGAGAATGTGAGGGAAGAGATGGTATACAGATTACAGAATGGTGGAGGAATGGATGCAGGGAGGGAGGAAGCAGGACTAGCAGTATAATAATTACAAAATGGAAACTGGTAACACGACGGTTAGAACACCGGACTGTCAGTCGAAAGGACTGGGTTCGAGTCCAACCGCTGCCATTTCAAAACTTGGGCAATTTCATTCACCCCACTTTGCCCGTGTCTTTTGGAAGAGACACTAAAAGCCGTAGGTCCCTTCTGTCTGGTGTAAAAGGGGGTAAATGTGTAACCTCTCATGAACTCACTGATTCTATTCTGAAATAACATGGGTGCTGCATTAGTGGCTGTGTAAAGACATCCTACAACCGCCGGTGGACCCGAGATCCACAGTTGAATATCACTTCTCAGTCACCAACAAAATGAGTATGGATGAGTGAAAATTCACACAAAGTGATGATGATGATGATTTGTAGCCCAGGTTTTGTTCTTCCCTTCAGGGATGCCTACCAGATTGCCTCCCTGGGTGTCACTGATGGGGACTGGGAGACTCTAGCCCACGAGGCTCTCGAGGGATTAGAGTTTGACACGGCAAAGAAGGCTTTTATCCGTATCAGAGACCTACGCTTTCTGGAACTCATTCATGGCATTGAGGTAAATGTGATTACACAGTGTTTGTGGGTCTGTAGTAGACGATATTCGCAACACATGCGCATTAGCACGACATGTTTTTATATGTCACAACCGTAGTTTCATTCTTAGCCAACAGGTGTCATATGTGTTATAAATAATGTCTATTGTATGACAGCAGATAATGACACTGCCTACATATATATTTACCTAAGTACATCAACCACTATTGGAAATTATAATAAAGAAATATTGTATGATTAATTTCAGAATCTACTAGTTTCAGGCATTGCAATGATGTCACAATCATATCGCAATGACGTCAGACATATATCGCATAGACATCACAAATGTATCCCAGTGACATCACAAACACGTCCCACAACCGTAGTTTTATTCTTGTTGACAGGTGTCGTACGTGTTGTGAATGTTGTCTATTGTTTGCTGCTACTTTGAGTTCTGGGGCCAACAAGTATGTTTTCAGTACTTTTCCAAAAGCATTGATAACCAAACAGTTGTAGCCCCTGTGAAGTGTGACCATCGTTCCCTTGCTGGGAAACACCTCCACGCCACATTGACAATTTTCAATAATCAGCTTTCCATTCACTGCATTGGCAATGCGTGTACAGTGCCTCCAATTTCCAATTTTGTGGATTATTGGTGTTATTGTTTATCTTCAAAGCCCCTTGTGTTTTCTGCAGGAGCGGAAGCGGAGGGGGGAGAGTGACCCACAGGTGTTCTTGGGAGATGTGTACGCCTACCAGGGGCGCTTTGCTGACGCCGCCAAGATGTACAAGAAGACAGGCCAGGAGGGGCGGGCCATGAACATGTACACAGACCTACGCATGTTTGAACTCGCCAAGGTTGGTCACTGTTGAGTAATTGTAATTTGTAATTAATGATTATTACGGTGTAATTACAATTGAGTTTTTATGAGGCTGTGTAATTGTGAACGACCATTATAATATACCATTGTTATTGAACCCAACACTGACAGCAAGAATGCATGAATTTATTTTTAAAATGAGCAGTGTTGATACATGTCCATTATAAAGCTATGTTGTTGTACTCAACCTATGAACTATTGAAATTGATCCTTTATGTAGCATTATAATTGTTTTTTAACATTGTAATTGATTTTTTAAGAATTATAATTGTAATTGATTTTTTGAAGCACTGTAATTGTAATATTTTTTTGAAGCATTGTAATTGATTTTTTTAAGCAATGTAATTGTAATTGATTTTTTGAAGCACTGTAGTTGTAATATATTTTTTGAAGCACTGTAATTATAATAGATTTTTTGAAGCATTGTAAGTGTAATATATTTTTTAAGCACTTCAATAGTAATAGATTTTTGAAGCAGTGTAATTGTAATTGATTTTTTGAAGCACTGTAATTGTAATATATTTTTTAGGCATTGTAATTTAATGTTTATGATGCAGTGTAATAATTGTAATTGACAATAATTGTAATTGACAGTAATTGTAATAGAGCCCAGCCTTGGTCAGGCGAGAATCATCAAAGGCGGAGGGTTAGCGTCTGCAATAAAAGTCATTGTAATTATTGAAATTCCTGTTTCTTGGAATGTGATATTCAACATGGTAATTACCTCTCATGAAACTTTTGTGGTCTTTCCAAATATATCGACTGACTCACTTGGTCTTTGTCAGCAGACTGTGTCTTTAGTGACGTTGGTCCACTGGCGAAAATATTTAATGAGTCAGTTAAAATATTCGGAAAGAATACAAAATATTTCTTGAGAGATAATTACCCTGTCAAAATACAAAATAAGTCTTTGTTCTTCTGTTTTTAAGCTCTTTGAAAATGTTGTAAAATTTGCAAACATTATTACTAAGTTTCTTTGAAGCTGTTGGTGCATATAATAAATAGCATTTTAGTGTTACAACTGTGAAACATACAAGTTTCACTTATGCTATTTGTATGCATATGTATAACACCACTAATAATGAATAAACTAAACATGTTAAAATAATCCCAGAATAAGTGAATTATGTTAATAAAAACATTAGTTAATCACAAAATTCCATGTCATTAAAAATCACCGCCACTGTCTACATCATATATTCATCAGCTGACAATTTATCAAGTCATGCTGCAACTCTCGCCCAATTGAGCACACGCAAAGCTTCAACAGGGCATCTGATACATCACAGATCACCACCCAACGCTGTCGGTAGTGTCATCTGGTGGTCGACACCTGAATAATCTAATGCCTGAGAGGTCAAAGTAATTGTTAATCCTGCTGAGAGGATACATCGGGTGACAGCCAGAACGTGTACCCAAACAGACGCCCTCGCCCATTCATACATACTAGTATACTACAATGTATACATGCACATACAGCCATACACTGAATGAAGGTACATTTCACATAATCCATGTCGAATCTGCCTCAGGAGTTTGTTGGTGCTGGAGACCCGACCGACAAGAAAAACCTGATCAAGAAACAGGCTGACTGGGCTCGCAACATCAACGAACCTCGGTCTGCCGCCGAAATGTACATCTCGGCCGGAGAGTACCTCAAGGCTATCGAGATCATTGGCGACCACGGCTGGGCAGAAATGTACATTTGGTTTGATATTTTGTAGTAAATTTATGTACAACTATTTACTAGTTATATACAAGTGGCAAAGTGTTTGCGAGTGGCCACAGGTAGTACTAAATTTTGTGTAGTTGCAGAAAGTGGCATTAAGTGATCGCTAGTGGCAGCAGTTGGCACTAAGTGCCCCTAGTGGAATAAAGTGAAACTAAGTGTTCTCTAGTGGCAGCAGGTGGTACTAAGTGTACCTAGGCACCAAGTGGCATTGAGTTTTACATTTTTTTATAGTTTCTAAGAAAAACATGGAAGATTTTGAGACATATATTTTAATGTTGTTCTTGTTTAACACAGTTTTATGTCAACCCGACGTAAATGTCATTGTGGATGTGTCCAATTTTAATTTATGGAAGTATACGTTTATTTGGACCATTGCTAAAGTAGAAATAATTGAACTCGCCATTGTAGGATGATTGATGTCGCGCGTAAACTCGACAAGGCTGATCGTGAGGCTCTGGCCAGATGCGCCCTCTATCTGAAGAAGATGGAACAATACGCGTATGCATCGGAGATCTACATGAAGATGGCTGACATGAAAGCACTGGTTAATCTGCATGTGGAGGCCAAACATTGGGACGACGTATGTTCACTCAATTGACTTGCTTACTTGGGCTCTCCTCACAGCCCAGTAACCTTCAGTTCCCTCTGTCGTAGGCTCTCCTTGCTGCTGCGTCCTATGTCCGCCCATCAGCCTTCAGTTCCTCTTCCATGGTTCATCTCCAGGTTGTTTATGGTCTTCCCCTTCCCTTTCCCTTCTGGGTTCCAAGGCAACGCTGTTTTCGCTGGTAGGTTATCAGTCATTCTGAAGAAATGTCTGAACCTTTTCCATCTTCTTTTTTTCAGGATGGTACAAATGTTTGTGTGTTTTGTTGTTTGGTGGAGTCTGGTGTTGGAGATCATCTGAGGCCAATACATCTGTCTGCCACTTGCTCTTTTCTGGGTGGCCATTCAGTTGTTCTGAAGGTCCACTTATTGTCTTGCACCCTCCCCGTCGGACCTGCCCGTCTCCACTTTGTTTTCGTGATATGTTTTATTATATCTCTTACTTTTATTCTTCCCAACATGTGGGATTTTATGTTGACCATTAACATTTTTTCTCCATGGCCGTTCGTGTCTTAACTTACTATTCGACTGTGTATCGTTGACCTTGTTTGGCATCCATATGTTGCAATTGGTAAGTAATGTCCTGTACATTGATTACAAATTATTTTTAGGTGTATTGGAAATTTGTCGTCCTGGAATATTTCATGGTATCTTCCAAAGCAGCTCCAGCCATATTTGTCCTGGTCATGAATGCCTCTTGATTTGTTGTCATCCTCATTTCTTGTCGATTGTATTTTTTGATTCAACTTCTTCTTTTGAGGAAGAAATTTTTAAGAAAGAAAAATACTATATACAATGTTTTCTTTGTGTCAGGCGTTTGTGTTGGTTGAGAAACACCCAGAGTTCAAGAACGACGTGTACGTCCCCTATGCCCAGTGGCTAGCAGAGAATGACCGCTTTGAAGATGCCCAACAAGGTATATTTCTATATGTGACACAGTAATGTGCACAAGAATTGTGTGTGCATTCATGTGCAAATATGTGCCCTGCTGTCTTAATCGACTAAATGTCACATTTGACAATGTTGGGTGTTTTGTTGACTTCAAATAATATATAATGTATATTTGTGCAATAATTATGTCAATCGCAATCACATTTTTCCTGGAGGATCTGTTTTAATATTTTAAAAGAGCTCTAGTTTACATTTTCATTGATAAAAGTACCTATCAGTGAATACATGTTATTTTTTATTGTTGTTGCTAAAACAAATATTTTCAACTCCCATGATGCTTTGCAGCCTTCCACAAGGCTGGCCTTCAGGATGAGGCAGTCAAGGTCCTTGAACAGCTTACCCACAATGCCGTGGTGGAGAGTCGTTTCAATGATGCAGGCTACTACTTCTGGAAACTCTCGTGTCAATGTCTTGACATTGCTGGGGGTAGGTGTCGCAAGAAAATGGGTATATTAATATAAAAACTATCAGTGAAACAACTAACTCTCTCTTTGTCTAAACTCTAAAGTTCATTCATCATTTTCAAATGCAAAGATGGTTTGACCTACGACTGATTGACCTTATGGTTTGACCTACGACTGATTGACCTTATGTGACTACTCACTGATCAGTAATTGTTCATTTACACAAACTTATTCATTATCTATGATTTACTCTACTGCTTAATTATTATATACCCTATCCTGCTAAAGGTAAACTTCCTTGTACTATACTTAATTTAACACAGCAACTTGGGACATTTATACGCACTTTATTATATGTGTGTATGTGTACATGTATATATGTGTACATCCAAGTGAAATGTTATTCTCTGTTGTTCTTGAACGCCCTTTATTGACTTCTATGTTCTCGGATAGAATGTGACGTGCATATTTGTATTGCTCCTCAATTCAGTCAGTACAGTTGGCATTAACTGTCGTTTGTTTCCTAATGGTTCAGAGCCTGATTGTTTTTATCGTAAAATCAAATGAATAATGCAAATGTGTTTTAATGAGCCGCAATTTGTTTTGATATTTAAATGATTCGATTTGAATCGCATGTTTACATATTGCATGCCGAACAGGGTCAGCCTAGCAGGTGGACCATGGTGGACCGTGATAGCTGTGTTCTTATTTCAGTTAATGGAAATTGTTTTGTTAATTGTTTGTATTTTTGCAAAGATTATAGCTAAATGGCTACCATCCAATCTAATCCACCTAATAGGCTGCCCCCGCTGAACGGCGAGGTTGATATTCCTAAATATATAATAGTCAAATTATGTTTAAAAACTATATTTCATTTGGAGGTCAAGATTTTAGATACGGTTTATGATACATATACATGATTTTATGATGAAATAATCAGATTTTGGACCTTTAGATCTCAGAACACAATTAAGTAACAGTTTTATTTGCGAATTATTCTCTTGTAGCACAGTAGAATCCTAAGTCTGCGTTTCCTGACTAACATAATATTTTATGTAACACTTTCTTGTAATGTGAAACTAAACCAACTGTGAGTCTATAACATGTTTAGTAATTAGTTTAATATAATTACTGTTTAAGTTCAATATAACCTCTAATCTGTATTATTTGTACATTACCTGTGGCCTTTCTAGTTGTTTAGGTTTTCTGACAAGCATTTCTAACCATTTCTTTATAATTTTTTCTTCACAGCAACTGGTAAGACACTGTTTGCTTGCTTGGTGTCTAAAAAGTTGTAGACCGGGAGTTTGCCAAGGCTTCTATGTGATGGCTTATGTGGCTGAGGAACGGGAAATAGCTTTTCTGCTGCATACTAACTTTGCTGCTACATCTTATATTGCGTTGCATCATGTTATCTTGCTGGCTAATTAGATATGTGGTGTTTTTGCTTTCTGTTGTATCGCTCCCTATAAAAAAATGTAAATATAGGATGACCAACATTGGTTGGGATATTAATGTAGAAAACTGGTGAGGACTATTCAGAACAGTGAGTGAATATAAAGTAAAGTTACGTGATTACTACATGCTTTATCAAAACAAAAATCTCCTGGGTATATCCAGTAAAAACCCTGTAACAATAACACAATGAACTATACACTTTTAAAGCGATATACTGTAAAATAACATCATAACACAATTATAAAATAACACAATGAACTATACACTTTTAAAGCGATATACTGTAAAATAACATCATAACACAATTATAAAATAACATCATAACACAATTATAAAATAACATCATAACACAATTATAAAATAACATCATAACACAATTATAAAATAACATCATAACACAATTATAAAATAACACAATTATAAAATAACACACATGTAGCCACTGAACACTATCGGTGTGAGATCAAACATTCATCCCATGAAATATTCACCCTAGGGTGAGGATTTCGCTATGAAATGTTCACTCCCTCTATGAAATAATTCACCCATTTAATGTGTTCTCAGTGGAGTTCTGCTTTGTACATACCTTGTTACGCCAAATGAAACCATGTAGGAAAATATATTGGAGATTTTATAAATTCGGAATGCTTTAATTAATGTTTGCAAAGTAATTTTTCACAGATCTTAAGATATGTATTTGTAATGTTGATTTTACTGAGAACAATACCTTTTGTATAGCTGTTGTTTATTTAAGTCTTTCCAACTATATACATAAATTAAACTAAAACAGAGACTGTTTAACCAGTTAATACCAAATTTGATGGCATGGGGGGGTGCAAATTTGATAGAGGGGGCAATAACTCCATTATGAAGTTCTCACCTGGGGGTGTTTATTTTGTATGAAATATCCTTGTGATATTTCCATTTTTATGCAGGGCGGCTAACAGATATCATATGACTAGATTTGAATTGTATATAGTTAAGTACTGCCCTCTTGCAGGGGAATCACATAACGGGCTGCCCTCTGGTTGTGGGAAGAGGTATATTAATTATAGCCCTACCATACATAAAACTAATTGTTTTTGTTTGTAATGTTGTACAGTATATCAAATTGACGACATGCAATACTTTTGTCATGAAAGAACCATTGTACTTAATAAGTCAGCTTGTCTGATTTGCTTGTAGGAAAGTGTCTGCTTGTAGTTGTGTAATAATACTCACTGTGAGGCGGGCATAGAAATAGCTCCAAAAATGAAGTAGTTTTGTGTTGTTCATTCTGGCCTTGTGAAATATTCCTCTAAGGTGGCGGTCTGACTCCTTACATTGTTTCAAGTAGTCAGTCCATATGTTCTGTTACTTATTGAACTGAAAAATCCGCTGGTTGATACATTCTCATATTTGTGTAGGCCATTATATTAGAGAAAATGCAGAATGTTTGTTAAAAGCAAACTTTCACTTGATTTTGTATCTTTAGGTAGTAGCGGTCTAAAGAAATAGGGTGGCAATTTTTTCAAACAGGATTAGGTTACCAAATTCAAGATGGCTGCCAACATAGAAATTACACAATTTTCCATCACAGTTTCATTTGTTACATGTTTAGAATGGTGTCTGGAGCCCATAGTATTGACAATACTCATTTATATTAATACACTTATTTATTAAATATGTGAGAGCAGTAGTAGAGTGCCGCCATCTTGAATTTCAAAATGGTGGTCATAAAAAGGAGAATTACTTACTGTCGACTGTACTGTTGTGCTTAGTATATACTGTGTATATACTTAGTATATCCCGCGCATGTGTGAAGTATGCCCCGTAATCCATGCATGTCTGTGTATTTAAAAATCTGCTCTCACATTCTACAGTGTGTGTCCAATGTTTTGTCTATCCATAAATAGTACATATACAGATTTTAGAAAGTGAACCACCTAACAGATTCATGTATATAACATGTCTTTAACAAAAACCTTTGGTGTGTTTTTTTACAATCCACCAAGTCTCATAACATTGCTTACAATGCCACCTGGTGGATTGTCTAATATTAATTGTATGCATGAATGGATTTAGTGCTATTTAATACATTATTACACACACATTCGATATGCTCTGTCCAACACAGGAGACACAGTTATGATTTCATAACCAGACATGTCTGATTACGACGCAACTATTTGTTTATGTCATGACTTGGTCATTGTGAACTAAATGGCATATGCGGTGACGACAGAACTATTGTTCGCACCATCACATACAAAATGTTTTAAAACCGAATGAAAACCAACTACGATGATAGAGAACATAGTCCCCAAACTTTGAATTTGCTAATATCATTACGCGTGTGAACTAAATATAAAACGGTACATTTGCAATCTGCATCTCCTATAGTTGTCCTCAACGGCTGGCAGAGTAGCACAAGTAATCGGACACAGCCTTCAGCCATGACCAATTATTTGTGCTATTTCGCCACTCTCTCAGACGGCTTAAAGGGGATGCGATTTGCAAGTGTACCATTTGACATAATGGCTGAATGTGCCACATAGTGTTATATTGGATAACTTGTCAACTTATGTTAATACCATGTTGTCAGAAGTTCACGATATGTCCATGTACCTAATTCATTTGTCTTTCTGCAGAGGAGGAAGACAAGAGGGCTGAGATGTTGAAGAAATTTAGTGACTTTCAGCGGAAGGCTGAGATGTATTACGTCTATCATTCCATTCAAAGATTCATGGTGTGTTTTCCCCTTTCTTTGTTGAAACTACCAACTTTTTTCTTCCGATAAGTAATCTCAATAAATCAGTCGATTATTGTGTCACTAATGAGTTTTAGAGCTCTGCGAGTTTACCTCCTGTGTGGAATCTTTTACATCCCCTGGCATAGACACCAGGTTGACAGGACTAACAGCTTTTAGTCTCTTCAAAATGTTCGCTCATGTATAAACTATACCTATTTACATAGACACATTGAGCATGTGTTATATTAGTACGTTTTAATAATTTTAAATATAAGAAAATCTTTCCGTAAATTGGCACATTATACTAACACTGAGGATGATATTTTGCTGGATCATAAACCTTGTAACATGCTGCTGAATAATATTTGCTGATAGAAATTAACCACGTATTGTTTGTATTTAAAACTTTGTGAGACAAAATATGATAGCTGGCTGGATCACTGGGAATTGTTATATCTGTTTCGTTATTTTTTGTTATATCAAGTTTGTGTTGCAGGACGAACCATTCACATCCCATTCATCGGATGGACTCTTCAACATAGCACGATACTTGCTGCATTGCATGATGGGAGAAGTGCCGATTGGCATTTCAAAAGTGTATCCTTTCGTTGCTGCAGCAAATCAGCTCTCAGTTGTATTTATAAATCTGTGCAGATGTTACATAGTATGTGAGAAATAAAAATATTTATACCATTAATAATGTTTTGAACATGTTTTCAGAGGGAATAGTTGTCAAACTCAGCCTTGTTTACTCTAACTCGATAACAATTGTGTATATGAAACATTTTATGAATTTACTCCTATTAACATATGGTATGTCACCAGCATAGGAGACACCCAAAGAATGGTATCAAATATATCAGTTGTAGACATATATGAACATAAATATTACATCAAGACATGAATTAAGTGTGCAAGTAATTGTTTAATTTAATTTTTTTAGTAATAGCTTCCAGGTTGCATTTATTTGTAAGTTGCTCCAACTGTAGGTAAGGTAAGAATTTAATAAGGTTCTTTCAGTGTTGGTTCCATGCAAGTGAACATCTAGTTTTAGTTGTTTCCATCAATAGGCAACATTCTATTAACTAACTGTTGTGGTTACTACAATTTGATGGTGTTGTGAGGTTTCATTCAACTAGCCGGTCTTTTTCAGAATTTTATCACCAAGCTGATGTTTATATGCTGGCACCAAGGGTGGTCACTACATGTCATCCTCAATGATTCTTTTACTTTCCCAGTTAATGAGACAGGACCGACATTAACATGATCGTCCGAGTCACGAGGGATGCACAGTCCCCAATGTTGAGATCCAGGTTTATATACCAAACATACCCATGCCTGGTCCGGGTCTTGAACCCAGAACTCCGGCATGTAAGGCGGATGTGCTAACTGTTACATTATCATGCCTCTCTTAACATACGTGACGTTCCTTGACAGCTGTCTCCAGTGCTACACTGTATACCTTGGCGAAACAGAGCAAGAACTTAGGAGCGTACAAGTTGGCAAGGCATGCATATGAGAAGATGCAGTCGCTGATGATACCGGTGAAGTTTCAGGATGCAGTGGACCTTGGTAGCATCACGATAAGGTCAAAGCCATATCATGACAGCGAGGTATGGAGGTGTAGTTTTCTCATTAGTAACATTGTAGGGAGTCGATGAATGTCACAGAAGTGGTTTTCTGTTTAGTAACATTGTAGAAGTCAATGACTGTCACAGAAGTGTAGTTTTCTCATTAGTAATGTTGTAGGAGTCAGTGAATGTCACAGAAGTGTAGTTTTCTCATTAGTAATATTGTAGGAATCACTGATGTATGGATTGCAAAGCTGGAGGAGCACATGATCAGTAGAAGATAAACTGAACTCTTTTGAGAAGAAATGAAAGAATACAAAAGCAACAAAAAATAATTCCTGCCCTGTGACATGCTTGGCACAAGAGGATAGAAGGAGTCACTCTTTCTTATTGGTGAATTAATGACTGAATTCAACTCGCAAACATTTAGAAAACACATTCAGCTGTAGTGTTTAAACAAACATGGTCAGATCTGTATATGAATTGTGGCTTTCCTTGGTAGACATTGTCTTTAAGAGAGCCCCAAAGATAGAAGTCTGGAGGTGTCTGCATCAAATTCATGTTTGTCTGTTGCATTGAAGCCACATTTGGCTGCCTGTGTCCAAACCTCAACCACATCAAGGACACTAAAGATATCCCTCTGACACTTTCCACATCATGTGACGCAAATGTGTCATTTGATAAGGAATAATAATAAGGAAGTTATATTAAGTTTTATGGATATCATTTTGTGTGGTCATTCTGCATTAAAGCGACAACAAAAGTTATGGTTTTGGGCCTATGCACGTGTAAGAGTTACTAAAACATAACCATTTGGAACTACAATCAAGAATATCATGTGTGGTTTACTAGAAAAACCTTGTTGAACACCATACTGTTAGATGACCCTATGTCACAAATGTGATAGGTTCTTACATAGCAGTGCATTTGATTGAAGAATTTTCGTTACTTGTGTATATACCAACTGCGTTTAATATGTTGCAACGGTAGTCTAGGTTAACCGTTTTCTGAAAACTATGCAGGTGTTTATCGGTCATGCCAGGTAACATGTCAGCCCCCGGTTAAATGGAGATTTTAACTGGAATCTCCCAGGGAGAAATATTTGTTTTTATTAACTCTCGTATAGCCCCAAAACCGTGACTTGTTTGCTTTAAACATTGTCTGTTGTGCGTTGTTTGTCTCAGGACCAGCTGCCCATGTGCTACCGATGCTCAACGACCAACCAGCTACTAAACAACCAGGGCAACTTCTGCAGCAACTGTATGCAGCCCTTCGTTCACTCGTTCGTGTCTTTTGGTGAGTTCTCTTTTCTGTCTGCAGGCCATTGTATCTAGGGGCATAACATTGCATTGAACTAGACAGACAATACTTTTGGATGGTATTGATCAAAAAGCCCTGCTGTAGTACATCTGTACAAAAATCTGATGTTTGTTTGTATTCGTCTTTGTTACTCCCTTTATAAAGGGGTGAGGCTAGTTCATGTACTGCTGCACCGCCCCAGCTGTTATCTCTTTCCGTGTTCCCTTTATAAAGGGGTGAGGCTAGTTCATGTACTGCTGCACCGCCCCAGCTGTTATCTCTTTCCTAGCTCCCTTTATAAAGGGGTGAGGCTAGTTCATGTACTGCTGCACTGCTCCAGGTGTTATCTCTTTCCGTGTTCCCTTTATAAAGGGGTGAGGCTAGTTCATGTACTGCTGCACCGCCCCAGCTGTTATCTCTTTCCTTGCTCCCTTTATAAAGGGGTGAGGCTAGTTCATGTACTGTTGCACCGCCCTAGCTGTTATCTCTTTCCTTGCTCCCTTTATAAAGGGGTGAGGCTAGTTCATGTACTGCTGCACCGCCCCAGCTGTTATCTCTTTCCTTGCTCCCTTTATAAAGGGGTGAGGCTAGTTCATGTACTGCTGCACCGCCCCAGCTGTTATCTCTTTCCGTGTTCCCTTTATAAAGGGGTGAGGCTAGTTCATGTACTGCTGCACCGCCCCAGCTGTTATCTCTTTCCTAGCTCCCTTTATAAAGGGGTGAGGCTAGTTCATGTACTGCTGCACTGCTCCAGCTGCTATCTCTTTCCTAGCTCCCTTTATAAAGGGGTGAGGCTAGTTCATGTACTGCTGCACCGCCCCAGCTGTTATCTCTTTCCTTGCTCCCTTTATAAAGGGGTGAGGCTAGTTCATGTACTGTTGCACCGCCCCAGCTGTTATCTCTTTCCTTGCTCCCTTTATAAAGGGGTGAGGCTAGTTCATGTACTGCTGCACCGCCCCAGCTGTTATCTCTTTCCTAGCTCCCTTTATAAAGGGGTGAGGCTAGTTCATGTACTGCTGCACTGCTCCAGGTGTTATCTCTTTCCTAGCTCCCTTTATAAAGGGGTGAGGCTAGTTCATGTACTGCTGCACCGCCCCAGCTGTTATCTCTTTCCTTGCTCCCTTTATAAAGGGGTGAGGCTAGTTCATGTACTGTTGCACCGCCCCAGCTGTTATCTCTTTCCTTGCTCCCTTTATAAAGGGGTGAGGCTAGTTCATGTACTGTTGCACCACCCTAGCTGTTATCTCTTTCCTTGCTCCCTTTATAAAGGGGTGAGGCTAGTTCATGTACTGCTGCATCTCCCCAGCTGTTATCTCTTTCCGTGTTCCCTTTATAAAGGGGTGAGGCTAGTTCATGTACTGTTGCACCGCCCTAGCTGTTATCTCTTTCCTTGCTCCCTTTATAAAGGGGTGAGGCTAGTTCATGTACTGCTGCACCGCCCCAGCTGTTATCTCTTTCCTTGCTCCCTTTATAAAGGGGTGAGGCTAGTTCATGTACTGCTGCACCGCCCCAGCTGTTATCTCTTTCCTTGCTCCCTTTATAAAGGGGTGAGGCTAGTTCATGTACTGTTGCACCGCCCTAGCTGTTATCTCTTTCCTTGCTCCCTTTATAAAGGGGTGAGGCTAGTTCATGTACTGCTGCACCGCCCCAGCTGTTATCTCTTTCCTTGCTCCCTTTATAAAGGGGTGAGGCTAGTTCATGTACTGCTGCACCGCCCCAGCTGTTATCTCTTTCCTTGCTCCCTTTATAAAGGGGTGAGGCTAGTTCATGTACTGCTGCACCGCCCCAGCTGTTATCTCTTTCCTTGCTCCCTTTATAAAGGGGTGAGGCTAGTTCATGTACTGCTGCACCGCCCCAGCTGTTATCTCTTTCCTTGCTCCCTTTATAAAGGGGTGAGGCTAGTTCATGTACTGCTGCACCGCCCCAGCTGTTATCTCTTTCCTTGCTCCCTTTATAAAGGGGTGAGGCTAGTTCATGTACTGCTGCACCGCCCCAGCTGTTATCTCTTTCCTTGCTCCCTTTATAAAGGGGTGAGGCTAGTTCATGTACTGCTGCACCGCCCTAGCTGTTATCTCTTTCCTTGCTCCCTTTATAAAGGGGTGAGGCTAGTTCATGTACTGCTGCTCCGCCCCAGCTGTTAGCTCTTTCCTTGCTCCCTTTATAAAGGGGTGAGGCTAGTTCATGTACTGCTGCATCTCCCCAGCTGTTATCTCTTTCCTTGTTCCCTTTATAAAGGGGTGAGGCTAGTTCATGTACTGTTGCACCGCCCTAGCTGTTATCTCTTTCCTTGCTCCCTTTATAAAGGGGTGAGGCTAGTTCATGTACTGTTGCACCGCCCCAGCTGTTATCTCTTTCCTTGCTCCCTTTATAAAGGGGTGAGGCTAGTTCATGTACTGTTGCACCACCCTAGCTGTTATCTCTTTCCTTGCTCCCTTTATAAAGGGGTGAGGCTAGTTCATGTACTGCTGCACTGCCCCAGCTGTTATTCCTCTCCACTTCTCCCTACTGGCAGCCTTCTTCTTCCATTTGTCATCCTCGTCCACCTTTCTTTGTCTCCCTTTGTTTGTGTCATCACAGTTAACCTAGTCATGGTCTTCTACATAACTAGGTAAATGCAGTTAGCTGTGCAGTGATGAAAGGAGGCCTCAGTCATGATCAACAACAGTAATTGGCCATCCACTGAACATGCATATTTCTCATAATTTGAACATTCTGTCTTGCAGGAGAGGTGGTTATTCAGATGGGATTTTTGTGAGGGAGATCTAAGCATTACTGTCATGAATCATGTGCATATGTGTGTGTTCTTGCATGTGTGCATGCACGCATATGTGTGCACATTTTTCATTGCATTTAGTGATCAAACAATTAGACAGAACTGTTAAATGATGGATGAATTTGATGTACTATCCTGCTTGATAGAAATAGAAGATGACACAACTACAATTTTTGTTCTCACAGAGGTGCTGCCTCTGGTGGAGTTTTACCTCGAAGATGACATCACAGACGAGGAGGCGCAGAATCTGTTGGACTTGGCGCCACCTAGGGATGACAAGCGGAACCGAGACAACCAATGGCGGGAAGACAGGATTGGCAGTATCTTTGAGAATGGGAGTCAGTACATCAAACTATCAATGCATCGCAATAGTATGATGATGCAATGTTATCGATAATAAATTTAACTATTAATAGTAATGATAGTTGGAAAAACAAATCAGCAGGGCTACTTGTGTCACTGTAATCCTGTTCATCATAAAAAATGCTATTTTAACTTAACTTGGTAATTTTGCTTACTTATTTAACATCAACATTTGTAGATCAGAGCAGCAGAGATCATGGATTCACAATTTTTAATCAACTGCCCTAAGGCCACCTATTAACTATGGTTTGGGACTGCTTTCCTCTTTGTTTGGTACTACTTGATACTATCGCAATACTATCACAATAGTCATGAGAATATCGCAATAGTATTGCAATAGTAAACCAGCTATTGTAATACTATCATAATAGTCAAACTATTCCAAATAGTAGCCAGCAATAGGGACACATGTAAGCTGATGTTTCACCTAGAATTTATAGATAAAATTGATAGTCCTAAATATGATCAATGTTAAAAAACTAAGCACAATAAATAAATAAAAAGTACATACTAAAATATGAAATATAACGTTTTAAAATTTTTATTCCAAATGCTGTGTTAAAATGTAAAATATATTCGTCTATTTGGAATGGTTTTATAGGATGATGAAATGATATATTTGTTCTGAACAACAGCTTGTTAGACTTGACAAATAATTCCAAAGAGGCTCAAGTTGTCATCCATGCAAGGGTTTATCTATGACCTTTACCTATCACAACCAGCCTGGATGATGCTTGGGTCAGTTGTGATTTTGTTTACTATGTAAAGAGCTAGTGTGTGAAAGATGATGTTGGGGCACTGTCATGATTTTACACAGTACACATAATCAGCTATAAATCTACTAAGTATAGAGCTATGTAGCTAAGTAAGCAGAATCCATGTCCACTTAGTGTATGTCAATCATGACATGCATAAAAGATAGAAGATGTAATCTGCCAACTGCTGAAAGATCTATGTTCAGTTTGTAGTTTCTTGTCATTTCACTAATTCACTGTCTGGGTCAGCAATTAAAAGATGGAGTCCGTCCTTGACTAATTGACTAGATGCTCAGTCACTGCGGATGGACGAGGACATCTTGGACGAGTCAGAGGATGACGTTGACCCATTCAGCACCAACAAGAGCAGTTATGAGGTAAACTGATGGACACACTCAGATATCGTGTTTCTATTTAGAACAGTAAAGATCACTTTCGTAAAATGTGATGACAGTAGTGCAGGGTGACGACCCAAAAACATTACCTATACAACTTAACATAACTTCCTTGTTTTTATTTCAAATAACACATTCTTTGGTGCACATCTGCTTCACATGATGCATGATCACCGTGGACAGTTTCGGATGGAAGTCTTTAATGTCCTTCATTAGGTTGAAGCTTGAACGCATGCTCCAGATATCCATGTCGGAACTGCAGACAAACTTCAATGCACAAAAGTATATTATTCTGCTATTTTGACTAATCCTACGTCTGTTGTCTATACACAAACTTCACTTTTGTGCACCTGAAAAAAAAGATGATATAATTAATATGGGACTTATTATTAGAATTTATGTGGGTACCATTTTGTTGTGGTAAGTAAAATACAATTTTGCTCATTGAATTCAAGTGTGTCTTCAGTGCTGAGACCGAAATCAGGAGCATGTTTTCAAATCTCAACCAAATCAAGGACATTAAAGATATCCATCCGAAACTTACTACTGGTATAATACATCAAGTGAAGCAGATGCGTACCAAAGCACATGTCATTTGAAGCAATAATAAGGAAGTTATATTTAATTGTATGAGTACCGTGTTGTGTGTGGTCACCCTGTGTAAGAGGATGCTGTTGTGGGAGTACTTAATCTCATCAGTACACAGACAGTATAGTAGCTATTTGGTACTAGCTGCACTGTGGACGGTTCTCGTGGTGTGTGTTGTACGCAGGGATGGTGTGACTGCTGTTATGGACGATCAGTGTTTGTCATCGATGGAGTGGTGCAGTCCTGTTCGTTGGGGTGGGGTGGGTTTATATAGGGTCAGCCAGCCAACCGCGATACAGATGGCTGGCGAGGAGACAGCTGCCCGTAGTGACGTTCGTAACCACAACACTTTGGACTACTCTGATCATGTCATGGACATTGCTTTGACCAAGTAAAGTAACGTTTGCTGGTTGTTTTTGCAGCAAGGGCTCAACGAGTTCCAGCCAGTCGTGGTCAATCGGAACGTGCTGCGGTCACTGTCACGTACAGAGGTGATCGTCTGTAAGTGGCCACAGCCGCTCAGGTTCCAGTACTTCAAGAATGTCATGCCCGACGTCTCCATTAGGAGATGTCCCTCGTGCAAGAAGGTATGTGCATATGTGTGTGTTTGTGTGAGTGTGTGTGTGAGTGTGTCTTTGTGTGAGTGTGAGTGTGTGTGGTGCGGGTGGGGGTGTGTGTGCCTGTGTGTGTACATATGAACGCACATACGCAAGCGCGCACGCATGCACACCATTCGGTTTGGGATATAATATATAATATATATATATATATATATATATATATATATATATATATATATATATATATATATATAAAATTGATTGCCTTTACAACTGGTTATATCAACTGAAAGTTGATTCGTACCTTTACCTCTGCAGCTGTTCCACACTGACGACTATGAGCTGCTGGTCTTACAGAAGGGACACTGTCCGTTCTGTCGTCACACGGTAGACGACTAATGAGACTGGTGACCACAGATCAGCCACAGCAGGTGTTCGGTGACAAATCAGTGCTGTCCTGTGATGCATCCTACATCTGTGGACATGATGTGACATGTCTGTGTGAAGACAACGATGTCCCAATTTCACAACTTCTGTTTTGGTTTAAAGAAAGGGAACGTACAACGATTTCCATTGGTTAAGTGATATTGAACTTGTTGGATGTTTCATGTAACGAAAATGCAAAAATTCTCACTTTTTCGTTTTTTCAAAGAACAGCTAAATTAACAATGTAACACTTCATGTTTTAATATTTGTTGCTGCAATGTATTTACTGTCATACATTGTATAAAATGGGAATTCTATAGACCAATAAATCACCGATGAGAAACGTTAGTTTTGCCTTTAAATGTGAGGATATACTGGCTTGTCAATAATTGCTGGTAGTGTCGTAAAAGCTGGTTGTGGAATGTCGTACAATTGGCACATTTTATTTCATTGCCATATTGTGTATTTATGAAATATCACGATAGTAACACGTTTTGTATGGATGTTATTTATAACCAACCGAGATGTTATAAATACTTCAATATCAATTCAATGTCGCAATGCTCGTAAAACATTCGTTCAGTTAACCATTGACAGTCGTTGTACATTGCCTTTAAACTGCAGTGTTCAGAATGTATAGATATTTATTGAAGTTTATGCAGCTCCTTTTGTTGAGTAAAGCGACGATGGACCTAGTTATGAAGTATATATTAAACGTGTATGTTGTTGTTTATAATGCATGTTATCACTATCAAAGAAACATGTCGATGCTTATCATTGTTTACAATACAATTACATTGGTAACTTTCAAAACAAATTATTCAAGCTACATTGAGTAGTTGGAGATGTCATGTAATATTGATGTAAACAAATTGTTGACATTGTCTCGTTGACTGTTATTCCGTCCACATTTCTTTTACCTTTCGCCTTTTTACTTTGTGTTAACCTACAGAGTAGGTAACTGTATGTTTTATTGTGATAAATAAATGGCATTCCATCTCGTTAGCGACACGGAGCGTTGCTCCCATTACTTATATATCCTTCTTTTCATTTACATGTTAAATTCTCCCACGGATGAAAAAATGAAGTGATCAGCGGCCATGTTTGTTGGACTATTCCATGTATGTTGGGCTATTCCATGTATGTTGGTCTATTCCATGTTTGTTGGGCTATTCCATGTTTGTTGGGCTATTCCATATATGTTGGGCTATTCCGTCTATTGAAAATAACCACAACAAATACGATAACTTTGCGCAACATTCTATATAGTTAGTTCCCCGCCCGAAAAACACCTTAATATATTTAAATTATAATTGCTTCATTGTGTGCGTGCGTGCGTGCGCGTACATACACACATACATGTACGCACGCATGTACGGGTTGTTACTTTTCCGGCGCGCGAGATTGCGTTTATTTGTTTGTGAGTGCGCGATGAATTGTATTAGATTTTTGTCTATCCACACATTCCGTTAACTTCTTCACACGGTGCACCACTTTCCCGGGTCATCCACCACTGATCCCACAAATAGGTGGCCCCCAGACATGGACTCATTCTGGAAAAACGCGTAAAAACGAAATTTCAACAGACAAAGCCGAATTATCAAAAGCAACAATAAATGAATATTTATAAAGAAAACAAATACAACTGCGCATTCATAATGAATAGTAACGCTACATAATTTAAAATGCTCACTCAGTGTGACCGCCGACATTTTCACGCAGTCTACAGTACTACTTGACTCCTAGCGTTTGAACACGTACAAGAATCGTACAATATCTCGCAAGATGCATCGAACATAATCGAGGTATCGCCAGCAGTTCACCGCAGTTGAATACAATCATGATTATTTCCGGTATTCTCCACTACTTCTGCATTGTAATACTATCATAAAAACTTGATGTTTTTAGTTATATCATATCCTAGGTAGGTGAGACTGGGGAGGGTTGGCGCAATTTTCATTTAAATTTACCTTTTCTTAAAGTCACGTACATAGGATACACCCACTTGGTACACGTACGTTCCCTGTTCCATCATGCATTAGTAGACATATTCAGCGATGTCCTCCTAACTATTGTAGTAGTTATGATATTGCCCATTATCTGACCCCTCCTCAACTGCGCCAACCGTGTACAGGGTAGGTTGGCGCACCCTATTAAATACATCAGAATGATTTACAAACAATAATTCAATTCAATCCAAGGCATCATAATCACAGTTGCGGTATCTCTAATACCGATCACTACCAGGGCATTACTCATGCGACCGGTGTTTGTTAAACTCAGTTTATTGGACCAATTTATTCCCGGACCTATTATTGCCAAATATCCCCGGCGGACTTGGCTGATCTGAGCTTCATCGATCATTACTGGCTCTTGCGTGACTTCGGAGTTTTGCCTGTCGGTAACATGCCAAATCCCAATGATGACGCATGCGTCAACCCTCCCCGGCATGCGTCAACCAACCCCGACCTGGTCGGCCGTTGTTTGCATGACAACAAATAAAATATGCGGGACAACATTAGTCAGTTCCTTTCGACTGTGGATTGGTGCATTGTTTTCCCAATGGCAAAATTCAACCCGCTCCATGCGCCAACACACTCCCCGGTCTCTCTACCTTATGTTATAAATAGTTGTTTCTATGTGTAGTATTTTCGATGGAACATGTTCTTCGTTTTCTTCTTTCTTCGTTGAAGACTTGCGAACATCATCAGCAACAGCAGCGCTATCTAGGCCAACATCGGAACTAGAGTGGACATTCCGTCCTGAATAAGATAAAGTGTCGACATTTAGTCAGTCACCACTGCCTTCTTTTCAAAGGCACACACGACCAATCTGCTATGTAATGTGAAATGTGAAAGAACAGAGCGTCCTTACACTGGTGCTACTTCAATATTTTTCCTAAACAATGCTGCCTAAAAAGTCACGTGTCCAAACAGCTGTCGTCAGCGATTACTGCCTCCATGACAACGAACTGTCCACAAATGCAGGAAACATCGTTGCCTAGTCAGGTGTGAACATGAGCTATTGCAATGTCTCGTCATACGCTGTCTTCCAAAACAGCACCAGCCGTCGCTGATCTAGTAGCAGGAACCCGGTATGAAACGTGCCGGAAGTCTATCAGATGCACGCCGGGACCGTCTGACGTAGCGTTGCCGTTGAGGACCACAAAGTTGAGGTCTGACTCAAGCGGTATCTCTTGCGGTCCGAATTCGTTCGGTAGTAGTCTTTCCAGCCTGACAACATTAACATGTTAAATGTTATTATAATATATTATTAGGTCACTACAATGATAAAACATACACGCAATCGAAGATGATGACACACCTATAACATTAACTTGATTACAGCTTTAGGGGTCCATCACTATTTGTTTGTCGCACCGGATTCATTTGAGCTTTCTGACGTTATCCGTTTTGGTGTCGCACGCCCATCATAATCAAATGATGGTTTTTTGTTTGTTCCGTTTATGGCGTGGTATACTTGCCCTAATATGGTTGACCTTTGTATCCATAACATGTGAAATCCTGGATCCAACAGAAACGTATACATGCATACTTTATTACTAAAATTATAGGTTATTCAAAACACGGCCTATTCCTGTTGACAAAACTGCAAGACTATTGCCCGATGAGCAATCTTTTCGACAGAATGTAAGATTGGCCAGTTATACCGTCCTATCTAGTCTTACCTCCTTCGTCTGCGTCTGCGCAGTCGCATGTAGAGAATACAAACCGCGCAGACTCCGCTGACGACAAGACATGTCACCAGTAACGCGGCGCCCACAGTAATGTAGATACGTCGGTGCGGCCCGGAGTCTACGTGGAAGCACACGAAGATGTATAACGTATCCACGCTCGTAGAGGGTGACACACAAAAACGGTACCCATACAACTTAATACAACGTCTTTATTTTTATTTGAAATGACATGTTCTTTGGAACACAGTTGCTTCACATAACATACGACCACGGTGAACAGTTTCGGACGGATACATGTAAAGTCCTTCACGTGGTGTGAGATTTGCTTCACATAACATACGACCACGGTGAACAGTTTCGGATGGATACATTTAAAGTCCTTCACGTGGTGTGAGATTTGTTTCACATAACATACGACCACGGTGAACAGTTTCGGATGGATACATTTAAAGTCCTTCACGTGGTGTGAGATTTGCTTCACATAACATACGACCACGGTGAACAGTTTCGGATGGATACATTTAAAGTCCTTCACGTGGTGTGAGATTTGCTTCACATAACATACGACCACGGTGAACAGTTTCGGATGGATACATTTAAAGTCCTTCACGTGGTGTGAGATTTGCTTCGCATAACATACGACCACGGTGAACAGTTTCGGATGGATACATTTAAAGTCCTTCACGTGGTGTGAGATTTGCTTCGCACAACATACGACCACGGTGAACAGTTTCGGATGGATACATTTAAAGTCCTTCACGTGGTGTGAGATTTGCTTCGCATAACATACGACCACGGTGAACAGTTTCGGATGGATACATTTAAAGTCCTTCACGTGGTGTGAGATTTGTTTCACATAACATACGACCACGGTGAACAGTTTCGGATGGATACATTTAAAGTCCTTCACGTGGTGTGAGATTTGCTTCACATAACATACGACCACGGTGAACAGTTTCGGATGGATACATTTAAAGTCCTTCACGTGGTGTGAGATTTGCTTCACATAACATACGACCACGGTGAACAGTTTCGGATGGATACATTTAAAGTCCTTCACATGGTGTGAGATTTGTTTCACATAACATACGACCACGGTGAACAGTTTCGGATAGATACATTTAAAGTCCTTCACGTGGTGTGAGATTTGCTTCACATAACATACGACCACGGTGAACAGTTTCGGATGGATACATTTAAAGTCCTTCATGTGGTGTGAGATTTGAGCACACGCTCCAGATGTCGCAGACACACTTAAATTCGACGCACAAAATTAGAAAACGACACATGCGGCTAAAGTGATTAACGGAATTTGATAGATTTTTATTTTGTGATCATCTGTAGATTGTTGTCTTCCTTGGTAGCAACAACAACAACAACAACAACAACAACAACAACACATGTGCATAGTATGGTGTGCTGCTGTTGCTGCTACTGAAGGGACATAGCTGAAGTCATATTCTCTAACTAAATAATTACAATAAAAAGTCCAAAGTACAAAATAGCATTCACAATTTTCATTGTGCTTAAGATAGTCCAAAAGATAGAAGTATGGAGGTGAATGCGTCGAATTCGATGCCGAATTTTGGGGCCATATGTTGAAACCTCAACAAAATCAAGCACATTGATTTTGTGAAACGAATGTGAAACAAATGTATCCCGAAGAACGTGTTATCAGAAATACAAATAAAGAAGTTACATTAAGTTACGGAAGCGTATTGCTGCCATGCATAGAAAGAAATAAGTCGAAATTTCGACTTGTTTTTTCTATACATGTCAGCATTTTGTATCTGAATTACAAACCAGCAAGGAAGACTGAAGTGGGCAATACTGTTATTTCAAGAACTGGGCTGTTCTAGTGGTGGAGATGAAAACGGATTATAGAAGTTGTACGTAGCCCTCTATGCCAATGAAATGATTAACCATCAACCCGATATCATCTAGAAGTGTGATGGTGTTACGATTACTAGAAATGTGACTTTTATTACAGCAAATTACGCCTAGAAAGAAAGAATCAAACACCCACCTGCGGAGTTGTCTTGCATCAGGTGATACTTGTAGGAGCGCCGTCTGGTGGTGTGTGTAGAGTAATCGTTCGTATCGTTTTGTATAGAGGAGGGTTTCGTCGTGTTAGGCATACTGCGGCCAGGGACTGGATAGTTCGACCTCTCACCTGGTGGAGATACACCAGAAAGTGTCGAAGATGTCTTCATATTACGAGACGTGTGGCTAGGCACGTCTTCATTTGCTGAAGAGCGGTGGGTGTAGAGGATACCCTTCGCCGTTGCTGATGTGCCGGGTGTAGTAGCCGCCTTGTGACGAGCCGAATTATCCCCAGAGACATCCGTTGAGATCCCTGGACTCGTGGTTGGATCTACAGAGCGAACTGATCCAAGCAGGAGTCCGGGCGTAGACGAGTCGGTTGACTTCGGTGTGGTTTTTGAAAATGACTCAGAGTGATTTTTGTCATCGTGTATTGCGTATTTCTGGGTCGGAGCCGTGTTGTCTGTTGTCGCTGGCATTTGCACACGTTGATAAGGTGCATCCTTGTCGTGTCCTGATTCTCGTCCATCGGATGGCACTGTGGTATTTACCACAGTATTATTAAATATTGACGGAAAGGTCAGTATATTTTGTTGTCCTGTCGGATACGAATCGCCAAGTCCTGGTGGATACGACGCCAATGTTAAGGTTAAGTTATGTCGATTTGACACAGTAATGTCAAGTCCAGGTGGATATGACACAGTAATGCTGAGTCCTGGCGGATACGAAACTGTTATGTTCAGTCCTGGTGGATACGACACAGTAATGTCAAGTCCTGGTGGATACGAGACAGTAATGTTAATTCCTAATGGATAAGACACAGTAATGTTAAGTCCTGGTGGATACGACACAGTGACGTTAAATCCAGTTGGATACGATACAGTAATGTTAAGTCCTGGAGGATACGACACAGTAATGACATATCCTGACGGAAACGCTGCAGTACTAATATGTCCTGGTGGAGATGACGCATTATTACTCAGTCCTGCTGGATATACCGAGGTATTGTTCAGTCCTGGTGAAGTTGCCACAGTACTGTTCGGTCCTAGTGGAGATGACGCAGTATTGTTCAATCCCGTTGAAGATGACGCAGTATTGTTCAGTCCTGGTGGAGATGACGCAGTATTGTTCAGTTCTGGTGGAGATGAGGCAGTATTGTTCAGTCCGGGTGGAGGTGACGGAGTGTCGTTCAGTCCTGGTGGCGGAGACGGAGTATTGTTCGATCCTGGTGGAGATGACGGACTGTTGTTCATTCCTTGTTGAGGTGACGGAGAATTATTCAGTCCTAGTGGAAATAATGGTGTATTGTTCAATCCTGGTGGAGGTGATGGAGTTGGATTCATTCCTTGTGTAGGTGGTGGAGAATTGTTCAGTCCTAGTGGAAATGATGGTGTATTGTTCATTCCTGGTGGAGACGACAGAGTATTGTTCACTATTGGTGGAGTTGACGGAGTGGTGTTCATTCTTGGTGGAGGTGACGGAGTATTGTTTAGTCCTGGAGAATATGACGCCGTAGACACTGATGGGGTCAAAAGAGTTTTGTTTTTTCCTAATGGATATGGTGTTGTATTGTTCAGTCCTGGAGGAGATACCGCAGATGTTTTTTGCCCTCGTGGAAAAGATGCAGTATTGTTGAGTCTTGTCGGATATGACTCAGTATTGTTCAGTCCTGTTGGAGGTGACGGAGTATTGTTCATTCCTGGTGGAGATCCCGCAGTATTGTTCAGTCCCGGTGGAGATGACGTAGTATTGTTCAGTCCTAGTGGAGATGACGGAGTGTTGTTCAGTCCTGCTGGAAACGACGCAGTGTTGTTCAGTCCTACTGGAGATGACGGAGTGTTGTTCAGTCCTGCTGGTGATCCCGCTATATTGTTTTGTTCTTGTGGAGGTGACTGAGTATTGTTCATTCCTAGTGGAGATGGCGGAGTTTTGTTATGTCCTGCTGAAAAGGATGCGGTATTGTGCAGTCCTGCTGTTGATACCGTCATATTGTTCGTTCCTTGTGGAGGTGATGCAGTATTGTTCGGTCCTTGTGGAGGTGACAGAGTGTTGTTCAATCCTGATAGAGATGACTGAGTATTGTTCAGTCCTGGTGGAGCTCCCGCAGTGTTGGTCTGTTCTGATGGAGATACCGCAGAATTGTTAAGTCCTGGTCGAGGGGACGCAGTATTGTTCAGTCCTGCTGGAGGTAACGCGTTTTTGTTCGGTTCTGTCGGAAGTGACGGATAATTGTTTAGTCCTGGTGGAGATGACGGAGTGTTGTTCAGTCCTGGTGGAGATGACGGAGTGTTGTTCAGTCCTGGTGGAGATGACGAAGTGTTGTTCAGTCCTGGTGGAGATGACGGAGTGTTGTTCACTCCTGGTGGAGATGACGGAGTGTTGTTCAGTCTTGGTGGAGATGACGGAGTGTTGTTCATTCCTGGTGGAGATGACGAAGTGTTGTTCAGACCTGGTGGAGATGACGGAGTGTTGTTCAGTCCTGGTGGAGATGACGGAGTGTTGTTAAGTCCTGGTGGAGATGACGGAGTGTTGTTCAGTCCTGGTGGAGATGACGGAGTGTTGTTCAGTCCTGGTGGAGATGACGGAGTGTTGTTCAGTCCTGGTGGAGATGACGGAGTGTTGTTCAGTCCTGGTGGAGATGACGGAGTGTTGTTCACTCCTGGTGGAGATGACGAAGTGTTGTTCAGTCCTGGTGGAGATGACGGAGTGTTGTTCAGTCCTGGTGGAGATGACGGAGTGTTGTTCAGTCCTGGTGGAGATGACGGAGTGTTGTTCAGTCCAGGTGGAGATTGTGGAGTGTTGCTCAGTACTGGTGGAATTGACGGAGTATTGTTCAGTCCTGGTGGAGATGACGGAGTGTTGTTAAGTCCTGGTGGAGATGACGGAGTGTTGTTCAGTCCTGGTGGAGATGACGCAGTGTTGTTCAGTCCTGGTGGAGATGACGGAGTGTTGTTCACTCCTGGTGGCGATGACGGAGTGTTGTTCAGTCCTGGTGGAGATGAAGGAGTGTTGTTCACTCCTGGTGGAGATGACGAAGTGTTTTCAGTCCCGGTGGAGATGACGCAGTATTGTTAAGTCTTGTAGGATATGACGCATTGCTCAGTCCAGGTGGAAATCCCGCCGTATTGTTCAGTACCGGTGGAGGTGACGGAGTATTGTTCAGTCCTGGTGGGGGTGACGGAGTATTTTTCAGACCTGATGGAGATTCTGCAATGCCGTTTGGTTCTGTCGGAGATGACGGATTATTGTTCTGTACTGATGGAGGTGACGGAGTATTTTTCAGTTCTGTTGGAGATCCCGCAGTATTGTTATGTCCTGGTGGAGGTGACGCAGTATTGTCCAGTCCTGGTGGAGATTCTGCAATACTGTTCTCTCCTAGTAGAGGTGACGGAGTATTGTTCAGTCCTGGTGGAGGTGGCGCAGTATAGTTTAGTCCTGGTACAGATGACGGAGTATTTTCTAGTCCTGGTGGAGGTGACGCAGTATTGTCTTGTCCTGGTGGAGATCCCGCAATATTGTTCAGTCCTGGTGAAGGTGACGGAGTATTGTCCAGTCCTGGTGGAGGTGACACAGTATTGTTTACTTTTGTTGGAGGCGATGCAGTATTGTTTTGTCCCGCTGGAGATGACACATTATTGTTCAGTCCTGATGGAGATCCCGAAGTAGTGATTTGTCCTGATGGAGATGATGTTCTATTGTTTAATCCAGGTAAATGCGACGTAGCATTGTTCTGCCCGGGTGAAGATCCCGAAGTATTGTTCAGTCCTGGTGTAGTTCCCAAAACAGTGGTCGGAGAGGACGGAGTACTATCCAGTCCTGGTGGATATGACGGACTATTGTTGAGTCCTGGTGGAGGTGACGGCGTATTGTTCAGTCCAGGTGGCGATGGTATAGTACTGTCCAGCCCTGGTAGATATGACGGAGCATTGTTCAGTGCTGGGAGAGGTTGCGGGGTATTGCTTAACCCCGGTGTATGTGACCACGTATTGTTCAGTCCTGGTAGAGAACTGTTAAGTTGTGGTGGACGTGACGGAGTACTGTACAGTCCTGGTGGAGATCCCGCAGAACTGTTAAGTTGTGGTGGACGTGACGGAGTACTGTTCAGTCCTGGTGGAGATCCCGCAGAACTGTTAAGTTGTGGTGGACGTGACGGAGTACTGTTCAGTCCTGGTGGAGATGCCGCAGTCTTATTCAGTCTTGGTGTGGGTGATGGAGTGTTGTTCAGTCCTCGTAGAGATCCCGCTGTACTGTTAAGTCCTGGTGGAGGTGACCGGGTATTGTTCTGTCCTTGTGGAGATACTGCAGTATTGTTCTGTCCATGTGAAGATCCCGCAGTACTGTTCAGTCCTTGTGGAGGTGACAGGGTATTGTGCTGTCCTTGTGGAGATACTGCAGTATTGTTCTGTCCATCTGAAGATCCCGCAGTACTGTTCAGTCCTTGTGGAGGTGACCGGGTATTGTTCAGTCCTTGTTGAGATCCCGCAGTACTGTTCAGTCCTTGTGGAGGTGACGGGGTATTGTACTGTCCTTGTGGAGATACTGCAGTATTGTTCTGTCGATGTGAAGATACCGCAGTACTGTTCAGTCCTTGTGGAGGTGACGGGGTATTGTTCTGTCCTTGTGGAGATACTGCAGTATTGTTCTGTCCGTGTTGAGATCCCGCAGTACTGTTCAGTCCTTGTAGAGATGACGGGGTATTGTTCAGTCCTTGTGGAGATACTGCAGTACCGTTCAGTCCTTGTGGAGGTGACGGGGTATTATTCAGTCCTTGTGGAGATACTGCAGTATTGTTCTGTCCATGTGAAGATCCCGCAGTACTGTTCAGTCCTTGTGGAGGTGACCGGGTTTTGTTCTGTCCTTGTGGAGATCCCGCAGTACTGTTCAGTCCTTGTGGAGGTGACGGGGTATTGTTCTGTCCTTGTGGAGATACTGCAGTATTGTTCTGTCCTTGTGGAGATCCCACAGTACTGTTCAGTCCTGGTGGAGGTGACCGGGTATTGTTCAGTCCTTGTGGAGATACTGCAGTATTGTTCTGTCCATGTGGAGATCCCACGGTACTGTTCAGTCCTGGTGGAGGTGACGGGGTATTGTTCTGTCCTTGTGGAGATACTGCAGTATTGTTCAGTCCTTGTGGATATGCAGCAGTAGCATTCTGTTTCGGCGAAGACGACGCAGTATTGTTAAGTTCTGGTGGATATGACGGAATACTGTTTATTCCTGGGGGAGATGACGCAGTATTGTTCAGTCCTAAGGGATATGCCGCCGTTGTGTTATACATTGATGGAATCGACATAGTATTATTTTGTGCTATTGGATACGATGTGATATTGTTCAGTCCCGATGGAGATACCGTAGTATTTTTCAGTCTTAGTGGATACGACCCAGTAGTATTAAGCAATGAAGGAAATGACAGGGTATTGTTTTTTCCTACTGGATTCGATGTGGTGTTGCCAACTCGTGGTGGATACGACACGATGATGTTAAGTCCTGGCGGATACGCCACAGTAATGTTAAATCCTAATGAATACAACACTGTGATGTTAAGTCCTGATGGATACGCTACGGTAATGTTAAGTCCTGGTGGATAGGCCACGGTAATGTTATGTCCTGATGGATACGAGACAGTAATATTAAGTCCTAGCGGTGACAGCGCAGTACCATTTTGTCCTGTCGTGGATGATGCAGTATTGCTAAGTCCTCGTGAAGATGATGCGGTATTGTTTAGTCCCGGTAGAGGTGCTGCTGCATCCTTTGGTCCTAATGGGACTGACCCAGAATTGCTAAGTCCTTGTGCAGATGATGACGCATTGTTCAGTCCTGGTGGAGATATCGCATCGTTTCGTTCCGGTGAAGGTGACACAGTGTTGTTACGCTCTTGTGAAGACACCGCAGTACTGTAAAATATTGGTGGAGATGACGCAGTCTTGTTCAGTTCTAATGGAGATGGTGTACTATTGTACAGTCCTGGTTGATACGCCACAGTAGTATTAAGTCCTAGAGGATATGACGCGGTAGTGTTAAACACTGGTGGAGACGACAGAGTATAGTTTTGTCCTACTGGATACGAAGCAGTGTTGTTAAGTCCTGATGGAAACAACACGGTAACGTTAAATCTTGGTAGATGCGACACAGTATTGTTGACCCCTGGTGGAATCAACAGAGTATAGTTTTGTCCTACAGGATGCGATGTATTATTGCTCAGTCCCGATGGAGGTGCCGTTGCCATGTCCAGTCCTAGTGGAGATGGCGGAGTATTGTTAAGTCCTGTCGGAGATGACGCCGTATTGTTAAATCCTCGTGCAGGTGACGTAGTATTGTTAATTTCTGACGGAGATTCCGCAGTATTGTTAGGTCCTGGTGGAAATGATGCAGTGTTGCTCAGTTGTGGGGGAGATGACTCCATATTATTCGGTTGTGGCGGAGATGGCGCAGAATTGTTTAGTTGTGGTCGAGATGACACAGTATTGTTAAACGTTGGAGGATGCGACGCAGTATTGCTCAGTTCTGACGGATACGCCACAGTAGTGCTGAACACTGGTGGAATCGACAGAGTATTGTTTTGTCGTACTAGATACGATGCGGTATTGCCATGGCCCAATGGAGACGCCGATGTATTGTTCAGTCCTGGTGACGACACCGCAGTATTGTTCCGTCCTGGTGGAAACCGTGTATTGTTTTGTCCTGATGGAGACATTCCAGTTTTGTTCAGTCCTGGTGGAGACATTGTAGTATTTGTCAGTTGTGGTGGAGTTAATGTAATACTGTTTAATTCTGGTGGATACATTGTAGAATTGTTCAGCTTTTGTGGAGACGATGCACTATTGTTCACTCCTTGTGGAGACAGTGTAGTATTGTTCAGCCCTGGTGGAGACAGTGTAGTATTGTTCAGTTCTGGTGGAGACAGTGTAGTATTGTTCAGCCCTGGTGGAGACAGTGTAGCATTGTTCAGCCCTGGTGGAGACAGCGTAGTATTGTTTGGTCCTGGTGGAGACAGCGTATTATTGTTCAGTCCTGGTGGAGACAGTGTAGTATTGTTCAGTCCTGGTGGAGACAACGTAGTATTGTTCAGCCCTGGTGGAGACAGTGTAGTAGTGCTCAGTCCTGGTGGAGACAGTGTAATATTGTTCAGCCCTGGTGGAGACAGTGTAGTATTGTTCAACCCTGGTGGAGACAGTGTAGCATTGTTCAGTCCTGGTGGAGACAGTGTAGTATTGTTCAGTCCTGGTGGAGACAGTGTAGTATTGTTCAGCCCTGGTGGAGACAGTGTAGTATTGTTCAACCCTGGTGGAGACAGTGTAGTATTGTTCAACCCTGGTGGAGACAGTGTAGTATTGTTCAGTCCTGGTGGATACAGTGTAGTATTGTTCTGCCCTGGTCGAGACATTGTAGTGTTGGTCAGTCCTGGTGGAGACAGTGTAGTGTTGTTCAATCCTGAAGGAGACAGTGTAGTGTTGTTCAGTCCTGGAGGAGACGGTGCAATATTGGTCACTCCTGGTGGAGACAGTGTAGCATTGATAAGTTCTGGTGGAGACAGTGTAGTATTGTTCAGTCCTGGTGGAGACAACGTAGTATTGTTCAGCCCTGGTGGAGACAGTGTAGTAGTGCTCAGTCCTGGTGGAGACAGTGTAATATTGTTCAGCCCTGGTGGAGACAGTGTAGTATTGTTCAACCCTGGTGGAGACAGTGTAGCATTGATCAGTCCTGGTGGAGACAGTGTAGTATTGTTCAGTCCTGGTGGAGACAGTGTAGTATTGTTCAGCCCTGGTGGAGACAGTGTAGTATTGTTCAACCCTGGTGGAGACAGTGTAGTATTGTTCAACCCTGGTGGAGACAGTGTAGTATTGTTCAGTCCTGGTGGATACAGTGTAGTATTGTTCTGCCCTGGTCGAGACATTGTAGTGTTGGTCAGTCCTGGTGGAGACAGTGTAGTGTTGTTCAATCCTGAAGGAGACAGTGTAGTGTTGTTCAGTCCTGGAGGAGACGGTGCAATATTGGTCACTCCTGGTGGAGACAGTGTAGCATTGATAAGTTCTGGTGGAGACAGTGTATTATTGTTCAGTCCTTGTGGATACAGTTTAGTATTGTTCTGTTCTGGTCGAGACATTGTAGTGTTGTTCAGTCCTGGTGGAGACCGTGTAGTGTTGTTCAGTCCTGGAGGAGACGGTGTAGTATTGTTCAGTCCTGGTGGATACGGTGTAATATTTTTCAGTCCTTGTGGAATCTGTGTAGTATTGCTCAGTCCTGGTGGAGACAGTGTAGTATGGTTTAGTTCTGATGCAGACAGAGTAGTGTCTGCATTGTTCAGTCCTGATGTAGAAAATGCAGTATTGTTCAGTCCTGCTGGTGGAATCAGGGTAGTGTTGTCCAGTCCTGCAGGTGGAGACAGTGTTGTTTTGTTCAATCCAGCTCGTGGAAACAGTGTAGCACTGTTAAATCCTGGTGAAGACAAATTAGTATTTTTCAGTTCTGGTGGAGAAAGTGTAGCATTGTTCAGTCCTGGCGGAGACAGTGTAGTGTTGATAAATCCAGATGGAGAGAGTGTAGTATTGTTCAGTCCTTGTGGAGACAATGTGGCATTGTTTAATCCTGTTGGAGACAGTGTAGTATTTGTCAGACGTGGTGGAGCTAGTGTAATATTGTGTAATTTTTGTGGAGACAGTGTAGCATTGTTCAGTCCTGGTGGGTACAGTGTAGTATTGTTCAGTTTTGGTGGATAGAGTGTAGTTTTGTTCAATCCTAGTGTAGACAGCGTATTATTGATTATTCCTGTTGTTGGAGACATTGTAGTGTTGTTCAGTCCTGGTGGAGGCAGTATAGTGTTGTTCAGTCCTGGAGGAGACGGTGTAATATTGTTCAATCCTGGTGGATACAGTGTAATATTTTTCAGTCCTTGTGGAAACTGTGTAGTATTGTTTAGTCCTATTGTTGGAGACAGTGTAGTGTTGTTCAGTCCTGGTGTAGACAGTGTAGTATTGTTCAGTCCTGCTGTTTGAGATAATGTAGCTTTGGTCAGTCCTGGTGGATACAGTGTAGTATTGTTCAGTCCTGGTGGATACAGTGTAGTACTGTCCAGTTCTGGTGGGTTCAGTGTGGTTTTGTTCAGTCCTGGTGTGTACAGTGTAGTATTGTTCAGTACTGGTGGATAGAGTGTAGTGTTGTTCAATCCAGATGGAGAGAGTGTAGTATTGTTCAGTCCTTGTGGAGACAATGTGGCATTGTTTAATCCTGTTGGAGACAGTGTAGTATTTGTCAGACGTGGTGGAGCTAGTGTAATATTGTGTAATTTTGGTGGAGACAGTGTTGCTTTGTTCAGTCCTGGTGGGTACATTGTAGTATTGTTCAGTCCTGGTGGATAGAGTGTAGTGTTGTTCAATCCTGGTGGAGGCAGTATAGTGTTGTTCAGTCCTAGTGTAGACAGTGTAGTATTGTTTAGTCCTGTTGTTGGAGACAGTGTAGTGTTGTTCAGTCCTGGTGTAGACAGTGTAGTATTGTTCAGTCTTGCTGTTTGAGATAATGTAGCTTTGGTCAGTCCTGGCGGATACAGTGTAGTATTGTTCAGTCCTGGTGGATACAGTGTAGTACTGTCCAGTTCTGGTGGGTTCAGTGTGGTTTTGTTCAGTCCTGGTGTGTACAGTGTAGTATTGTTCAGTACTGGTGGATAGAGTGTAGTGTTGTTCAATCCTGATGGAGACAGTGTAGTATTGTTCAATCCTGGTGGAGACAGTATAATTTTGTTCAGTCCTAGTGTAGACATTGTAGTATTGTTTAGTCCTGTTGTTGGAGGCAGTATAGTTTTGTTCAGTCCTGGTGTAGACAGTGTGGTATTGTTCAGTCCTGCTGTTTGAGACAGTGTAGCTTTGGTCAGTCCTGGTGGATACAGTGTAGTATTGTGCAGTCCTGGTGAATACAGTGTAGTATTGTTCAGTCGTGGTGGGGACAGTGTGATTTTGTTCAGTCCTGGTGGAAACAGTGTAGTATTGTTCAGTCTTGGTGAAGACAGTGTTACATTGTTCAGTCTTGGTGGAGACAGTGTAGTATTGTTATGTCGTGGTGGAGACAATGTAGCATTGTTTTGTACTGGTGGAGACAGTGTAGTGTTGTTCAGTCCTGGTGACGAAATTGTAGTATTGCTCAGTCTTGATGGAAACAGGGTAGTATTGTTGTGTACTGGTGGAGACAGTATAGTCTTGTTCAGTCCTGGTGGAGGAAGTGCAGTATTGTTGTATACTGTTGGAGACAGTGTAGTCTTGTTCAGTCCTGGTGGAGGCAGTGCAGTATTGTTGTAAACTGTAGGAGACAGTATAGTTTTGTTCAGTCCTGCTCGTGGAGACAGTGTAGCACTGTTAAACCCTGGTGGAGACAGCGTAGTATTGTTAAGCACTGGTTGAGTCAGTGTAGTATTGTTCAGTCCTGGTGTATAGAGTGTAATATTGTTCAGTTCTGGTGGAGAAAGTGTAGTATTATTCAGTCCTGGCGGAGACAGTGTAATATTGATCAGTCCTGCTGTTGGAGACAGTGCCGGTTTGGTCAGTCCTGGTGGATACAATGTAGTATTGTTCAGTCGTGGTGGATACAGTGTAGTATTGTTCATTCCTTGTGGAAACGGTATAGTATTATTCAGTCGTGGTTGATGCTGTGTAGTATTGTTCAGTCCTGGTGGAGACAGTGTGGTTTTGTTCAGTCCTGGTGGATACAGTGTAGTATTGTTCTTCCCAGGTCGATACATTGTAGTGTTGTTCAGTCCTGGTCGAGACGGTGTAGTGTTGTTCAATCGTTGAGGAGACGGTGCAATATTGTTCACTCCTGGTGGAGACAGTGTAGCATTGATCATTCCTGGTGGAAACAGTGTAGTATTGTTCAGTCCTTGTGGATACCGTTTAGTATTGTTCTGTCCTGGTGGAGACAGTGTAGTGTTGTTCAGTCCTGGTGTAGACAATGCAGTATAGTTCAGTCCTGCTGGTGGAATCAGAGTAGCGTTGTCCAGTCCTGCAGGTGGTGACAGTGTAGTTTTGTTCAATCCTGCTCGTGGAGACAGTGTAGCACTGTTCATTCCTGGTGGATAGAGTGTAGTATTGTTCAGTTCTGGTGGAGAAAGTGTAGTATTGTTCAGTCCTGGCGGAGAGTGTGTAGTGTTGATCAGTCCTGGTGGAAACAGTGTAGTATTGTTCAGTCCTTGTGGAGACAATGTGGCATTGTTTAGTCCTGGTGGAGACAGTGTAGTATTGTTCAGTCCTTGTGGAGACAATGTGGCATTGTTTAGTCCTAGTGTAATATTGTTTAATTCTGGTGGAGGCAGTGTAGCATTGTTCAGTCCTGGTGGGTACAGTGCAGTATTGTTCAGTCCTGGCGGATAGAATGTAGTGTTGTTCAATCCTGGTGGAGACAGTGTAATATTGTTCAATCCTGGTGGAGATATTATAGTGTTGTTCAGTCCTAGTGTAGACAGTGTAGTATCGTTTAGTCCTGTTTTTGGAGACAGTGTAGTGTTGTTCACTCCTGGTGGAGGCAGTATAGTGCTGTTCAGTCCTGGTGTAGACAGTGTAGTATTGTTCAGTCCTGCTGTTGGAGACAGTGTAGCTTTGGTCAGTCCTGGTGGATACAGTGTAGTATTGCTCAGTCCTGGTGGAGACAATGTAGCATTGTTGTGTACTGGTGGAGACAGTGTAGTGTTGTTCAGTCCTGGTGACGAAATTGTAGTATTGTTCAGTCTTGATGGAAACAGTGCAGTATTGCTGTATACTGTTGAAGACAGTGTAGTCTTGTTCAGTCCTGGTGGAGGCAGTGCAGTATTGTTGTATACTGTTGCAGACAGTGTAGTCTTGTTCAGTCCTAGTGGAGGCAGTGAAGTATTGTTGTGTACTGTTGGAGACAGTGTGGTCTGGTTCAGTCCTGGTGGAGGCAGTGCAGTATTGATGTGTGCTGGCGGGGACAGTGTAGTGTTATCCCTTCCTTGTGGAAACATTGTACTGTTGTGTCCTGGTAGAGTCATTATTTCCGTGATAGGCATTTGTGAAGGTGATGCAGATTTGGTCACTGTTGTTGAAGACGATACGGTATAGTTCTTCCCGGAGGAAGTCGTTGTAGTGTTAAGTCCTGGAAGAGGTAGCGTAAGAAGTCCGGGTGTAGACGTCTTGTTATTATTAGATACAGGTGTAGATATTGTTTTAGGTCCTGATTGAGACGTCTTTGTATTATTAAGTCCTGGTGGAGATATCTTATGAAGTCCGGGTGGAGATATCGTGATATTATTAAGACTTGGTGGAGATATCTTATGAAGTCCAAGTGGAGACGTCGTGGCATTATTAATACCTGGCGGAGATATCTTATGAAGTCCGGGTGGATATATCGTGGTATTATTAGGACCTGGTGGAAGTATCGTGTGAAGTCCGGATGGAGACGTCGTGGTATTAAGACCTGGTAGATATATCTTATGAAGTCCGGGTGGAGACGTCGTTGTATTATTAACACCTGGTGGAGATATCTTATGAAGTCCGGATGGAGACGTCGTGGTATTATTCAAAGCTGGTGGAGATATCGTATGAAGTCCTTGTGGAAATATCGTGGCATTATTAAGTCCTTGTGGAGATATCGTGTCAAGTCCGGATGGAGACGTCGTGGTATTATTCAAACCTGGTGAAGATATCGTATGAAGTCCGGGTTGAGACTTCGTGGAATTATTAAGTCCTGATGGAGATATCGCGTGAATTCCGGATGGAGACATCATAGAATTATTAAGTCCTGGTGGAGATATCGTGTCAAGTCCGGATGGAGACGTCGTGAAATTGTTAAGACCTGGTGAAGATATCGTATGAAGTCCGGGTTGAGACTTCGTGGAATTATTAAGTCCTGATGGAGATATCGTGTGAATTCCGGATGGAGACATCGTAGAATTATTAAGTCCTGGTGGAGATATCGTGTGAAGTCCGGGTGGAGACGTCGTGGAATTATTATGTGGTGGTGGAGATATCGTATGAAGTTCGGATGGAGACGTCGTGTAATTATTCAATCCTGGTGAAGGTATCGTTGTGTTGTCAAGTTCTGGTCGAGACGAAGTGGCATTGCCAAGTCTTGGTGTAGTCATTTTGACAGTATTAAATTCTGATGAATTCGTTATTGTTGTGTACGTTTCCGGCTGAGTGGTTTGTCGACGTTGATGCGAAGAAGCGGTTACGTATTCCGGAGAACTGGGCGTTCCCATGTCGGACCTTGTGTCCAACGAAGGTGGAGCAGTTCGGTCAATGGAAGAATCAGACGAACTTGGATCACTGATGTATTTTGTGCGTGACTTAACAACATCATCTTCAAGCAGTGTCGGTGTGTTTCGTGCAGTTTCAACCGAGGTATGACTTGTATTTCCATGCTGAGACGCTACGGTCCCGTTGAAGGAATTTACAAATGATGCATTAAATTCCGCTTCATCATATACATTTTTCGTTCGCAGTTCTTTTTGGGTGTCCGTCACTTCAAAAAGTGTTGGCGCAGTAATAAGATTTGTGGTTACCCGACTCGTCGTACGGCTAATATCATAACTTTCTGTACCATCTTTTGCCGTTGTATCTGTGGAGTTCTGTTCGTTAACAACAGTGTTACGGTTGGACGGTTCTGCCCCTTGACTAGTGTTGAGTTTTCGTGGTAATGTAATTCCTGGTTTCGTATTACTTTCACTTGTTCCAGATGGGTTCAATGTGGTACGCTTTCTGTGTATTCTCTGTGATCCAGGGTCTGAGTTCGTCGTATGTGACTTAAATGTTATGTCTGCAACACGCGGTGTCGTTGATACGTGTGCCAGTGTCGGTGGTATTGTCACTTGTGGCTTCAGGGGCAGTGATATTGTCACTTGTGGCTTCAGCGTCGGTGGAATTGTCACTTGTGGCTTCAGCGTCTGTGGAATTGTCACTTGTGGCTTCAGCGTCGGTGGAATTGTCACTTGTGGCTTCAACGTCGGTGGAGTTTTCACCTGTGGTTTCAGCGTCGGTGGAATTGTCACTTGTGGGTTTAGCGTCGGTGGAATTTTCACTTGTGGTTTCAGCGTCGGTGGAATTATCACTTGTGGCTTCGGCGTCGTCGGAATTGTCACTTGTGGCTTCAACGTCGGTGGAGTTTTCACCTGTGGTTTCAGCGTCGGTAGAATTTTCAATTGTGGTTTCAGCGTCGGTGGAATTGTCACTTGTGGCTTCAGCGTCGTCGGAATTGTCACTTGTGGCGTCAGCGTCGGTGGAATTGTCACTTGTGGCTTCAACGTCGGTGGAGTTTTCACCTGTGGTTTCAGCGTCGGTGGAATTGTCACTTGTGGGTTTAGCGTCGGTGGAATTTTCACTTGTGGTTTTAGCGTCGGTGGAATTGTCACTTGTGGCTTCAACGTCGGTGGAATTGTCACTTGTGGCTTCAACGTCGGTGGAGATTTCACCTGTGGTTTCAGCGTCGGTGGAATTGTCACTTGTGAGTTTAGCGTCGGTGGAATTTTCACTTGTGGTTTCAGCGTCGGTGGAATTGTCACTTGTGGCTTCAACGTCGGTGGAATTTTCACCTGTGGTTTCAGCGTCGGTAGAATTGTCACTTGTGGGTTTAGAGTCGGTGGAATTTTCACTTGTGGCTTCAGCGTCGTCGGAATTGTCACTTGTGGCGTCAGCGTCGGTGGATTTGTCACTTGTGGCTTCATCGTCGTCGGAATTGTCACTTGTGGCGTCAGCGTCGGTGGAATTGTCACTTGTGGCTTCAGCGTCGGTGGAGTTTTCACCTGTGGTTTCAGCGTCGGTGGAATTGCCACTTGTGGTTTCAGCGTCGGTGGAATTGTCACTTGTCGCTTCAGCGTCGGTGGAATTATCACTTGTGGCGTCAGCGTCGGTGGAATTGTCACTTGTGGCTTCAGCGTCGGTGGAATTGTCACTTGTGGCTTCAGCGTCGGTGGAATTGTCACTTGTGGCTTCAGCGTCGGTGGAGTTTTCACCTGTGGTTTCCGCGTCGGTGGATTTGCCACTTGTGGCGTCAGCGTCGTCGGAATTGTCACTTGTGGCTTCAACGTCGGTGGAATTGTCACTTGTGGCTTCAACGTCGGTGGAGTTTTCACTTGTGACTTCAACGTCGTCGGAATTGTCACTTGTGACTTCAGCGTCGGTGGAATTGTCAATTGTGACTTCAGCGTCGGT
Organism: Lamellibrachia satsuma; assembly: GCA_033239005.1. Taxonomy (NCBI): domain Eukaryota; kingdom Metazoa; phylum Annelida; class Polychaeta; order Sabellida; family Siboglinidae; genus Lamellibrachia; species Lamellibrachia satsuma. The sequence continues at coordinate 4,519,107 of BSQZ01000052.1, forward strand.
GGAATTGTCACTTGTGGCTTCAGCGTCGGTGGAATTGTCACTTGTGGCTTCAGCGTCGGTGGAATTGTCACTTGTGGCTTCAACGTCGGTGGAGTTTTCACCTGTGGTTTCAGCGTCGGTGGAATTGTCACTTGTGACGTCAGCGTCGTCGGAATTGTCACTTGTGGCGTCAGCGTCGGTGGAATTGTCACTTGTGGCTTCAGCGTCGGTGGAATTGTCACTTGTGGCTTCAACGTCGGTGGAGTTTTCACTTGTGGCTTCAACGTCGGTGGAATTGTCGCTTGTGGCTTCAGCGTCGGTGGAATTGTCAATTGTGGCTTCAACGTCGGTGGAGTTTTCACTTGTGGCTTCAGCGTCGGTGGAAGTGTCACTTGTGGTTTCTGCGTCGGTGGAATTGTCACTTGTGGCTTCAGAGTCGGTGGAATTGTCACCTGTGGTTTCCGCGTCGGTGGATTTGCCACTGGTGGCGTCAGCGTCGTCGGAATTGTCACTTGTGGCTTCAACGTCGGTGGAATTGTCACTTGTGGCGTCAGCGTCGGTGGATTTGTCACTTGTGGCTTCAGCGTCGGTGGAGTTTTCACCTGTGGTTTCCGCGTCGGTGGATTTGCCACTTGTGGCGTCAGCGTCGTCGGAATTGTCACTTGTGGCTTCAACGTCGGTGGAATTGTCACTTGTGGCTTCAACGTCGGTGGAGTTTTCACTTGTGACTTCAACGTCGTCGGAATTGTCACTTGTGACTTCAGCGTCGGTGGAATTGTCACTTGTGGCTTCAGCGTCGGTGGAATTGTCACTTGTGGCTTCAGCGTCGGTGGAATTGTCACTTGTGGCTTCAACGTCGGTGGAGTTTTCACCTGTGGTTTCAGCGTCGGTGGAATTGTCACTTGTGACGTCAGCGTCGTCGGAATTGTCACTTGTGGCGTCAGCGTCGGTGGAATTGTCACTTGTGGCTTCAGCGTCGGTGGAATTGTCACTTGTGGCTTCAACGTCGGTGGAGTTTTCACTTGTGGCTTCAACGTCGGTGGAATTGTCGCTTGTGGCTTCAGCGTCGGTGGAATTGTCAATTGTGGCTTCAACGTCGGTGGAGTTTTCACTTGTGGCTTCAGCGTCGGTGGAAGTGTCACTTGTGGTTTCTGCGTCGGTGGAATTGTCACTTGTGGCTTCAGAGTCGGTGGAATTGTCACTTGTGGTTTCAGCGTCGGCGGAATTGTCACTTGTGGCTTCAGCGTCGGTGGAATTGTCACTTGTGGCTTCAGCGTCGGCGGAATTGTCACTTGTGGATTCAGCGTCGGTGGAATTGTCACTTGTGGCTTTAGCGTCGGTGGAATTGTCACTTGTGGCTTCAACGTCGGTGGAGTTTTCACTTGTGGTTTCAGCGTCGGTGGAATTGTCATTTGTGGCTTCAGCGTCGGTGGCACTGTCATTTGTGGTCTTAGTGTTTGTGGCAGTGTCACTTGTAGCTTCAGCGTCGGTGATATTGTCCCTTGTGGCTTCACTGACTGTGTCAGTAGCATTGTCGATTGTGGTTTTTGTGGCACTGTCGAGTGTGGTTTAAATGGCAGTGTCAGTGTTACTGTTGGTTGCGGTTTATGTGGCAGTGTCGGTGGCATTTTCGATTGCGGTTTTAGTGGCAGTGTCAGTGTTGTTTTTTTTGGCACTGTCGGTGTTGTTGTTGTTAGATTTGTCAGTGGCATTATAGGTGTTGGTGTAGGTAACATTGTTGGTGGCGTTGATGACGATGGGGTTGTCGGTGTTAATGTCGGTATTGTTGTCGTTGGCGTTATTGGTGTTGGTGGCGTTGTCGGTGTAGTTTTCGGTGTTGACGGTTTTGTTATCGGTGGCGCTGTCGGTAACGTTATTAGTGGCGGTGTCGTTGTGCGTTGCGTTGTCGTTAACGTTGTCGGCGACTTTATGGATGGCGTTATCGGTGTCGTTGTCTGTGATAGTGTAGGTGTTGTTGTCGGTTGTTTTGCCGGTGGTTTTGTCGGTGTTGTTGGCGGTGGTTTTGTCTGTGTTGTTGTAAGTGTTGTTGTTGTCGGTGTTGTTGTCGGTGTTGCTGTCGGTGTTGCTGTCGGTGTTGTTGTCGGTCGTGTTGTCGGTGGCAATATCGGTGACGCTTTGGATAACTGTTTTTTTTTCACCGGCTTTGTCGTTGCAGGTGTTGTCTGTCGAGTTCTCTTTGACTTTGACACAGGTGTTGTTTGTGTTCTTGTTGTCAGCGACCTTGTTGCCGGTGTTGTCTTTCGAGTTCTCTTTGACTTTGACACAGGTGTTGTTTGTGTTCTTGTTGTTGTCAGCGACCTTGTTGCCGGTGTTGTCTTTCGAGTTCTCTTTGACTTTGACACAGGTGTTGTTTGTGTTCTTGTTGTTGTCAGCGACCTTGTTGCCGGTGTTGTCTTTCGAATTCTCTTTGACTTTGACACAGGTGTTGTTTGTGTTATTGTTGTTGTCAGCGACCTTGTTGCCGGTGTTGTCTTTCGAATTCTCTTTGACTTTGACACAGGTGTTGTTTGTGTTCTTGTTGTTGTCAGCGACCTTGTTGCCGGTGTTGTCTTTCGAATTCTCTTTGACTTTGACACAGGTGTTGTTTGTGTTCTTGTTGTTGTCAGCGACCTTGTTGCCGGTGTTGTCTTTCGAATTCTCTTTGACTTTGACACAGGTGTTGTTTGTGTTTTTGTTGTTGTCAGCGACCTTGTTGCCGGTGTTGTCTTTCGAGTTCTCTTTGACTTTGACACAGGTGTTGTTTGTGTTCTTGTTGTCAGCGACCTTGTTGCCGGTGTTGTCTTTCGAGTCCTTTTTGACACAGGTGTTGTTTGTGTTCTTGTTGTTGTCAGCGACATTGTTGCCGGCTGTGTTGTCCTCCGTGTGGTGGGGCGTTTTCTCCGCCGTGTTGCCGGCGACAATGTTGTCGGGTAGGGGTTGAGTATTTTTGGTGGTATTGTAGGTGTTGTTGCCGATGTTGTTGTCGGTGGTGTTTTCTGTATTGTTATCGGTGTTATTGTCGGTGGTGGTGTAGGTGTTGTTGTCGGTGGTGTTGTAGTTGTTGTTGTCGTTGTTGTAGTCGGTGGTGTTGTAGGTGTTGTTGTCGGTGGTGTTGTCAGTGGTGTTAGCGGTGTTGTTGTCGGTGGTGTTCTATGTGTTGTTGTCGGTGTTGTGGTCGGTGTTGTTTTCGGTGTCGTTGTCGGTGGTGTTGTAATTGTTGTTGTCGGTGGTGTTGTCGGTGTTGTTGCAGGTGTTGTTGTAGGTGTTGTTGTCGGTGTTGTGGTCGATGTTGTTTTCGGTGTCGTTGTCGGTGGTGTTGTAATTGTTGTTGTCGGTGGTGTTGTAGGTGTTGTTGTCGGTGGCAATATCGGTGACGTTTTAGATGGCTGTTTTGTTTTAAGGGGTGATGTCTTTCGAGTTCTCTTTGACTTTGACACAGGTGTTGTTTTAGTTCTTGTTGTTGTCAGCGACGTTGTTGCCGGCGTTGCCGGCGGCGTTGTCCGTCGTGTGGTGGGGCGTTTTCGCCGCCGTGTCGCCGGCGGCGTTGTTGTCGAGTTGGGGTTGGGTGTTGTCGGGCACAAGAAATCGCAGTCGACGGTTTCGTCCTTGTATCGACAGTGCTTCGACACCGGGTCGAAGATGTTGCCGGGCGGACACGGCAGCGACACGAGGAAGCCGAGGCAGAGGAAGTATCGGTCGCAGTGGTTCTTGTCCGTGTACACGGCGTACAACTTACATTTGTAGCGAGTCCGGGCATCGCACGGCTCTGAAGAGTGAAAACCAATATAGCAAGATTAAAAACTCCATCCTCAACTGATCTATCCTATCGCGAATCCGGTTCGTTGATATCCAACGATGTAGTGCGTGAACAGTCTAAGTACCACCCTCAGTTGACTTCATAAAAAGTGAATATCTGCAATTTGCAAAAAAATCGTGTCACCCATATCTACAGGAATATACGCAATGCGTGACGGTAAATTCTATATTCGGGTATTAGACCGACAAATCACGGATAACGTTCTTACGGTAAACGCATAGGCTATCAAATATCACAACGAAGGTCAGCTTGCTATACATTATCCGCCCCGTTCTATCATCCGCCCGCCGTGACGCCCTACCGCCTTACCTTTCTACCGCCCACCCCGCCGTGACGCCCTACCGCCTTACCTTTATATCGCCCATCCCGCCCATCCCGCCCTGCGTTTTAGCTAAATGTATTTTGTCATATCCAATTGAATTGAATTGAATTGAATTGAATTGAATTGAATTGAATTGAATGAGGTCTCATTTGTAAACGCCGCTCTTCAAATACGATACAACGTTTACCGGGCTGACATATACGCATGGAGAGTTATCATTGATATAGATTAAATGATTGTGACCGGGAATACTTAACTGAACATTGACACATCCTAAGGACACCGAGTGTTTCTGGTCTCCCGAACCGTGGTCACATTTAACGAAGAAATGTTTGTCACGAAAGAAACCACCGCGGCGGCTGTTAATTGTCTGAATGGATGTGCAATAAATAATGTGTTAATAGTTTCATATGGGCCGTTTTGACACGCCCGATGAGACATCTACTGACTAGAGTAGATGTATATTAATGAGGTGTGTAATACGGTGTATTACATTGGTGTAATCACTGGTGATTTATACAGTCATACGAGAGATTGTGTAGCTAGTCCGGGCATCATACGGCTCTGAAGACTGATACCAATATAATAAGATTTAAAACTCCATCCTCAATTGATCTAGCCTATCGCGAATCCGGTTCGTTGATGTCCAACTATGTCATGTATGAATAGTTTAAGTAACATCCGCAGTTGATTTAATTTAAAAAAGTGCGTATTTTTGTTCAAATCACCGAAATAGTTGACTGTAGTCTTTAGATCAGGTAAAGCTCAAAATAGTGGATATAAGAAACGGTAAACATTACATGAAAAAGTTACGAAATACGGCGAATATGTGAGTTTCCAGCGTTTCCATTTTCACTTCAGTTAATGTTTTACAAAATACCAAATAATTTAATAGTTTGTCTGATGATTTCACAACAACTACATATAAAATTTGCACAAACGAGCTAGCACGCATTAGCTAATGTGTCCCATTCATTTAATTTGTCCCATTCATTTAATTTGTCCATTCGTTTAATTTGTCCCATTTATTTAGTTTGTCTAATTAGTTAAACTTGTCCCATTAATTTATTGTCCTCTGTGAGGGTACTTTTTCTTATAAAATCTACACTGTTCTTTTACTAATGCTGTTTTATGCCCTCTAGTTTTACTGCCTTTTTATGTTGAAGAAAACATTTGTGTCAATATCTTCCCGACCATTCATGATAATATCGTTGTGTTGTGGATCCAGGGTAGAACCGGGTTTCAGTGTTTCGTTGATTCACATGGAATATAGCCTATACAAATATATGTAATTTTTTAGAAATTCGTGACAATTCAGCTTATCTCCAGAATCACCCATATCTACAGAAATATACGCAGTGCTTGACGGTCAATTTGATATTCGGGTATTAGAAAAAAATACGGATAAGGTTCATACGGTATACGCATAGGCTATTAAATATCATAATGAAGGTTAGCCTGCTATAAATTATACGCTCTTCAAATACTATACAACGTTTACCGGGCTTACATATAAGCATGGAGAGTTATCATTGATACACATTAAATGATTGTGACCGAGGATACTTAACTGCACATTAACATATCCGAAGAACTCCGAGTGTTTCTGGTCCCCAGAACCGCGGTCATATTTAGTGAAGAAATGTTTTGTCACGAAAGAAACTACCTCGTCGGCTGTTAATTGCCTGAATGGATGGCTTACATACTGGCCGTTTTGACACGCCCGATGAGACATCTACTGACTAGAGTGAGATGTATATTAATGAGGTGTGTGTATCACACTGACGTAATCACTGGTGGGTTATTCAGCCATACGAGAGAGAGAGAGAAACACGCACGCACGCACGCACGCACGCACGCACGCACGCACGCACATACAAGGCGGACATACATACATACGTACGTACAAACATACATACTGAGATATAATGAAAGACACAATAAACACACTGCCGTGCATACATACTAATATAAAAACAGACACACAGACAGACAGACAGACAGACGGATACAAACAATGTATTATAGACAACAACAAAAACAACGAAGTGAACCAGGGAGGCAGATATGAAGACGCACATACATACACTGTCAACGCAGAAACTTGTCAGTGAAACAAAAACCGTGAAGTACACGAAGCACACGTCGGCACACACACGCGCGCGCGCGCACGCACGCACGCACATGCAAGCGTGTACACTACAAGCGTGATCCTACCAGTCACCAAATCGCCATTCACTTACCTGACGGCGGCGGCACGCTGGTGACGTGCGTGGGCGCGGGTGTGGGCGGACAGGGCTGTTCGCACTCAGCATAGTCCTTGTAGACACACCGGGTCGTGTTGGTGTCGTAGTACGTGCCGTTGGCGCACGCCATGCTCTCGATGGTACCGCTCACGCACTGGTAGTAGCGCAGGCAATCCAGTGGATCGCCATACCGCTCGCCGTGGTTGCAGAACCGGGGTGGGTTGCACGGCCCTGCTACAAGGTGTAACGAAACTCTTATTCAAATGTGTTCTTTAGTTTTAGTGAGATAATCGGACAAACAATAGCGTTAAATTATCTTTGCGGATCCGGTAAATATTCGGCGAGATACACATCTTGCGAGAGACACACCGCGTGGTAGTGTGTGCGTGTGTGTGCATGTGTGTGTGCGTGCGTGCGTGTGTGGTGCGTGAGTGAGTGCGTGCGTGCGTGTTCCATGTGTAGTGTAACTTGCCTTGTGCAAATTAATATAATAATTAAAATCGGTCTACTCTGTTACCAGTTTTGTTTCGAAGGGTGTGTCTGTGTTGTCCACAAATCACTATGACATATCTATGTTTTATACCGTTTTCATGATGAAAATGTACCGTAAGTACATCTAAAGAGAGAACCGTGAAAAGACACATCGGCCGCATTTATTTTCTGAACATGACCTCGACGAAATCTCGACCACACCCATGACACATATAGCAATCTAGACAGGTATGAATCTTTATAATAGCAACTTACACATTATTTGGAATGATTGACATATGACGTAGCTATGTCGTAAGGCATACAATGATTTGCTGACAAAGATCAATGTTGCGTGCGCATATATCAAGGCTTATGTGCTCCCTATTTATGTCCCACTGACGACAATGGTAACCTTTTAGATGTTGTTCGGGTATGTTTATTTTGAATCTCAGTTGTGTTTAAAGTTATTCTTTCATCAAACCGATGCAAACAAATCGGTAATTTCTGTCGTTTTTCTCCCCCGTAATGTTCTGCATCAAATAGCCAGTGCGTATGTTGCCTGCCACCCATTATACATTTTAATATTGGCACATCAACCGACATGATGCAGCAAACAAAAGCATTGTCTCACAAGACAGAAGCTTACCACTACTAATTGGCACATCATACTTTTCGTTTTCTTCAAATATGGATATGGTCCTGTTAAAAAAATATATATTTTAAGGAGTAAAACATTTCCATAAGGGGCACCATCTCAAAATTGACGTCACTTCGTGTCATAAACCCTGAAATAAACAAGTGACCCGATCTCGTCTGCATGTGTGGCTGGTAATAGTATCCGCTCTACCGATTCATCCATCTGCGGCGCAGTCGAAACGCGAGAGCTAAAATAGTATTTTGTCAATCACGCCCTTGTCTCGTTGGTATCAAGGCGACGAACTGACTTACTTAAGCTGTCGGTGTTGTGTTTCGTCTGATATTAATTATGGTTTTAATAGGTCTGGTGTGGTGCACAGCAGCAATGCGGTGACGTAATCACTGTCAGGTAAAGTTAGTCTATGTTTAATTCGTCTACAAAGATATATAAAGAGTACCTGTATAAGTCAACACCTCTCTGTGTGGTTCTTGTCATTTAAGTAGGGTAACAATAGTAGGAAAATCTGTTAACATAAACGAATTTCCAGCAGTTTGGAAACCATTAATATTATCGAGAGAAAAAAGCACATCTTTAAAAAAAATTGTATTATTAGATAACATTCGGGATTGATTCGAGGAAACATACCAAAAATGTATTCCATGAATGTATCGTTTATATCTTAACAGTTTCAGAACAGGAAGAACTGAAGAAGATACCCTATAATGACTACCTAGCAGTGGTGACAGATAGCAAAGAAGAACCACAGAAGACAAAATGGAATAACATCTTCACAAAACATGTGTTCTGAATGAATCTTGAGAAGTAATGTGGATAGGTGAACATAAGGTGCACCTGTGTGTAGGTATTGATAGAAAGACCAATAAGCAAGATGTATAGTTGTGTTTAGTCGGGGGGAACA
>BSQZ01000052.1:4532500-4565000 GCA_033239005.1 Lamellibrachia satsuma
AGATTATGCTAGGGATTCGGGCCCATGGAAACGAAAGGGCGATTACTGTTTTTAAAGGGAAATTACATGTATCGCTGTTATCAGTGCGGTGTGTGACTCTAACCACATACCATTGTCGGTAGCCCAGACTTCCAGCCGGACTTCTCTCACGCTCTCTCGGTCGAGCGGCTTGACGAGGTCGACTTGCCCTGTTCTCGCGTTTATGGAGAAATGGTCGTCAGTGCCATTCGACAGTGAGTACGTGATTGTGTCGTTATCACCGTCAGAGGCCGCCACCTATATAAATATATAATACCAATGGCGACGATTAACATAACGTGTGCGTGCGCTTGTACGTGTGTGTCTGCGTGTGAATATGGGGCGCGATGACGATGAACGATGGACCAGATTAATCACCGAGTGGAACCACTATATGAAAGAAGTCCAGAACGAATACTTGCAATATGGCCATGTGAAATAATAAAGATGTCAGGGACAATACTATCAGGTGTGTGTGAATTATAGCGTGGATTAAAATGAAGTGGCGTTCGTTGTGAGATACGTGTGCTCACCAGTTGGGTTAATGTGTCAGAAGAAGAATGAGACGAAGACGACGAAAACAAACGTCGATAGAGTAATGCATCGCTAGTCACCGTAATTATATTGTTTTGCGTCGTCTCCTCGGACACAGTTGCTTGGAAGACAGCGCCGCCGTGGAACTGCGGAGAGAACGCGTTAGAATCAAGCACGACTACGGAGACGGTGGCGGACGCCGAGAGGACGTTGTCGCCGTTAATGCCGCCGTCAGACACCGCAATGACCAACTCGTAGTTCGGCGTCGTCTCGCGGTCGAGATGGCCAGACAACACCAGCTCACCTACACAAACAAAACTTAACGGATTCAGCTTTGCTAAACTGCTGTCATATTCTAATAGTTTTAATATATTAAAACAATCAATAGCTCGCCTCTATCGACACATATCTCAAACGACGATGATGATGATGATTTTTATTTATCCAGTACATTGGTTTTAGCAGATGATATCATCATCTTAAAGAACAAAGCAACTGATCGTCAGCAATGCTGTCGACTGATGCATATCCTAAAACAGCACGTGGTTGAACGAACGAATAAAGACTTCTCGGGAAGGTAGAGATGTGGCAAAGAGAACATCGATAAGACGACCATGAAGAAGACAGGAACATTGTGTAAAAATGCGGCACTAATACATTAGAGTGGAAAATAGTGGTATCCTGTAAAAAAGACGCCGTACAAAACCAGCCGAACTCCACCACATTAAAATATACAGATCACCTCAATCCACTCCTACCTGACGACTTCATTGAGAACGCGTTGTTGGTATTCCCTGACAAGATTTTAAAAGTAAGGACGGAGCTATCAGCGTCCGTGGCGTGGACGCTCCGAACCGTTGTTCCAACAGTCGTCATTTCTATCAGCGTCAGTGAGTACGCTTCTTGCACGAACTCGGGGGCATTATCGTTGATGTTCGCCACCGTGACAAATAGTTCGGCACTCGACGACTTGGCCGGCGTTCCTGAAACACAGGTAGCTCAAACGTGACGCGGCATATGACCACGAACACCATGGAGTGAACAGTAAAGAAAAGGTACTTTCTTATATAGCGCGGTATCCAGTCCTTGGGACTGCTCAATGCGTTTTACTTTTCACCACCGGGCAGACCTGTTCATTCCAACACCATTTCGACTGCTCTGGGAAGCATTCAGCCACGCTGCAATTACGCGCGAAGATGATTCGTTCCGATATCCATCTCTGTCTGTATCCAATTCCCCATTTATACAGCTGAGTGAACTATGGCAACGTGGGATGAACGAAATTGCCAAAGCTTCGAAACGGCAGCAAGAGGATTCGTACCCGGGTCTTTCGATTGAGAAACCGACGTTCTAACCGATATGCTACTGCGCCCCACACGTGATGGTATGATAATTATGTTAACTGTGCAATGGTATGATAATTATGTTAACTGTGCAAATGTTTGCTTGCAAATATATGTGGTCATATTCTCGAATTCATGTTGAATGTGAACCCATATAAGTGGGAACCGGAGCATCTGCATGTTGACATGCTCTCAATGTAAACCATTATATTATCATTGTGTAATATCACGATAATTATATAGTACGCGGCGACACAGATGAGCAAAACGTAATGTCACTAACAATATATGATGTATGCGAAGTAAAAATAAGTTACTAGATATGCTACAAAAGTCATCCTATGAAACATACCATTGTCAGTAGCCCAGACTTCCAGTCGGACCTCTCTCACGCTCTCTCGGTCGAGGGACTTGACGAGGTCGACCTGTCCTGTTCTCGCATTGATGGAGAAATGGTCGTCAGTGCAATTCGACAGTGAGTACGTGATTGTGTCGTTATCACCGTCAGAGGCCGCCACCTATATTAATATATAATACCAATGGCGACAATTAACATAAAGTGTGTGTGTGTGTGTGTGTGTGTGTGTGTGTGTGTGTGTGTGTGTGTGTGTTTTGTGTGTGTGTGTGTGTTTGTGTGTGTATGAGTGTGTACGTGCGATGAATATGAGCGATGGACCAGATTAATAACCGAGTGGAACCACTATATGAAAGAAGTCCAGAACGACTACTTGCAATATGGCCATATAAAATAATAAAGGTGTCGGGAATAATACTATCAGGTTTATGTGAAATACAACATGGATAGTGCCCACCAATTGGGTTAATGTGTCAGAAGAAGAAGCGACACATGAGAAGAAGAGGAAGAAAAACAAGAAAAAACAAAACCCGATAAATTAATGAATCGCTAGTCACCGTAATTATATTGTTTCGCGTCGTCTCCTCGGACACAGTCGCTTGGAAGACGGCGCCGCCTTGGAACTGAGGAGAAAACTCGTTAGAATCAAGCACGACTACGGAGACGGTGGCGGACGCCGAGAGGACGTTGTCGCCGTCAAAGCCGCCGTCAGACACCGCAATGACCAACTCGTAGCTCGGCGTCGTCTCGCGGTCGAGATGGCCAGCCAACACCAGCTCACCTACACAAACATTAGATCCCCATTAATGTGTGCATGCGTGCGTGCGTGCGTGCGTGCGTGCGTGCGTGCGTGCGTGCATGCTTGAGTGTGTGTGTGTGTGTGTGTGTGTGTGTGTGTGTGTGTGTGTGTGTGTGTGTGTGTGTGTGTTGTGTGTGTGTGCGTGCGTGCGTGCGTGCGTGCGTCTGTGTGTGTGTGTGTGTGTGTGTGTGTGTGTGTGTGTGGTGTGCATGCGTGCGTGTAAACATTACAAGATTAGAGTAGCCTGAGGCAACACGGCCCCTGGAGGTAAGACAGCCCGCCAAAATGTAAGCAAAATATATAAATCTGAATGTCCCCAAATCTGGTGCAAAACTTCTATGTGATACCCACCCCGATATCTCAACAACACGGGACAGACGTAATTGAATAAGTGTGTTTTTAAACTTTTATATGCTCTATTATATGCACTGATCTAATATTTTGCATATAGTAAAATGGTGAAACTCACTATATAAAGGTGTAAATCATGGACTTAATTGGTGACATGATAATATTAGTAATAAGTTAACAAGTCAAATAGTACAAAATGTGCAATAGTATATCGTGTTTTGTATACATCGTGTTAAGATACACGTTGTGTCTGTGGGGCAAGACGGTCCCTATGCATGGAGGGCAAGACGGTCCCTATGCATGTGGGGCAAGACGGTCCCTATGCAGAGGGCGCAAGACGGTCCCCATGCATGTGGGGCAAGACGGTCCCTATGCATGTGGGGCAAGACGGTCCCTATGCATGTGGGGCAAGACGGTCCCTATGCATGTGGGGCAAGACGGTCCCTATACATGTGGGGCAAGACGGTCCCTATGCATGTGGGGCAAGACGGTCCCTATGCATGTGGGGCAAGACGGTCCCCATGCATGTGGGGCAAGACGGTCCCCATGCATGTGGGGCAAGACGGTCCCTATGCATGTGGGGCAATACGGTTTCTATGTCTTAACCCACATGCACATGGTAACAATGTATCAAACGCAACCATCTATGTTTAATGCATTTATGAACATTGCACAATTTCCGTCCTGGTATTGCAAGGAATTTATTATAGGCTCCCATTTTAATGTAACAACCACAATGGCCTGATATGTTACTACCATACCATTTGTGTGTGTGTATATATATATATATATATATATATATATATATATATATATATATATATATATATATATATATATATATATATATATATATATATATATATATATATACAGCTTAATTTCAATAGCTCATTCATGTATGCGAAAACCACGGGGTGGGGGTTGTAGACTGTGTAGCCCCGGTTTTGTTGTAGAGAATCGTCTTGCCCCGGGGGTGGGGCAAGACGGCTTTTTTGCAACTAAGCACGCACGCGCGCTCGCTCAATATAGTAAACTACCCTACCATAACATAACCCTACCTGACAATGGCTTCATCGAGAACGCGTGGCGTGTGTTTCCCGACAAGATGCTGAATGCTAACACGGAGCTGTCGGCGTCCATGGCGTTCACCTGTCGGACGGCCGTTCCTACGGGTGTCGACTCTTTCAATGAAACCGAGTACACTTGCTCGATGAACACGGGCGCGTACCGATTGTGTTGGACGACGTGCAGGGTAACATGCGCCAGTTGGTCGTGCAAACCGTCGGACGCTCGCACCGTTACGTTGATCATCTCATATGTCACTGTCGTCAGCGAAGAAATCAGTCGAAGGGCCCCCGTGTCGCGATTTATAGTCACTGTGTGTGGTAGGCTGGCCGAAACCACGCTGTAGACCAAGCGTGCTGCAACCGGAAATAATTTTTGCTGATGCAAACTTCTATGCGGATGGTTGACATTTAGAAAAGATAGGTTCTATGTAGTGTAGACGAAGAAAACCGCTGTCATAACGGAATAGTCTAAGCTATGTGATATCATTAAACGCAGTATTCTATCTGGTACGATTATGTCACGACTGCGAATATAGTTAGTATAAATTCATTGAAGCAAATTACTCGTGATTATTTTATGCCGGTTCCGTTGGAATACATGTTTATGTTTAATGTTCATTCATTGGGATACACTTACAAAAGTCATCACTGACATCGTCGTCGCGAGCAGTGCATGTTGTAATCAACGTGTTGGCAGTAGTCGTTCGAGACATCGTTATCTCCTTATCTGACACGATGAAGTGCGGAGAGTTGTCATTGACATCTGTCACGTGAACGTTGACAATTACAGACGTCGACATTGGCGGCGTGCCTTTATCGACGGCCACGAGATTGACACGATAGTTGTCTGTGAATTCTGCGTCGAGTACCTGCGTCGTTCTTACGACGGCGAAGTCGCCGTCGACCGAGACTGCGAACGCCGCTGACGACGGCTGTAGAGAGTAGCTGGCGATGTAACCGTTGTCTCCAGCGTCCAAGTCCACGGCCTTGGTCCGCAGCACTTCTGTGCCGACTGGGCTGTTCTCCTGCACGGACTGGTTGAACTGTTTCAACGGAAATGCGGGAGCGTTGTCGTTGACATCTGCGATAGTGACCGTCATCTCAGCGGTAGCAGTTCTAGGACCTGTCGGTGGTGCACCGTTGTCTACGGCTAACACGTGGAAGGTATAATGATCCGTCGCCTCGCGGTCTAAGGTCGTCCTTGTAAAAATAGTCCCTGTTTTCTGATCGATGACAAATGGTAATAATATGTCCTCACCAAATTTGTAATTGACGATTCCAGCACTTCCAATGTCTCGGTCACGAGCTACCACGTGTCTAACCGCTGTTCCCACCTCAGCTGATTCCTGTACTTCAAACACATGTCGTGACTGATACATCTTCGGTGCAAGTTTGTTACTTGCAACTGTACCGACTGTAACCGTCAGTTCTGTCTTTAATGGCTTCGGCTGTCCGTGGTCGGAGGCGACGAACAGCAAGGTATACTGTCGTGGGCGTCCTGCAAGTGACGCTGCAGTGGATAAACGTCCGGTGGTCGTGTTAAAAGCGAACAACGATGTGACGTTTACCAACAGGACAGTAACATCGCCATTATCTCCACCGTCCGGGTCTGTTGCCGAGATCGTAGCCAGCTCGTAGCCAACTGCCGCACTCTCCTCGATGTCGATATCGGTTGGGACAGGATCAAAACGCGGGGCATTGTCGTTGACGTCTAGCACCGTCACCTGGACGGCGGCTGCAGACTTCCGTGCCGGCGTGCCGTCGTCAGACGCGATCACGCTAAACGTGTACGCGGCAACCTGTTCACGGTCCAACCGGCCAAGCACTCGCACGGCGCCACTTGTCGAGTTAATCTCAAATGGCAAGCTAACGTCAGCGCCGATTCCCCCGAGCGAGTACACTATCTGCTGGTCGGGGTCTTTGTCGGTAGCGTTCGGCAACAGGACGACGGCTCCAACATCCACGTCTTCCGGCACGTCTACGCGGAATTCCGTTTGTGCGAACTGTGGATGGTAGTTGTTCGATTTTGTGTATGTGATGTCGTACGTGAACGACACCCCTGCGGTGTCGACGTAGTCGATCAACTGTAGATACGGGCTGTCTCCGAGGCGGTCGATCCAGAGGTTGTACTCAACGTTGATCGACCGGCCCGTGTCGGACCTGGTGGCGGCGGCCGGGGTGACCTTCTCATCCCCGTTGTAAGGGCCTCGGAAATACACCCAACCTGACTGGTCGGGACTCACGGAAACCTGCCGAGCATAATCGCTCACGCGTTAGCACGAGACGATTAACCCCATACATAAAACCTATCTAACTCACCTGCAATTCACTCTTACAATAACGATAACACACACACACACACGCACGCACGCACGCACGCACGCACGCAGGCACGCACGCACGCACGCACACACACACACACACACACACACACACCCACACCCACACACCCCCACACATGCGCACACGCACTCGCACACGCACACGCACACGCACACGCACACGCACACGCACGCACGCACGCACGCACACACACACACACATACACACAATTTACATGTACATATATCCGATATAATGTAAGTAATATAACAACATAGCAACGTGGTACTGGAAACCATATGTGACATGAGGACGCCCAAAAGAAACATACCAACGAACCATCTTAAGAGACACACACCCAAACAATAAAGACACAAGACCTAGAAGGAATGGTTGCAGATAGAAATCGATGGCGTCGATTCCTCTCTGTTTTGTGCGCCTGGCGTGAAGAAGTAAGTGAGTAAGTCCGAAATATCACATAGTATCAGTAATATAATGCATAACAAGCATTTGAAGTAAATGTTGATCATTGTTCACCTGTATGCGAGATGAACTCATGTACTTGATACTTGTTATGTTGCACGCGGTGACGTTGAGCGGATGTCGCCCGTCTGTGCTCTTGTATATGCGGTCCGGAATCAAGTCGAGTTTGTGTTCACTGAGGACGAGGAAGTCGACGAGTCCGTCGTCTTCAGGGAGGTCGACTCGTACAACGTGGAGGAGCTCATGGAAGAGAACCGACTCCATCACCGACAGCTGCGGGTCGCCTACAAGCAACGGGAATGGACACGTTGTAGAACATCGCTTCAACCAGTACAACATTCTGGAGCTTGTGGAAGAGAAAGATAAGAACCAACTCCATCACCGACAGTTGCGGGCCACTTATAGGCAACAAGTGTCACAGGTCAACAAACGTCTCACAGTATATGCCCGTCCTAAGAGTTTTGATAAAAGGTGGGTTCGGGTGTACACAATCAGCCAGGAGTTATGGGATGTTTTCTGAAGCAATTTACAGTTAAAAGAAATTCTCTCATAAAGGAGTATTTGTTCAAACCCACCTACCCCCCATGAGGATGGGAATGCAGTATAAGTGTTTCTTAAACATAATTGGAATTACTGAATTCTAATGCTGATGTTTCTGCGGTGTAAATCCTTGAAGAAACAACACACAAATAAAACAAACCCAGCGATACGGATGACGTTGCATCATAGCGAACAGAGCTAATTCGTGACAGAATATGAGTGGCCATTCACTTAATGCTGGCTCGGTCTCAATATGTGGCCACATTGTTATGACCCATTTCGACTGACACATTGAACCACCTGGTTGAGTTTTTGAAAATATGTTAACACTATAATTTTGAGTTGGCTGCCCTCAAAGGGATCGTATTTTATATAACATTCATCTGTTGTTACCAATGTGAACTAATTTATCACAACCATTAACTAACGGTGTTATCATTAACTAACTTGAAGTTTTTAAGATATTGAATGGGTATGAAAATATTGATAGAAATATGTTTTCTCACTCAAGAAGGATAGCAGAACTAGAGGACATGAGGTAAAAATAGTAAAGGATCAAAGTAGATTGGACATCAGGAAGCACTCGTTCTCACAGAGGACAATAAATGAATGGAACAAATTGTCTACAGATTGTGTAACTGCTAGCAGCGTGAATATGTTTAAAAACAAGGTTGACACATATCTCAGGAGGGCGGGTTATAAGTAGATGAACATTGTTGGACTCTCGATAAGCCAATGGCTTCCTTGTCCACTTGCCATCTGGGCCTTTGGCTTGGATGGCAAATCTTGTTAAATATTGTTAAACGCAAGTTGCGTCGGAATCAGCACAATTGTAACAAACGTGATAATAATTACAAATTACTAACAACAATTGCATAATCAATACATATGTAATAAACCATTTATCCGTCTGGTTTTCTGATTAACATACACACCAATAGGGCCTCGCTGAATAACATTTGTTTAATATATGTTTTATAAAATGTTATTTATTGCGTAACTGTACTTGCGGACCTGTCGTGTTACTGGTCCGTCTCCGCAACTACGCAACTATGCTATTTTCACAACACGTACTCACCTAGTGGATTGATGTTCTCGAACGTAGCCGAGTAGTTGCTGAAAGTGCCTTTAAGCGACGCCGTCATCAGCCACCTAGCGATCCTCGATGACTTTGGCTGAATGTCACCGAATGTCACAGCCAAAGAAGACGACACGGGCTGATCGTCGAGTTGCGCTCCGATGATCCTGAATTTGATGAGCAAACCTTTCTCGTTGTCAATGATCTCTGGTTGGCCCGATGTTATCCTCGTGTCTCTCGCTGTGCCGTGGCCATCGTTCGTGATGAGTAGACCCAGTGTGAACGGAATGGACGGCTCCACTACGTCTGCAGCAAACACACTGCTTTATAAGATCTGCTCGGAAACAAAATCGAATATACATTGCTTTATAAACATGCGCTGTATCCTTGAAACGTTGTAAATGGAAACCTCGGGAAGGAGACCACATATTGGACAACTTGAAACTAGCGTTAATTCCGAGATGGTCGCACATCGTATGGGTCGATAACAACAATAATAATAATAATATTTAGGGACTGTGGAAAGTGATCGCTTTCACATTCCTAATATGGACCCCCCGGTCACATTGTTTGTAATTATGAGTACCTGTGAATTATGAGCACTGCTACCTAGTCTTACTTGTGGTCTTAGATCAGTTATTACATAGAATCACCGCTAATCATGGCTTCAGACGGTAGGAGCCCCACTAAAACCCCTTATACGCAAACCAGAGCCAGACTGACCTTCGGTCATCGGGTCGTCACTGCGGACGTTCCTCTCGAGGAAGTAGTTGAGATAGAGACGTGGATCTGGAGTGACGGTGATAGTGTCTGGGAACAGCGGCACTGTGATATTCTGTCCACCGACTGTGTAATACAGCGTGCCTCCGATATCGTACAGGACATCGTGGGTGGGAGCAGCCTCTGTGTATGGTATAATCAGCCAGCTGGCTGTGCCTGCAGTTCCAATCTCCAATACCCCGTTTCCATCGGCACTTCCCATACCCGATATTTCCGGCTTGCCTGGGAAATACGACACGCACAAGATTAAGTACATTTGATAACATTCATTGTTTAATTTGTAATATAGCTGTGCAACGTAATAATTGTATAAGATGTTAAGCGGTTTTGATTTGTAATTCAACACTCATTATATGTATCAAACCACTGCATAAAACTTCCGGTAATAGTTATATGAACGAACAGCTTTCCTGTAGATTTGCTTAGTTGAATACTTTTTACAGTGTGGAAGGTTGCGGCGTATTTTCGCAGGCGTTACCACACTGTGCCATACAAGAACTGTACTTGTTGTTGCCTCGTCGTCGACATGCAAGTGATGTAATTCGGAGGTTGTCAGTGCTATGATTATAATATATAATGTACCATTTATCGTCTTATAAATGCGCAGTGACAGTAACGTATTGCGAGACAAAATATCAACACTCCCACACAGGCATGAGTGTGATGGTAGCATGCTATATTAAGGAACTTGTATAGCAGAGGTCCGTAATATAGATAAATAAATATAAACACATATTCTTGAAGTTACAACGAACTTAAACTGCTGTGTATCCTTCAAAATAAAGGTAGGACAACTGTGTCTGTTTTCTTGGGGCCTGTCTGGAACAAGTTCGTACCTATGGCAAATTTGTGTTGAGCTCTCTCCTGCGTCTTGCGGTCCAGAATATCAATGGTCACGCCTATGCCGGTCAGTCTCTCCGCCTCCCCGTTGTCCAACTCTAGCGTAGCCCGAAAAGCATCTCGGGTGATGGCGAGTCGCTGCTCAATTCGAATGCGCACCTTAGCACACACGCCGTCGTCTTTGTACTGCGGAACAGCCACGTAGACGTATTATTGAACTGAAATTAATTCGTGATTTCTGGCTACAACGGCAGTGTGCATTGCACACAGAAATCCGCAGTAGAATTGTCAAGTATTATTGTGTCCGAGTGAATCGGTTTAGTAGATTTGTTAAATAAAGTGCTGTATTGTGTGTAATCTAGTGTTATCATACACACCTTTTCGGCTTTCTTGAATGTGTTAAGTCCATCGTTGTACCAATCAGCGAGGGAACTGAACCCAGCCTGAAACAAACAACGATTAAGTTTCACACAGACCAAAGGTACTCTATTATACGATATGTTAAATAGTTACATCCGTATGTGAACAACAACAATTAACAGTTGAAGACCACAAAAGTAAAAAGATCAGAGTCCATTTTAAAATGTTTTAGGCAACCATATTGATAAAGCAGGTTCTGTGAAAATATTTTGGTGGAACAACGAATAGGGTCACTATCAAATTCGTATTAATAGATATATTGTTCAACGGTTAAACGATCAGGGTCCTGGTGAACAAAGCTAGACCGACCATTGTCCTGGCGAACAAAGCTAGAACGATCACTGTCCTGGCGAACACTAGCCCAAGTATATATTCCCTCGCCATGTATATTTTATGGTATGTAGCACATACAGAATGTACCTTGTATGCATTTAACTTAGCAGTTTCACCCATAATACTGCACTTTAAGTATAGGACTATGGACGGAACATTAATAAAACAATCACAGTCCAATCACATCTATTAAAAAAAATTATCTAGTTCAAAATTTAAAATGTATGGTGCTGACCGAATTATCTGTGCGGTCTTCAGTTCTATAAAAATTGCCTTACGTTACATACTACCAGCGAACAAATTAGCATTGAAGCGACAACGCCAGTGAGGAAAGATATCAGATGGCGCCACTGTAACAATCTTCCTACCTGGTCAACATCTTGGATTATCCAGACATTAAAATCAATGCTTGTTTGTTTACTGACAAAATGTCACATTAACGTTCTCAACAGTCATACTATTTTATATTTCCATAAAACACAATTGTAGTTGTTATTCTTTGCTGGTGTTCCAAGCAATATAATCAAACATCATGATTTAGATGGTATGAAGTAATATTAATTACCGTTCTATGTTTTCACTAAAAAACTTAGCCTTTGTCTCATAAGGAACACATTCTGAATAGGTGGTCCTTAAAAAGCCGGATAAAATTACTAGTTATCGACTATAGGGGACAATATATACTAATTGACCCTTCTTGCATCTACATTCACATACCTGCTTAGCTGTTTTGGTGTCTGATTCGATCTGTTTGGCCAACGTATTGAACTTGTTATAGTCGACCATGTCGTCCCCCTTCAGAGTACCGTCATCCCAGTTGTAGAACGTGTTGTTGAGACGCAATATCAACTTGTCCGCCATTGATCGCGTCACGTTGACCGGAAGCGGAAACTGGTGTATAGTGGCGTATTCGGACTGCGTGATAAGTTTTCCGCCGTCGCTGGAGTCGGCCAAATTCGGCTGCACGACAGATTCCCACCACTCCCTGCCGTCCACCTGTAACCTACACGACATTCAAACAATAATTACGCAGTCTCCAACTGGTGGAACTGGAACGTTGTATGTCTGTTGTGGTCCACGATGGCTAATATCGTTCATGCCTCTATATTTCCATTGGCAATGTACTGGTCGCACGTTGGAGACATGACGCTTGTGTCAGTGTCTCGTACAACTGTAATTTTATTATGCGTAAAATCAATATGTTTTCTTACTAATACATTTTCCAGCTTATAATTTCCAGTTCTCTCATGCCATCACCAACACATTTTGTTTTGTTGTTTCGTTTTAGCTGCTATGTAATCATGATTGAATAAATGTGCACATAATTGGCGCAGCAGTTTTATGGAATATCCAAATATGGAAATTTGCAAACTGTCCTGTTGTGGGAGTAATTACGTTGTATGTAGTCTACTCACCAGGCGTCACTGCCGACGACAATCTGCGCCAGAAAACCGTAGTTAGTGGCAGCGACGAGTCGCTTAGCTACTTCCGGTGCCAGGTCACGCTGCGTCAACAGACCGCGACGTCGCCTGGAGCCACTGTTCGCGTCATTGTAGCTTTCGAGGCAGTCTATTGTTTTTGTAATGCACCTAGAATAATACACATAATTTATTAGCAATGGGCTATTATCGTTTGTACTATCCTCCAATAACAGGCAAAACTTATATCGTTAAACTTTCAAGCTTACGCTAACACATGTAAAATTGTCATTCTGACGTTTATAATGTAACACTGCTACTTAAATATGATTTTAAACTGAAACAAACCATGACTAACATAGGTTTCAATACACACCGGCAATCCACAGTGTGTGAATACATTGATTGCATAATGAAAACAAAGAAATATTTCGAAGCAACAAACATTTTATATATGTAACAAAAGTTGAGCAATGTCGTTACTCTACAACCTAAAATGAATTACATAAAACTCATGTTGACATTACATTGCACTAATTAGCTTAACTATTTAGCTATGCCAATATGTATTAGTATTTATGTTGTAATTAATTATGAATTGTATGTATACGTTTGCAAAAGCAAATGCCATTTATATGTTAATATAAGACAAACGCCAATATGCAACCACTGTAAATGTATACACGTACGGTGGATCACTTGACTGAAAAGCAATTACCTTTTCACGTGACCCATCCTTATTTTGTTTATTCGATAATATATGTATTTTTTTATACATTTTGGGTAAATAGAGTATGAATAATATTATTATTACTTCTTAGCAGTTTACACTTATTCTCTAGATCTTTCAACCCTGTCTACTCTGCTTATATACACAAGAGTGGACCCTACCTATTCACAACCCATGATTGTGTTCTCTGTTCTCAGAATTCAGAGCTCGTTTCACTAGTTCTATGCGTGGTCTTATTTCCGAGATGTTAGCCCAGTAACATTTAGGCTTCAGAGCTCTGGTCAATGTTGCAACCACTTTAACGATAATATCAACATTCTCTGGATGGCTCTAGGGTGAAATACATGTCGCAATAGGCATGGTTGGTGCATTAAACCTGCCTCTGCACTTCATTTGGCCTTTCACGAATCAGGTTCGTTGATATGCAAATATGTACTGTATGAATAGTTTAAATAATGTGCGCAGTTTTGTTAAAAACGTCAACATAATTTATTTTGATCATATAACTTATAACGTGTAAACAGCCTTGCGCTACATTCTAACAAACGAAAACACCTACCCGTACTCGCTGTAAAACATTTTCCCGCAAAAGAACACCACGCTCAAGACACCGAGGGGAGTAAGTGGTGGGGTCAGGAGCGGCAGCGACCCGAAGCATTTCGCAATACCAGTGACAAAGCCGAAGCACTTAAAGAGCGCCATGAAACAATTAAATATCACATCGCACGACAGGCTCTGTGTCACATGTACCACCTGGCGTTTGGAACGTGCACCTGCAAATGCATTAAGTACGGTTTCATTAATACCATATAGCAGGATGTGTACATATACAAAGATACATTATATAGCTATGAGGGAACGTTGTTCATATAGCTAAGCTAAACGCATAGCTAGTTATGCGCGATACATTTCGATGTTATGAATTACTCATTGGAACAGCTCCACAATATAATACACACATGTTTGGATGACATTGGATAACATGAAGAAAATGTAAAACTTAGTTGTTTTCGAAACAACGCATTTTGAGTATAGGAAAGAGTAGTCAACATTTGTGTGATCGTCAACACAGCACAACACATCTTACTATCTATTTAATTGTATGATATATGCCAATATAGAGGGCGCTGGCCGTGTAGTGTAGTAGTGTTGGCGTATGGACACAATCTCAGTGTCTGTCCGCGGCCGCATGAAATAGTTCGGCAGGCCGCAGGTGGCCCGCGGGCCGCACGCTGCCAAACCAGCAAGTCGAAATTTCGACTGAGGTAAATCGAAATGTTCATGACGTAAAGCATATGTTATCTGTTCATAACGTGTAAATGGTCTTACTGAATTGCAGTGCGTGATGCTGTGTCGACGAAAGTCCAGTCTAGACTTTCGTCGACACAGCACAACACATCTTACTATATACTTAGTATTTTCTCAGTTGCGTTGCCAAACCAACAAGTCGAAATTTCGACTGAGGTAAATCGAAATATACTTAGTATTTTCTCAGTTGCGTTGCCAAACCAGCAAGTCGAAATTTCGACTGAGGTAAATCAAAATATACTTAGTATTTTCTCAGTTGCGTTGCCAAACCAACAAGTCGAAATTTCGACTGAGGTAAATCGAAATATACTTAGTATTTTCTAAGTTGCGTTGCCAAACCAGCAAGTCGAAATTTCGACTGAGGTAAATCGAGATACACTTAGTATTTTCTATGCATGGCAGCAGTGCGCTTCCGTACAAGTTCAATGTCTACACGCAATACAGCTGTGGCGCGCTGGATGAAGCATGAAACACGAGTCGAATGTACTACTTACTGGGTCCGGTATCCCAGCCGTCATTCCAGCCGGTCCGAGCTGGCCCAAAGACGATGCCGCCACAATGTTCTCTCAATGCATTATTGATGGGAACTTCAAGTTCGTTGTAGCGTTCGCGATCACACAAATACATGTAGCCGGCGAACAATGCCATGGCGAGACAGTGTATCCTGAATAAAGAGCATCACGAACGAAGTCTATAATAGACGTACTGGGGTTATATATTTGAAGGAGCTATTCGAATATTGAGTGAGAAAGTTAACGACATCGAGTCTCGCACTGACTGTTTCAACCAGTGACGCAATATCATCGTCATTATTGTCACTACTATCCTCATGGTCATTATCAAAATCATAATATCATAACTATTATCGCCATCATAAACAACTACACCGTTACCATAATAAATTAATTTTGAGCTAAAAATAATATTTGGCTACATACAGAGTTAAGTATGCAGTACAATTAAACTAAGCACAAAAATACAACATCTTCTGCACCGCGCAGGTAACACGCAAGTTATTTGCAAGTTGAACCAATCTAACATGCTGCATGCTGCATAAGTTATATTAAATTATATATTAAGAAAACTAAGATACATAGTTAGCGTTAACTCACGGATTGCTGCGTTTCGAGATGGACCCGTGTTTATCGATGAATCTATGTTTCTTGGCTTCATCAATGATGACGCGGACAGGAACAACCATAGTAGTGTTGGCTTCCAGGCTGCCAAGTTTACCTGCATCCTGACGACACGGAATCAACCTTAACACGGTAGTACATATTATAATGTAGAACAGCTAACTATGACGTCAAGCACCTAAATGTCATAATGATTGAAGCCTTGGAGAGCGGATAGTTGTATAGTGAACTCCACTGGAATCACTTTGGGCCAGAGCAAATCGATCCCAATAAGCGCTGATTCAATTAAAACTATTCTTAAAACAATGTACAATATATCGTTTTTTTGCAAGAATCCATCGTTATTTAACATAAAAGTGTGCATCTGTAAGATTACACATTAAAATATTCCCGATAAACAATGTGTGTTCATTATGCGTGCGTTAGTGCGTGCGCGTGCATTTCTAACACAGCTGTGTATATTGTTCTTTTTTGATGTCAACAAAGTGAACTTAAATAAACGCAATTACATATTTTTAGTTTGTATTTCTTACCATTTCGAAGTGCATGAACGGATGACGGTCGGTCGACGGAAGTCTAAAATGGATGTTCTCAGCCCTGATTAGTCCATGGTTAGTGAGTTCAAAGTTGATGACTGGCATCAACCCTCTCTGAAGTACCTCCAAGTCAAGTTCCCGCGGCGTGATCGTCACAACTGGCATGGGTACGTTCGTCTCAAATGTTGACTCCAGCGTTATTTTGTACTCATCTTTGAACGTCACGCGTTTCACTACCCAACTGGAAAAAGGAAAGACAAAAAGACGACATGTTTTAGAGAGAGAGAGAGAGAGAGAGAGAGAGAGAGTGTGTGTGTGTGTGTGTGTGTGTGTGTGTGTGTGTGTGTGTGTGTGTGTGTGTGTGTGTGTGTGTGTGTGTGTGTGTGTGTGTGTGTGTGTGTGTGTGTGTGTGTGTGTGTGTGTGTGTGTGTGTGTGTGTGTGTGTGCGTTTCCACAGTACTGCACCAAAGGGAGTACTTCCCTTTTCAAAGTTTTTGTTATGTTCTTTACTTTATTAGTTTGATGTTACTTCCTCCGACAATGGGCTTAAATGGCGTCTGAAATGATGGTACATATTTCCTTGTCCAATTCACAATGCTTTATCAAGGCTTACACACCATCAACAAAGCAAATTATCCTCACACCAAGGTTCACTTTAATCTGTTCATCGGTCTATTTATTCACCAAACGCAGAAAATGTATGCTTTAATCATGAAACAAAAAGTACTACACTCTACAATTTGCAAAATCTGGTACCTGTACGTGACAGCCGTTCTCTGCAGGAAGACACGTACGTCGTTGTCAGACGGAGTGGCCAGTATCACTCGGGTATCACCGATGTGCTTTGTTGCACTGGTGTACAGACTGTAGTAGTCTTCCCTGACTCCAGAGAACACCGCGATACCTGCAGTGTGTATGTCATAGTTAATGTGGTCATTTATTTACTACATATACAATGTGTTATATTTATTCACTATAACGAGTCGTTGCATCAGAGATGCCACTATGCTTTTTACGATTCACCATGGACAAGTTCGCATCAGTTTGCCTATAACAGAAGATTCTCGCACTAGACGCCTCAACGAGTATAAACTCCGAACACTACCAGCCGCCAGCAAGATTTACCAGCACTCTGTATTCGGTCTATCCAAATGTGGAATTCGCTCACTCTGGAAGCAGGCACGGCATCTGCTGCAGAAGCATTCCAGAGCGCCGACGTCAACTCATTATAACTGTCCGTTTTTTTAAACTCTGAACTGCACGATAATATATATATATATATATATATATATATATATATATATATATATATATATATATATATATATATATATACATATACACACACACACACACACACACACACACACACACACACACACACACACACACACACACACACACACACACACACACACACACACACACACACACACACACACACATAGGTTTTATCTCACCTCAACTTGGGAGATGACATTACAAACTGCAGGATATTAAGTTATTACTTTTTTGCACTTACTTGAAGCCTTGAATACTTATTACCATACAACTGGCAATTTGCTTAATTAGCATAACGTTTTGCATAACAATAGACCGGCAAGAATATGTGCTAGATCATTCGGCTCCTCCTTCATCAGAGAAGCACATGAGAGGGGAGTAGACGTACGACAGCTAGTTAGTCATAAACATGATGTCGATCAAATGTTAAATTTGCACCACCCAACAACACCACATTGTATCCGGAGCTAATTCAGTGCATCCGTTGAATAAATACAAACGAATATGCTCTATGTATAAAAAAACTTGTAATATCTTACCCGATAACTGCAGAACACGGTATCAAGTCACGGCCTAAAGATGGACTACAGACCTATGTTGATTATGATGCTTGTAGCGGTGATGACGTCAGTGAGGGGGTGTGGCAGGAAGTGAGATGTTGGCCCTAAAAATTGGTGGGAAGTAGGAAGCTGACCTCATACATGGATGGGAGGTGGGATTGACGGGAAGTGGGTGGTAGGCACCCGAACGTGGTGGGTTGGACGTTGGACTCACATACAGGCGGGATATCGGAGTTCGACACCCCTGCCACACCCCCACGCTAGTGACGACATATTAAGATGAATTATATCCTAGTATATGCACCTGACTCGTTGGTGTATTGGGTGAGCGAGACACCGCGCAGACGACTTCTCAGTGTCACCTTGGCTCCGGCCAGCAGCGGCCGACCATCAGCGAAGTAGGTGAACTCGTCCTCCACCCGCACCGTCAGGTCGAGTTTGTCGGAAGAAACAAGTACGAAACTGCGCAAATAAACCAGTTATGTGTACATTTCGGATTAACCAATGATTCATGTCTGTATCACAGTCACATATGAATAGGTTCCTTAGAAAACAGTTGCCATGTAAACGCCACGACTTACATTTCGTGCATTCGCTTTTCTAAATACTAATAATTATATCAGATATTGTCGGTACACAACCAACATGACTTTCTGGGTGAATGCGATTAAAACTAGCAAGACCTTTAATTAGTTGAACCGGGAACTAGGATACATTAACATTTTTGTACTTATGAATCCACCAGGGCTGACAACGCCACATAACCACGATTTCACTACGATTGTATGATCTAAGGAATCTCTAGAATGCAAATGTTACCTGTACGAAATGCTGGCGTCAGTCTGGAGAGAACGAACCACCATGCTGCCGGAATGCCTGCCTATTTGTTCTTGTTCTGATGTCGACGCGGAGAGGACAAGAATGACACTGTCGCCGCGCGCTAGCGTCACAGTGGTCTCGGTTGTGCTGTCCAACTGATTGTTGCCGAAGGAGACGACGGACAAGAGCGGCTCGTTCGACATCTCAACTCTCAGCCCGGTGGCAGGTCGCAGACCTACGTTTGTCACGTTCACCTGAATTGATAGACAAATTCGTCAAGTTCACCTGGACTTATAATGAAGTTGATTACGCAAAATTCGTAATATCATTATTTATCTAATTTATTGTTAGCTACTATACTGTAAAAGCACTGTTATAAACACAAACACTATACATATGTGCTTGCGCGTGCGCGTGCGCGTGCGTGTGCGTGTTCATGTTGTTTTAATTGCACATTCCTTTACGCATTTCATTGCACATTTCATTACACACACCTACCATGAATGTATATTGTTTTCCACGCGTCAAACTCGCACTGATATCGCTCGGAGAAATGGAAAACTTTGGTTTCCGGCGTTTGAAGTCACCGTGTATGTCAACATACTCAACCAGTCCTTGTGTGCACGTGACAACGAATCGGAAATACCCCCTTAGTGGCTGGTCCACTAAAACAGTCAGTCATTATTTTATTTCCAACAAATATAAACAATTAATTGTGCAAATAGAATGTGTATGTGTATATGCATTTGTGTATGCGTGCATGCGTGAATGCGTGCAAGCGTGAATGCATGCACGCATGCATGTGTCTATATGTCTATGTGTGTACATGTGTACGTGTGTACATATATGTATATATGTATGTATGTATGTTTGTGTGTACTTATGTATTTAGGTCTGCGTGTATTGATGTATGTATGTATTTATGTATGTTTGTATATATTTATGTCTGCGTGTATTGATGTATGTTTGTTTGTATGTATGTATGTATGTATGTATGTATGTACATATGTATGTATGTATGTATGTATTGATGTATGCATGTATGCATGTATGCACGCCTGCATGTTTACTTTCGCGCCTTACGAAAGTAAACATGTTTAGAGTCACAACCTACCAGTAATAGAAACGTTCAGTAGAATTGTGGAGCCGACCATCAAAGGAGTGTCCACTGAGCAGTTTCCCTTGTGCAGTGGACACGCTCCAGTAGTCACTCGTTCCGCTAGCTTTATCTCGAATGGCCCCTCCACTTTCTACAATCCGTAAACAGATAAATGGCGAATGTGAGGACGAGATGGTCACTACAGCTTCATAGAACATGTATGTGCAACTGGTGTCACTAGTTAAGTGAACGACTATTTTACGGAACATTTCAGAAATGAATTAATTCGTATTTATAACACTTCGGTTGGTATAAAACAATATCCATGCAAAACGAGTTACCACCTTGGTCATTCACCTCATAATACTTTCGAAAATATACGATGATTTGATGATGAATTACTATATGCTAGTTTTACGACATACACAAACCGCTTTACTGTAATTAAAGGCAGACCAATAAATCTTCACATTTAAAGGTGAAATTAAGCGTTTTTCACAGGTTGATTTATTGTTGCGTCAAATTCCCTTTGCATACAATTCTGATGGTGAATATATTACAGCAGTAACGATGAAAACATGAAGTACGGAACATTGTTAATATAGATGTACCTGAATTAAGATATTGTGGGCACTTTGATTATTCGAAAACCCCAACTAGTTACGTGTCAGGTAACCAATGTAACACTTTGTGCATTTCCTTTAAGTGCACTATTTCACGACACATGTGTATTATGTCGCTTGTTAGTACTTTGAATGTATTGAAAATGCATTGATTGAAGAGCAATCCGATCAAATAAAACACTTTGTTTCAATGCCGGGAAAGAATTGCCGTAAGCTACAGGCGCTCAATCTGGCTGATCGATGCAATACAATAATTTACCTAAACCCAGTACGTGGGATTGTAGGCGGATATGTCACGTGGTTTCATCGACCGTTAAACATGTATATCAATTATGACGTTTGCATTCCTCAGCAGACGTAATGTCAGAAGGTGTGGGTATTTACGACAATAACCTTGATATTGTGTCAAAGCTGACAAAGAACTGTCGGATAATATCCCCATCACACATTTCCGCATCTCAACAGTTCCCTACACATTCAAGTTATGACGATAATGTCGATGGGGAAATGTCGACCATGATGATAACAACTACTACAATAAAAGATAATCAATTATGGAGTCAAACCGTCACTACA
Source organism: Lamellibrachia satsuma (assembly GCA_033239005.1). NCBI lineage: Eukaryota > Metazoa > Annelida > Polychaeta > Sabellida > Siboglinidae > Lamellibrachia > Lamellibrachia satsuma. The sequence continues at coordinate 4,553,853 of BSQZ01000052.1, forward strand.
ACGACGACAACTGACTCGCCTGAATCGTAAGGCCGGTCAACGGGTCAACACCAGTATTCCTGATGGTCAACGACAGGTGATGCATGTCCAGGTATCCGGACAATGACTCAGGTGATGACTGCACACTCATCCCGTACACCCTCCACGTCAACTGGGCTTCGAACCCTTCATCTGCGGGATGTCTGGCGTCCTGCAGGGAATACATCATTGTTCAGAAAGCTTCAGCTACAACTAGGCAGTTTGTCGATTATAATTATAATAAAATATATAAAGTTCCGTTAGGGCACCCATATGTTTCACGTAAATTAATAGTTAAATAAGTACATTTATTGTGGTAACTTTAATGCACAGACCTACTGTTAAATGTGTAATATTTATTGTGCTGCAAAAAGTGTTCTTTGATTTTGCCTCTGTGTTACATGTGTCGTATCACCTCGTATGTTTGTAAACCGTAGGGTAATATGTATGCGCCTTTCGATTCTCAGTGATGTTGGATAGGTTGGGTTACCTGATTTATTCATGTTTGATTTGGGCTAACAAATTAAATAATATATATAAAATATAATATAATATAATATGATATGATATGGTATGGTATGGTATGGTATGATATGATATGATATGATATGATATGATATGATATGATATGATATGATATGATATAATATGATATGACATGATATAATATAATACATGTTGGGTTAATGGTTCGAATATTTGTGTATTGAGGCAAACAACATAACGTTAATTAGAGTGTTTTACGGTATATGGCAAAATACTTTGAAAAATTATAAACCGACTTTGACTTCTACTTCTATTCACTTCTGTTGAAAGAACTGTTTGCTAAATACTTACCACTTCAAACAGACCAGTTTCACTTGTATACGGGTAGAACCGTTTAAAGAAGATCGCTGTTCCATATCGCGTCGTTGTACGGATCGTCCGAACTCCCACGGCCGACTTTATTCTAAAACAACAAGCCAATTTTACAAACAAGCATCTGCAACATCATACTTTAGACAGACATTTGGTTTTCATCTCCGAATGATTCGGGCATGTTTCACGGCCTTTGCCTGCGGACTGGCTTCGCTACTTGAGTATCACATAACCAGTGTCATATGACACAAGCTGGAGAAGGACTGGTTGGTGGGAGCTCCTGGCCGACGTATCGGTTCAGGGCAGGTTTCGTTCGGTGGATGTTTAGTGTTTCTTTCGAAGTGTCTTGTGGGGTAGACAAGAAAAACAGAATTTCTTTACATTAAACAACCATACTTCTTGTTTACCTCTTCGATATGTGAACAAGAATCGTCACATTCAAACCCAGAACAACCAAACGCTATTGGTGTAAAGCGAAAAATAGTTGCTATTGTTAAATGTGTCGTTCCCAACTCTGCATAAATGTTGAAAAGTGCAATTACCTGATCATTAAACATTATATTGTGATATTGTTAATGGACCCAAGTGGTCAAATGGTCAAGATAGAAAATAACACTTCATTGTGTAAAATGGTGATTGTTCTATTTTATCTTATTTATTTTAAAAATATTTATCATATTTTAACTTATCATTTATATTTTGATCCATGTGTGGATGTATCTGCTTTTATTTACTGAAGTAAAGGTATTCGCATTCGTATTGCTAATCTAATAGTGATTTGATAACTTCTCCATCCCTGCCACACCTTAAATTGTATTAATATTTTAATGGCGAATGCACTGTGGTTTTTCTAAAATGTGAATATTTCCTTACGTGATGGTGATTGGGAGATCGGTGCCGTCCAAAGAGCTGTTGCTCACGAGAAACTCCACTTTTCCACTTATCATCACAGATGGCGCACGCAAGAACGGTCCGGAGGGCACGGGGTCAAGGACGACTTTGTATGACGGACGCACCACAACACTGAAAGTCACTTGGTCTGACCCGATACGGTTCCTCGCCTTTACCACTACATCGTACGGCTCGGCTCTTGCCACAGCCTGCCACGCGATCACGGATTCGATCCCATCAATGTCCATGCCAGACGGAGCTGATATAAGATTCCAGTGTACTGGATCGGTGCCCTTTGAACAAAGTTAATACTTATATAAGGTTCTTTCTAACGAGTACACTTATTAGTAGACAAATTGATCACCACAACCGCCGACGCCGCCACCATAACCGGTCGTCCTTGCACTAACCTCAGATGTTGCGATCACCTGACGGAAAGAATCCCCCTCGTTGACCGTCTGTGGAGAAATGGACGTGACCTTCGGTGCGAGACCGAGGATCTCACAGTCGTCCCCCAGCCACGGCAGCGAACAGAGACAGCGACCCATGGAGCACACGCCCCGGGTCGGGATCTTCACACTGCCACAGGCGCTATCCGGACACACCGCGTAGTAGGTGAAAGTCGTCTGTGAAGCATATGCATAGACGTCACTTTTGACCCATATGGAGCGAGAAGGAAGTGGCGAGAGAGCTGGGTACGTGACACGTGACGACCAAGGCAGAGAATACCAGGAAACCATTTCTAACTTGTCCAAAACTACTGGATATGTATTCGGAATAACAGTTACTGAACTTGAGAAAGCTAGGCTTGACAAAAACTCATTGAGAAATATCGTAAACGGCTTTCGTGGGACTCGTCAACCGTACGGCATAACGGTGATGATACGTGATAAGAAAAATGGCAGTTATGTAAGTAGTACAATTATATGAGTACCCGGTCAGTGCTAAACGTGTCCTGTGATGACGCAGCAATTTCGACATAGACGCTTCCTGCCTTGTGCCGTGGAGACGAGCATTGTACTTCCGTTGTAGACACCCACGTTCCTGATACACCGACGCCGCCAAACCTAACGATGTAACACATTCAATTAGAGATTAGTGCACTGTACTGTTCCGTCAGAACAACATATAAAAGGTATTACGTATATGCGAATATTAACTATACAACTAATGTAAATGTTGAAATGCAACTCGGTTCAACACGAACTGAACTGTTGACGAAGAGAATGGATGCGCTGAGATTGGAGGGAAGAAGGAGAAGAGGAAGACCGAGACTGAGATGGGAGGACTGTGTGAAGAGAGATTTGACGGGAGTCGGAGGGGAGAAAGAGAGCGATGGATAGAGGGGAATGGAGACGCGTGATGGAGAAGGCAGGGAAACGGGTGACGTAGAAGAGGGGAAGACAAAACTCGACGACCGGTATCATTGCCAGCGTCACCCCACTCTTCAGGGATAAAGAGGAGAGCAACGTATGCATTCAACGTTGATTTCATTATTAAAATACACCTTCAAAGTAAACAAACACTCCAGACAACATTATGACTTCGACACATCGTTGTATCAAATGAGCGTTGCCAACCTGCATTGATATTCGGTGGAATTCGGGAAGTTGTGGCCAAACACCCGAACGAATGTACCACCAACATCGGGTCCCGTGTCTGGAGCGATCTGTAACACTCGTCTCAGTGGTAGACATCTTGGTCCGTAGAATGTCTCACTGCATACGTCACAGAGTCGTCCACTCCAGTTGACGTCATTGCAGACACATTTACCTGAACAAAGTCAAGACGAACCGCCATATAATAGGCACTTTAGTCAAAACTGAGTTAAATCACTGACTTGAATAAGTACATAATATATATTACTGCTAATTTCTCAGGATAGTTCGTGTTTATGTTCAAACACTTATTTTAACATGTCCAAAAAGTTTTGTTTAAATGTATAGTATAGCTTTCGCCAACTTCTCAAGCTGGCTTCATCAGTACTAATTACGTTAAAATCCTTGTAGGATGACGTCATCGTAAACGTGTGAACATTCGTAACCATATAGATACGAAACACACAGGCAGCGAGCAACCGAGATGAGGGGAACTACGAACTTTCACACAGAAGTTGGTGAAAACTATTCTGAGGTAAACAAATCCGTTTTGATACGTTAAAAGAAGTGTTTGAACACACATAATGTGTAATTCCTGGCGAAATTCAGTTATGATTATAAAAGTAACAAATGCAAAATAAACATTGCGTACCTGTGTGTTTGTCACACGCGCCGTTGACACAACTGGGACAGAGGAGACAGTCCGGTCCCCAACGGTTGTCCGTGCAAGTGTCGCAAGTGGAGCCTGTGTATTGCTCAGCGCAGGAACATCTGCGAGCAGCCAATGCACTGACATTGCCGAATATTCACAAATACAATGAACCGTAGATAATATAGATGATATTATATTTATTCTGATCATACAAAAAAGTACCTCCCACAGTGGGACATTGCAAGGAGATAAGCGCAGGAACAACTCCATCTTCAATCCTCAATTGAAGATGGTGAGAAGCACACATCGGGGAAAATGTGCATAGCCAGACAGACGCGTATTCATTCACACAGGCATGTGCACAACACTATGAAACTATTGGTTTTTTATTCCAGAATGTATATGGAACTAAAGTTCCACAACTTAAAGACAATTATAGCTTAGATAACAACATTACGGCGACGATGACGAAACGAACCGAAGACAACATTTTACCTATTCGGTTCGACGCAAACTCCGTGGCCACTGCAGTTTTTCAATTTGTAGCAAGAAGCTTGCGCACAATACGGTAGCTGCCAATCTTCCTCGCACAAGCAGCCACCTATATGTAACATATCGAGATACATAAAACTGAGCCCGTATGTGAAACATGTAGGAAGAACTCATATTGTCAGTTGCCATACACGGATGATACAATAGTGTTTGTTATATAATCACTTCGCTTCCGTACACGGGTGAAAACAATGTTGTTTGTAATACAATCACTTCGTTGCCGTACACGGATAAAAACAATATTGTTTGTCATATAATCACTTCGTTGTCGTACATAGATAAAACAATGTTGTTTGTCGTATAATTACTTCGTTGCCGTACACGGGTGAAACAATGTTGCTTGTCATATAATCACTTTGTTGTCGTACACAGGTAAAAAAAAATATGTGTTTGTCGTATAATTACTTCGTTGCCGTGCAAGGGTGAAAACAATGTCGTTTGTCATATAATCACTTTGTTGTCATACACGAGTGAAAACAATGTTGTTGCCCTGCAACACTTCCTTGCCGTACACGCATGGAAACAATGTTGTGTGCCATATACTCTTTTCGTTGTCGTACACGGGTGAGAACAATGAGGTTTGTCGTATAATCACTTTGTTGGCGTACATGCGTAAAAATAATGTTGTTTGTCATAAAATCACGTGGTCATACCTGTGTGTTTGTCACATATGCCGTGGCCACAGTCTGGACACGGTAGACACTGAGGTCCCCACCTTTGTCCCACACACTCGTTACACGAAGCACCTGAGAACTGTTCAGCGCAGTGACATCTACAACGTATTTTATTGAAATATTAATAGAGAAGTACTTTAACACATGTCTATAAATGGACAATGTGATTAAAACAATAACGTACATACACCCTGGCAACAATTACTAGGGTTGGACATATCAAATTCACATTAACAGCAAAATCACATTTCGTCAACAATTTCCATTATTATCTGTTATCATTGAACGTCTTCGGGTTGTTCGCTAGATAGCACGTTGGTCATACGAATATAATAAATTTATCTGCGATACGGAAATAATATGTAATGAATGAAATCGAACTATTTTCTTAGCATTTGTCCAGACGATGATATTTGGACTACCTCGACAAGGTGTGAAACAAAATAGCGATGTTGAATTATTAACATAAACAGCTCTTGCAGAGACATACCTGTTTGGTCCGACACATATTCCATGTCCGCTGCAGTTGTTTCGCTCATAGCAAGTCGGCTGTGCACAGTTCGGTGCCAGCCAGCCATCGTCACATTGACACACATTGGGCCCGGAGCAGACACCACGACCATGACAGTTACCAAGCTCAATGCACGACGCTTCGCTGCAGTCGCTGCCTGTCCAACCGGGTTGACACTCACACAAGTTTGGACGGACACACCAGCCGTGACCGGAGCAGTTGGCCACTTCGTCACACGGCATCTCGGGCTTAGTGAGGAACGGTTTGTACAGCACCAGTCCTAACTCTGGGTCGTCCGACTGGTCCCGGATCCTCCCGGTCACGTGGTCGTTTTCCGCGGCTCCCCACCAGTTGTACTGGGCCGATACGTTTTTGTCGCTTGGAAATGTCACGAGAAAGTCATACGTTGACCTTGTGTTAGAGAACACGTTATTCTTTATAATGCATATATTCGAGTTGGTGACAACGACTCCTTGGCTAGCATGGTTGTTTTGGAATAAGTTTGATGTGATGTCTAAAGTTTGGGTGTAGCTGTTTCCTTGCCGTTGCAATGACACTTCGATTATGTTCCTCCCGTTGTTATTGCTGAAATCGTTCAGTCTGATTCTGCCAGACAATCTGGCGTTAGCTCGCGCGTATATTCCGGCGGTCTTGTCCATTGGGCGGTTCTTTTCAAACAGGTTCTTTTCTATAGTCACGTTGACATATTCGATATTTAGAATTTGGACTGGAATTCCGCTGATGTTTCTAAACATGTTACTGCTTATTGTTGTGCGCTTCATGGGTCTTTGATAGTGGTTTTGAACCCTCACGGCTCCGCCAGGCAGGTCGACGAATGTGTTGTTCTCAATACGTATATCTGCTTCGTACATTTCAATAGACAACGCGTCGTCAAGTGTCTCGTTCCGAAATATATTGCCGCGAATGTTTATAACATTCAAAACTGCACGATTCATACGGATTGATGGATGATTCCTTTCAAATAAGCAGCCTTGTACATTTACTTGCGTCTGTCGTCTTGCAGAATAGTTGATCTGGAAGGCGGCATGTTTTGTTTGGAAGAAGCCACACCGGGCGACCATTATATCGTCACTATAAATTCCTGTGATACCATAATCATTTTTACGAAACTCGCAGTTTATGACAGCAACCCTGACGTCAGGCGAGTGCCACGCCATTGCATCGGTATTTTCAGTGAAGTTACACGAATGTGCTTCAACGACGCCGCTACTGTAGACAGAGAGTCCGTAATTGTTTCCGTGGATCGTACAATTAGCCAATGTAATGTTGTCTTGATACATCTTCAGTCCGTATTTACTTCTATCAATAGTAAAGTAGTTAATGCTATCTGCAATGAAAGTGTGCATAAAATTAACTTCCAAAACGTGTGCAATTTTACGTAACTTATAAGACGTTAACAAAAAACTTTATAATGTTTAAGGTGGCTGGGACAGTTAGCGTGTCAGTTGATTTTTTTCTCCATAACATGTTAGGATATATTGAACTAAATGTCGACATAAAAAAAATCATCCGACACTAACGCCATATTTCAACAAAAGCAGTCCTTTTGGAAATCCCTTTGACTTCTCGTAAAAGCTGACGATGTTTCCATAGTAACGACAACGCCTGCTACGGTGTTCGAACCAGCTATATTCGATCGCCGTGAAAGCGGAACATATCGTCTAGTTACTGTGATTCCAGTACACATTAGTATTACATCTACCTAACTAAACCACATCCTTAAACCGGCAAATATCAGCGCTAACGTAATTTATTGTGCCTTTGACGCTACGGAAATGGCAACGTATTTGTGACCTGGTGACCCCGCCGGATAACGGGCCAATCAAAATGACCGTAAACACGCCCTGCCAAGTGTTTGTCAGACGACTGGCGTAACCTCATACCACAGATGTAACAAATACAAATTCAACGGCTACTGTGGCGGCAAATTAAGGGGACGTGTCAATATTACAAATGGTCATTATGTTTTGTCAACAATACGTAAAACGTCACTGAAAAAACGTAAATTTCGGCACAACAACAAGCATTTATTGAGATTGTGTTTTAATTAATAACTAGGAAATTATGTTTCATTTATTGTTTTAGAAAAAACTACACCACTCAGGACGTTGCAATTTTACGTATGAACGCGTCTTACGTGTAGGCAACAACATACGGCAGTAGATTACGATTGGTGAATGGTTTGTTTCAAAAATACACTGCCACTTTAGGCACTCATTCAACTTTTGTTTAATTCATTCACGGTGGTGTAGCAGACATATGTCGTTTATGTTAACCAAAATCTGCCGAAAAGTTATCAGTGACACTGTCATATTTATATGTATGTCATTTATTTATTTTAGGATTTTCTCAAAACGGTGTAATGTCGAATTGTGTGGCTATTTTTCACGTTTACAATTTTTTTAACAATCTTGTAGCATAACCAAATAAATGAAAAACTCCATATGTTATTAACCTAGTATATTATATAGTATTTAAACTACAATCTGCGAAGAAATGGTTAATTTATTTTAAAATCTTCCACTGAAACTAATCAATTCAAGACAAGCATATAATACCCGCTAAAGCTACCTTAAAATATTCACTTTCGTCTTGTTCTTCCCATATGATTTCGTCTAGCAATGCGTCGAATGCATAACTTGTCAACTATGGATACCTGATTGAGCGGAAACCGTTCAACATCGTCGTGGAACCGTACACACGTTGATATGACTGAGCGATACGTCTAGGAACCACACATAATCGGGACAATAGCCTCGACAGTTACTGGTGATTCGTTTGTCTATTCGACTAATCACGAGCTCATGTGAAATGCACCAATACACATGAAGGTGGTGGATTATAGACAATAATTGACATTTTATTTAATAGCAATTGGTAAATTGGATTTTTATTGATATTTTAAACTTCGCACGGATTTATTTTAAATTTGTTATAATATTCAACAATGTGGAAAGTCGTAGTTCTGTTTTGGCATATTTTTTTGGCAAGTGCTTTTTTAATTATCGCATATTTCCATTGATGAAAAACCTACCATGGTTGCTAGAGTAGGTAGCGTAGAGTAGGTAGCATTCCAATATACAACGTTCAAACACTCTGGCTACGTCGTGACTAGGGTAATCATGGTAAGTGATACAGTGTAAGTAAGAAGTTTTGAGTTGTTGTATTACAAAATGTGTGTGTGTGTGTGTGTGTGTGTTTGTGTGCGTGCGTGCGTGCGTGCGTGCGTGTTAATGTGTGTATTGATCTCACCTGTAGTAGATTCTTTGTCAAAGATGATTCCATACCATAGGCTAGTGGTTGCCGAAGTAAAGGAAATGAGTCTGTCTTCAGATCCGCGCATATCCACGGCGCCTGGAACATCAATGTCCGCTGACTGTGTGTTTTATGATAACCAAAAACCTGAAAACGTGTGTATTATTTACAGTATGTCTTCTTGTTTATTTATTTCATGCATCATAAATTCAGGGAATGAACCTGACATTAAATAAATTCCAACAGGCGATAACATCAACTGTTGAAATGGCAGCAACACGTGATTTGTTGATATCCTACTTACGCTAAATGATCCGAAGGGCACACGTAGGTTTTGTGTGTGAACACCATCGCTTACATACCTTTTATTCTGATTCCCCGCCCACTTGCGAACGTCAGGTTCACGCCGGACTCTATAGTCAGACTGCTATTTTCTCTACAAGTGCACGTTCCAAAATGATTATAATCGACAATTTCTACAATTCGTATATGTTATGCGTTTTGAAAATATCATATAACTACACGGTATATTAAAAATTACTCCACGTTGTTCCAATTCTTCACAGCTTTCGCGCATTAATTGCAGCATTATTTAAAAATTCAGTCAGAAGTCGAGTTACTATTCCAGTGATGTCAAGTACATACTTACTTAACGTTTTTTAAATACAGTTATAGCAACTTAAATAAGCTTATGTGTTTTCAAATATTTCAAAACTTATATCTGATATGAAACAGCACTAACCAAACTCACCCAACAAATATACTCCTAGTGACAAAGTACGTTTGTTCAGTTACATTCACTTGACCGTGAACTTCACCGCCGATGTAATTCGAGAAGAAGCCGTAGTCGTCAGGTGGCAGCACGAGCGGCGCCTCTTTGTCGGCAGATATGCGGTAAGGCCATACGTCGATCAGGGCCAGGTCCATGTTATTGAAGAATGAGTCGGTCCTATAGTTTACACAGTGCATAGAAATGACTGTCGGAATGTCAACATACGTAAAATTAACGTAAAAATAAGAGGCTACTATTCTGGGGTAATTATAACATCAAATGGAACGAATTCATCACCAACGAGGAAGGCCTTAAAAATAAATACTGAGCCAATCAAGTCATATTGAAACGAATGAAATTTGGGCCATGTCCTTAGAATGCCGCTAACGAGAGCACCAAGGCAGGCGTGATACTAGAAAACGTATGGAAAAAAGAAAAGAGGACGCCCAAATGAAACGAACCAACAAACCATCGCAAGAGAGACACAAACCCAAAAAAATAAAGACGCATGACCCAGAAAGAATGGACCTAGAAAGAATGGCTAAATATAGAAATGTGTGGCGTCGATTGACGGCACAGGACGCGAGTAATTACAGTGGGGGTCGGTCACAGAGGGTGACCTAGTGGCGGAGTGACCCCCACCGATACCATGTGAATTGTATATAAGTCAGTAGTGGTACAGATAGTACTGGTAGTGGGTAGCTGATAGGCATGATTTACTAATTATGTGTAAACACCTTTTGGGGGCCGGCATGCTTGCTGAGATTATTGGATGTATCGTATTTTGATGGTGTATGCTTGCCTAATTTCATGCTCCTTAATTAATAAATCTAAATGTCATTCTTTGGCCTATTTCAATCTACGCTGGACTTGTGTTGTTATTTTGCATAAATGAATTTATGTGACAGCGGCGCATAAAGGATTTTATGCGAGATGACAGGGCAATGAAGGCGATTTGAGGTTAGACCTTTTATGGTAGAGAGAGTATTGGCCTAATTACTCGCTCACGCGTATGGATACACCAACCACGTGACCTAGAGCCAGCCTCTCTCGATTTCCAAGTTAGCTTGTGTCGTTGTGAGACCTTTGCGCTGCAAATATTTCCGAATTTCTATTGTTACTGATTATTCGTTATCGCTGAATTTGTTGATTTTATTGCAAGATCAGTTTTGTTGTTCGGTTTATTCCGATCCGTTTGAAAAATCCCACCCTCCCTCCCTAATATTGTGTTAACAGTTGTTACCCAGTGTTATCTAATAAATCAAGTGGTGCATTAGGTAGGGATACACTGGAACACTGAAGACAGAGAGGTAGTTCACAAAGTTTTTGAATTTTTTGACGCTTTT
>BSQZ01000052.1:4567500-4580000 GCA_033239005.1 Lamellibrachia satsuma
CACCTTCTGTTGAGTTGATGACAGTCACCTGACGCATAATGGAACCCGACACGACAACTGGAACCATAGTGGTGGTCGTTGTTGACGTTGTTGTAGTGGTGACGTCATTCCCGGACGAGGTTTCCTCCGGGCCTGAGCCACTGCCTTCTATGAAGCAGAACACGGTTTACGTACAATAATTGCTGTCAATTATGAAACTGTTATTCACCAGAAGACATTCGAGTACCCTTTTTCGGATTTGGCTTGTGTGTGCGATGCTTGCATAAATAAGAGAGGGCACGCGTGTAGATCTTAATCCATTTAAAAAGACCGCTTATATTTATATTTAAGTTTATAGTTGAACTAGCTTATGGACTGTACATGAAAGTGTCTTTCATGTTTTACTCTTTATTGTTGTTGTTGACAATGTAATTGTATTGAAATAGCCAATCCAAGGAACAATAATAACAAATATAACTAACTATTGTTTATACAAACACTTTGTGACTGTGCAATGTACAATCATAATGAACGGATTTAATCTTTATAATACTGGATATTCATATGACCAGCCAATCAACTAAGCTGAATTGAATTAATTCAAGTTTCAACGAAATGACTACTTAGTAAAATTACTTAAATTTAGATTACCTAGACATTGTATAGCTTGGATATAAATCCTCTTTAAGCATACGTTATTAAAGCCGCAGGGGCGGGCATAACGTAATGTAGTTTATGCTATACAACATTAATTTACAATAAAAACTATAAGAATTTGTACATTTCACAAAACAAAAAGGAATATAATAAAACATTTCTAACCAAGAAAGACGGATCGCTTCGTTCTTTTGCTATCTGTTGACAAAAGAGCAAAACTGCTGCTCCGGTTGAAGACATCGGTGTCTTCACGCCTGTGCAAGTGCAACTCTTGACTCTCGTTGCGGGATACGTAATAGCCCGGGTTGTTGATTGACTCGAATGCGACGTATTGCTGGAAGAAGGCGTCAGAGTGTTCTATGAACGTCGCGTCGCTGTCAAAGTCTTCCGGGTTACGCGGGTTCACCTTGGGCTCCAGATACAAACGACCGCCGTAATGTCGTAGGTACCAGCCTGGTTTCTCGTAACTCATCAGAGACACTGTGTTGGCTCTTACTGTAAGTCCCGGTCGAACCACTTGGAACTGTGCTCGTCTACCTCTCGTGGTTGCGACTTTATTATCGGCGATTGCGACATACGTATCTTGGTCGTAAATTTGAAGAAACACGTTTGATCCTACAAGTCAATTAATGACAGTTAACATGGAAACAGGATATGTAAAACGTAAATAACGTGTTGTATATAATCGCTTGCGCCGAATAAAGACAAACAATATAACACATGCGTGCGTGCGTGCGTGCATGCAGACAGACCTACCTACCTGCCTGCTTGCCTGCCTGTCTGCCTGCCTGCCTGCCTATCTACCTACCTACCTACATACATACCTGCCTACCTACCTACATACCTACCTACACAGCTGTGTGTTCGTGGTGTTCACTACCTTGTCTCTGCGTACTTACTCTCAGTTTGTAGGGTGTTTGGCTTGCACACCACACCACCGGGAATGTTCGATCTTGCAGTGTTAACGCTGCATTCCTGCAGTGTTGCCTCGTTGCCGGTGTTACACACAGCGCGGTACAGTATCGGTCCATTGACGTCGATGACAAATCTACAACCACCAAAAGGCCGACATTTGCATTGGTAAAATAACTGAGTTTTCAACTTGATAGACTTAAACTGATAAACTTGGATGTATTCTTCTGAGGCTCCTGCATTGTGGCGATGTAGGCCTATATGCTTCATAAGAAAGAAAGAAATCAAACAAGTTAATAATATGATAGACAACATAGACCCTCAATTATTAAGTATTGCTGAATCATTGGCCAACAAAAACATGATAAATGCTGGATTACATTCTCAATCACTACTGCATTAGGTATCTTGCTGACACCTCTCTCGTCCAGTAATAATTATCACCACTCCTGCCTGAGGGTAAGTGCTCGCTTATGGGCGCACTCGAAGACTGTTTGTTGATGCCGAAATACTAAGACGTTGTTCACACAGTACACACTGTTACACTAATAGGAGGCAGTGGTTGCCAGGTACTAAGGCCGATGGGCAGCATGCCAGACAGAACAGCAAGAGCGGTGGCGGGAGAGATGGAACTGTTTAGAGTAAATAGTGATCGACATTACGTGGTGCGCCGTGGTGTTGCGGTTAGAACGTCGGACTCACAATCGAGAGAACTGTTTCGAAGCTTTGGCAGTTTAGTTCTCCCCACGTATATATTCACTTATATGTATACATGAGAACCTGGTTACAGATAGGGCAAGATATGTAATCGAATGGTCATCGCGCAGTAATTGCAGCGTGGCTTAATGCTCCACAAAAGTCGAGATGGAATGAACAGGTATGCCAGTCGGTGAAATATAAAGCGCTTTGCACATTTACATTTACCTTTACGTCCGCCACAACGTAAAATCAAACGTACGGAACGTACCTAGAAGTGGTGACAACTTCATCTGCTCCTTCGCGGTATCCAAGTTGTCTGCAAACCACGTCGGCGCTCTTTCGATTCCAGTTATAGTTGGATAATAGGGTCCATTTCTCCTCCCATAACATTTCGACTATTCCTTCTCGGGGCGAATTACCTCCACGCAACCTCAACACTTCTGCAATTTGCATAATGATGTAATGTATAATAATTGTGCAAGTTCATGTGTGCGTACAAATAAATGTACTGTTATTATTGGAAATACTAAACTCCGCCGGTGTGTGGCGAATTTGAAGCCACTTTCTAATATCCGATATAACAAGAAGAGTCCGCTACGTATGATTTAGTTTCACAACAGATTCATAATAGTTTCAAAACAGTTTCACAATAGTTTCACAATAGTTTCACAATGGTCTCACAATAGTTTCACAACGGTTTCACAAAAGTTTCATAATAGTTGTACAATAGTTTCACAATGGGAAAGGCTCTGAACATTTGCAAGCACTGTAAAATATATACGATGCATAACGAAATGTTGACTACACATAAGAGCGTACTCACTTTCACAAAGGATAGCACATTACCTGAACACACTATATGCCCGAGTATATAAATGCAGCAGCGTGAAAAAAATTGACAAATATTCCTTACAGGCGTCCGACATATTGGTGACGTTGTTGACTCTACATTTCACATCGAACATGTTGCTCCGTTAAATATGTTTAATGAGTTAACGTATTTCTCACCTGACCAGCGTCCTTGGAAACGTATCCCTTTAAAGTTGCCACCTCCTCCCGGCTCCATTACCACGACGTCTGTCTCATCTCCCAATATTTCTAAATTGCCTGTTGGACAACATCAATACTTTTGATTATTTAATTCTTACTAATATATATATATATATATATATATATATATATATATATATATATATACACATATATACACATATATACAAATATACAAATATACATATGTATATATATATATATATATGTATGTATATATATATATATATATATATATATATATATATATATATATATATATATATATATATATATATATATATATATATATATATATATATATATATATATATATATATATATATATATATATATAATGGTTTCGTGTATGTGCGTGTGTGTGTGCGTGTGTGTGTGCGTGTGCGTGTGCGTGTGCGTGTGTGCTGTACTTCCAAGCACTAAATACATTTAAAGGGGTGAAATGTGGTTACCTTCCACAGTGATTCCGCTGCGTTGAAACATGAGCACCACGCCGGCTTCGACCGTCAGTGTCAAAGCTGAGGGAATAAATATGTCATCCACCACGAGATAAGGTCGATCTGTCTTCTTGAGAGTCGTGTCTTCTGTGACTGTGCCACCGATCGTCGTGTCATCGAGAAAGAACCCACTCGTCGTGTCACTTAGAGTAATCGTTTCTCTCGACACACGATACGGCTCAAACGCGACTTTTGCCACTTTTGAGTCTGTTCCGAAGTCGTAGATTCGACTTCTAACATGAGATAGGAACTCACCGCCCCACCAATTGCGCATAGCGTACGTGACGTGTCCTTCGGAATATGGGATGTCAACTCGAAGGTCGTAGGCGGTTGACGGGTTGTCAAACAAGTTGTCTAGGACAGCCACATTCTCTGCTGAAGTCGCGTCGTTGTTCTTAATGTACAGCATAGAAGCGTCTTGTCCCTTGTTGTTTGTGAAGTTATTGCCGTAGATCTCAGCAGTAACCTTATACGATGCAAAATCCAACTTCACCACAGGTCCGTCCGAGTGGTCAAAAAAGTAGTTCTTCACTATCATCAGGGCGTCGTTTTGGCCGGCATTTCTAAGACTAATGAAGAGTGCGCGTGGTGATTGTTGGAATGTGTTGTTCTGGATTAGTATGATCTCAGGTGATGTCTGGTAGATATATACGGCTGTTTGACCAGTGGAAGAAAACACATTCCCTTCCAACTGCAGTCTCCGTATGTTATCTATTCTGAAACACTCCCGAAACCTGCTTTGAAAGATATTTTCAACGACCCGAACGAAGTCCTTTCCTCCGTATCTATTACTGTTGATCAGCATTCCGCGCGACGTTGAAGTGGCGAATTTCGTATTCGTGATTGATATATTCTGAAAACGTCAATATCATATATTAAGAACACAAGGAAAACACCTACATAGCGAGTGTTTAGCGCATTGAATACACCAAATAGCCGAACCAATATTTTTATTCCGGAATATTACATTTATATAAAATAAGGCTAGACTGTATATTAGTGTCTGAAAATTACGCGCATAAAGCATACATCTTCAATGATGACAGCATACTGCATCACTATTCAAATTAATATGTAGTATTGCATTACCTGACTTGGATTTAGATTTAATAAAACTATAAACATGTGTCCTGATCAGAATATTGCACGTGGGTAATCGCCGTGACACAAACACATGACTGGCACTGCAGTTTCTGGGTTCGCGACACAACTAATTATAAACTTATTATATGACACACATATATGCCACAGTTTTCTCATCAATGTGTGTGTGTGTGTGTGTGTGTGTGTGTGTGTGTGTGTGTGTGTGTGTGTGTGTGTGCGCGCGCGCGCGTGCGTGCGTGCGTGCGTGCGTGCTTGCGTCTGTGTATGATAAGGAACACAGTCATTATTACTTTTAGTATTTTTATCATCAACATTATCATTATCGGTGGTTGTGATGACGTTTCATCTTCTTGGGTGCATTACTTACCATTCGGCTGTCGCCGCCGCTGGCAATATTAACTCCTTCCTGCTGGTTTGATTCGAACACACATTGGTCAATATCGATTTCGTGCGTTCCTCCGTTGCTTTCCGCGCGTATGCCTGACCTTCTGTTGCTTCGTACACTACAATTGTATACGTTGATTGTCTGATTGGCGGCTAACACAGCAAAAATGCCGTGCGCGTGGTTGTCTTCAATGACGCAGCTGGCAATGAATAGCGACGACGTGTCTGCTGTGATCCCAGCCGAAGCTTTACGTACGATAAAATTATCCAATAGAGACGCTGGAAGAAACAATGAAAGAAGCTTCGGTCAAATGTTTTACTTGTAATAAAATAGTTTACTTAAAAACACAATTTACGCGGAATTAACGTCATAAAAGTAGATGTAGTATGAATGACAGGTACAATAAGCATTATGATTATCTCCTCTCATACACGCACGTTCGCTCGCACGCACGTTCGCGCGCACGAACGCACGTAGGTGCGCGCGCTCGGAAAAGGAACAACCAGGTTTGAGCAGATTTGACCCCGGTGAACGCATCATGATTTGAAAATGCATTATTTGCATCAACCGTTACTAATAATTCGTTGCCAACTACCACTTTGTCTGAATTCGTCTTACTATTATTGAAAACTCCGTGGCTTAGCGATATATTACAATTATAATTACACTTAAATTTTCAGCCATGCATCTGAAAAGAGTAAATTAAATTAACAAGACACGTTGAGACAAATATAGAGTAAGTTGTTTCACTTGTTTCTTTGAGAGCTTCTCTAATCATACGTTCACTAATAACAAACAATCTTTCAGCAAAAACATGTTAAACGTACCAGATGATTTGATGAATTTGATTCCGCCCCAAGCCGTGGCTCCTTCAACAGCGGTCAGTGTAGCCGGGTGACCGTCTGCTCCATGCACCTCCAAACTCCCTGCACGGAAATCAAGACAAAAACGTCTGCTCTTTACACCAAATCTGGTGGGGAATATAGGGTACGGCGTAAGCAGTTATGTGATGTTTAAACTAAACATGAAGTAGAAGAAATGGTGGGTACCTATATAAATCATCTCTGTATTGTAGTGTACATGCAATTCAAAATAACAAAATATAATGAAAAGTATGCATGCGTGCGTGCGTGCGTGCGTGCGTGCGTGCGTGCGTGCGTGTGTGTGTGTGCTTATGTGCGTACGCGTGTGTGTTAAGCTTGTATAATTTACCTTGCACGAAAACGCCAGTCTTTTGCTTAAACTGAAGAGTCCCATTCGTGTTAATGATGAGTTTCCTGCCTCGTGGCACATGGATGGTCAAATCAACTATTGTCAAGGCGTCTGGGGTCAGTACGGTATCCTCTTCCAATCGACCGCCAAGTATATTTCCATTAATACGAAGACCGGCTGTTACGTTGATTATATTGTTAGCATCCATTGACAAATCTCCGAAAACTTGTGACAATATCACCTCTGCGCGAGTGAAGTCTTGGAAAAAGTCCCAAATTCGATAACGTATGGACGTAACATTGGTCGTTCCCCACCAGTTGTGTCTGGCATCTATGGTGTACTTATCAGCCCACGCTGTTTCTATCTTCAGTTCGAATGTAGCCAGTGGATTGATGAAAGCGTTGTGTTTACAGCGGAATTGTGTGTCTTTGCTACTGTCAATGATCACTGTTGACGTCGCCGTGTTGTTCTCGAACGTGTTGTTGCTAATAACAAAGTTCTGACCCAGCTGCCGCAAACTCACAACATAAACGCCTGCGTTCGCAATAAAGGTGTTGTTCAACAAGACCGAGCCAACTTGCCTGCCGCGTCTTGCAAAGTTAATGGTGTTTCGGTTTTCAGCGAACGCACTGTCTCGAATTACAACCGGGTGATCAACTTGTAGATATATTGCTTCGTATGTATTGTGAACTAGGGTGACGTTTTTAAACAAAGCCGTGCTCCTTGCATTGGTTCCATACAAGTAGACCCCTCGTGAATTGTACCGAAATACACAATCAGAAACGGTCGCGTTGTATGCGTACTTGTTCATGATCAAGTAAAGTGCACCTCTATGTCTTGTCCTTTTCGCCGAAAATGAACAACCATCGATAGTGATGCTGCTCATTCCAGAAGAACTAGCCGCATTCAAAGATAACCCAACTGAGACATCTGCAAATGTCGTGTTATTTACATGAACGTTTGACAAGACGCCGTTTCCAAAAATGCCCGTGTTTCTATTCGCAAAGTCACAATCTGTCATCTCTAATTTGGACAATTTGTCACACCGAACTCCAACATTATTGTTTTTGAATGTGGTTCGAACCAGAAACACGTTTTCTTGTGTTCTAATATATAATCCGTCAAATTTATTGTTGGTCACCAACGAGTCTTCTATGCGAAAGTCTGCTGTAGCGCCATCTGCCGTACGAATGCCTCGGATGTTTGAGTCGATTGTCACGTGGCGTAGCAACATGGTGGTCGAACTTGAATCTATGGCCACTTCTGCTCCAGAGATGCGCACGTGACTAAATTCCATTTCACTGCAAGCTGTGTGAACGAAACAAGTTGGTTTACAAGTTAAGAGACCAGTGAGGTAAGTCAAAATGTTTAATTTAAATTTAAACGTGGACATTCAATTTACCCTTGCAATGTCAAATGCGAAAAACACATTCTGACGTATAACGTATTATCATTTATGAGATACTCTGTAGGACAAGGCAGTGTTAGTTGAGCCACTGGTTTTTTTTTAAATTGTTGGTGATTGTGATTAATGCATGCTGGTGTGTAAACAATGAACCCACGTGACCAGACTTTATTATCCGTGCACCCACAAATGGTTTAACTATGTACAGGGAAGAAGATTATTTATATAACTTCACGCATTAATGAAAACATTATTAAAAAAGCTTATTTGTCGAAACGGGGCTAGGGAGGGTTGGTTGAACAGTGATTAAATAATGAAGACGAGTGTTCTTTACCCCAAAATTCATCAAGGAATTCATCTTTCCGAACAAATTGGGACATCGGATAGCTACAACATTAGCAGTTAGTTACACTTGTTGCGACTGGCATATAAATCTATATTAATTGTGTCGACTTATTAATTATGCGTGTAGACATGTCAGAGATATATTATTCTCATTAGGTAGACGTGTTGGCTGAGTTGTTATGAAATTTTAGCCTACGTAAATTGTACAAATAAAGCATTTACCCAACTTACTCTGCACTGTGGCTCAACTTAACCCCACACCAAGTGTTAGTTGAGCCAGCTTACCAACCCTATTTGAATCAGCTACATATAATTATCCATGCATACTAGATATAGTATCTTGGTATAGAAAGATCTACTAATAATCATAGTTATTTGAGAAAAAAACAATTTTGACTTATGAATATAATTGTGCCCTAGATATCAAAAGGAACGAAAAATCGCTCAACTAACACTGCCTTCCCCTACGACGACAATGAAATATACTTGCTTAATGACCCTTGCTAATATAGACACTGCTGACATTTCTCGTGTTAGCTATTAAGAATACACCGAGAAGGCCGAACACAATAATCTCAAGTTATGGCACATATGTTCCTACTGTCCTTGGCTCGGGTACATTTAGTTTCCATCCAAGTCAAGCTAAACTAAACGAAAGGCATAACCAGAACATTGGCGGTTTATGTCAGAAACTTCAAAGCTGCGAACAGTTCCAGCCACGACGGCTGCAACGACAGAGTCTGCTGCATATTGACGTGCCTAGTTCATTAATAGAAGGAGGAAGAAAAGCATGACGGCGACAACATTGTGCAAACAACTCACGGAGTAGCATCGACGTGCCACTTAATCCGTATAGCATTTACAAGCCAACACTTATGCTGAACCAGATTTTCACACCGGCCGTGCCATCACGGAATTTAGTTTGCTGCTTTTATCACATTCGTGACCTTCGTCGAATTCGTCGGTAAGTGTATTTTGCTGTCGCCAAAACTATGGCAACTGTTTTTATTAGCAGTAGACTTGACTATTGCAATTCTATTTATCATAATATTGCTCTCAAGGAAATTTTGAAACCTGTGCAAAATTTTTAAACGTGTGCAACATTTTTGGCAAGGGTATTTACCCTGTCTCCTCGTTTCCCTCTCTCATTATCTCTTCTTTAAACCATTGCACTGGCTCCCTCTCAGATGTAGCATTTTTTTAAAGATATGCACAGTTACCTATCAAGCACTTTCATACAAGCAACCAGCATATTTAAATTCACTGCTCACTCCTGCAAGACAGCCCAGACGGCTTTGATCATCTAATTCTAATCTACTTTTGTTCCCACTGTTAAGACAACTGTCAGAACAAGAGCTTTTTGACTTGCTGCACCGACTCTGTGGAACTCACTCCCTATTAGTCTGTCGGAAATATAGCAACATTTCTAAACTAAAAACCCACCTGTTTAAACTTGCCTATCCTCCATAGCTCCCCAGCGTATCAATCCAATTGTTTACAACTGGAACTGCTTTTCAATTATGAACTGCTTAACTCCTTTTGTTCTGGTGCGCCGCAGAACTTGGGTCTCCCGAGGATTTTATCGCAATAGAAGTATTGTTGATGAATCATTACCTTGTGCTATGTTGTGCAAATGGAAATGAGTCATAAAATACCTTCACTTGTGATTTGGATTCCTTTCCACAAAGCAACTGGGCTGCTTAGGTAGTCTTGTATGGAATTTGACTGAAATGACACCTCTAATCCCAGCATGCCTTTCGCTTTCAAACAGCCTGTAGCAAAAATATGATGAGCATTGTATTATGATGTATGACACGTCAACAGTTCTTTCCTTCAGTGTGCTGAGTGTGGGCCCATACAAGGCTCCTATCGTTGATATCACTGGTCCTACATCTGGATCGTGAGAAAGTCCAGTTCTTTTGACACTCAGGAACACATTGAAGATAACATGGCAAGATACGATTAGTGATGGCAAGATACGATTAGTGAATTTTTAGTGTGCTTAATATTTTAATAACGCGTCATTTGTGTTAATGAAATATGCATCACAAGTACACCTGCTTCACAATTGTATCAACACATATCATTTCTTCCCTTTTGCTGAATTGGTGTCTTCTGCAACATAATTCAAAAGTATCCGAATAATGGCGACAGTCCGTGTACATTCCTGTATATCCAGTTCTTTATTTTCGTTCCCTACCAAGATTATGTGGAATTAACAGTTCAAAAGGTATTTTAAGCCAATATTTTGACAGCACACACCTTCAATGACCAAGCCTGTTTGTTTTCCAATGAAAATGATCTTGACGCCGGCTTCGATGGTCAGAGTAGCCGAATGTGCTACTCTTGTTGATTGACGCACAACATATGGACTTCCCGCCAGGTTCCAGAAACTGTTTGTCTGAAGAGAGCATACACAAGACACGGAGCGGGTTAATACAAACATAACTGCGGAATAGTGCAAACAACGAGACAGAGCAGGATGTTGCCTCTGCCAATGATAACACAACGTAGTTATAACGCCTTCCTCAAAGTAGATCTAATGCTTTGAAACGTGTTGCACCAGTTGCGCATCTGTTCTTAAATAGTGCAAACACATATCTATATAAATATCTTCGCTGCGTACCAAACAAATACTACTGGTGCCGCCACGCGGCCACCACCACTAGGTATCATTGCTACAACATACTACTGCTGCTAGTGCCACTAATACTATCACCACTACTACTACTACTACTACTACTACTACTACTACTACTACTACTACTACTACTACTACTACTACTACTACTACTACTACTACTACTATTACTACTACTACTACTACTTCTACTACTACTACTACTACTACTACTACTACTACTAATACGACTACCACTACCTCGACCACGACCACTAACACCACTACAACTACCACTACCATTACCACTACTACCACAACTACCACTACTACTACAACCACCACCACCACTACCATCACCACCACTACCACTACAACAACAACAACTACTACTACTGCTAGTGTAGAACATCCAGCAATGTATGCCAAATATGATATCATACCGTGATATCTCCAATCACTTCGGTGTGAATGCTCGTGAAGTTTTCCAGCGGGCAGCCAAAGAGTTCAATCCGCAGTGCTGGTGTGTTCACCCATGTTTGCGGCAAGATGGCTATGTAACGTGCCTGCAGGCAAATGTGGAATAACGAATAACGCACACACGTACTTTTACCCTGCAGAATCACATTACGGGCTAATGAACTCAACCAAGCCCTCCACTGCAGGCCACTCTTCAACCAGTTCATTGTGTCCATACTCCATTCGTCTGAACTGGGCGATATAAGGCCGGTCTGATATAAATTTGAAACGTTTAGGCATTGCACACGTTTCCATAATTTGCATTAGTAAACACTACATATGCGTCGCAGCACCTATAGGAAACATTGCCAGTTGTCTGCTTCTAATGTAGTGTATGTACGCCAGAGGGTGCGACTAATATTAAGACGAATGTAAAATGCAATTTATTTAAACAATACTGCTGCTCTTATTATGGAGCCCCACTATGGGATCTTCAGAGTAAGAGTGTTGGCCCTATTTGCACTGCATGGCGAAAAGCGCTTAGAAAGTTGTGGGGGCTAGCACCGCTTACACACGGTGATGTTATAGCATTGTTATCGGACAGTTTGCCATTATTGGTAATCTTAAAGCAAAGGTTCTCAAAATTTATTCATAAAGCTATGAACCACAATTCACCGATTATAAACAGTGTTGCTAAGTTGTCCATTGCAAACCCATGGTCAAATTGTAGCGCAAATTACCGTCAGATCCTAAATGAATGTGATACAATGTATGACGTGTCTGTGTATGACTTTGGCCGTGTGTGGCAGGCTGGTTTGTCTAACGTAACAACATCAAATGTGAACGTTTTATTGGAAATGTTAGACATCAGAAATGGTTTTAAGACATGTTATATTTTAGACGATGATGATGTCAACTGTATTATTACGGACATTACTGTATTTTAAAGAATGTACAATTGTCATTTTTAATGTGCGAAAATAAAGATTTTATTATAATAAGAACCAGGGACCGGTTTCATGGAGCGTTCATTCCGTACGACCCTACGTACGAATTGTAGTTGTTAACAACGTTATGCGAATGTTGTACTATTGTTCCGAGTTACGTAATCCAGGTTAAACTTCCTCGTAAGTTCTTTGATACATACATCCCCACCCCTGTGAGAACTATCCCCAT
>BSQZ01000052.1:4582500-4612779 GCA_033239005.1 Lamellibrachia satsuma
AGCCGACCTGTGTCACTAAATGAACAAATAAAACGTTGCCTTTTCAATATAATGCACGGAGTAAAGTGTGTATTCACCATATGAAAATGTAAAAACGGTAACACGTGTTAACACTATATGATTTTAGTTATTTTATCAGGAACATTTTCTTTGAAATAAACCATGTTTTACTTGAATGTTTGCGAAGCAGTGAAGCTGCACTACTACAAGGTTAAGAATGATTGAAGTGGAGCTGCACTACTACAAGGTTAAGAATGATTGAAGTGGAGCTGCACTACGACATAGTTAAGAATGATTGAAGGATCAGGTTAACCAATCAGGACGTAACGAGAAATAATTATAACAGTGAATAGAAGGAAGACATTTTAGCAACTGAAAGAAAAATAATTGTTTGAGTATGACACGGACAACGAATTAATCAATGAACGCGTGGCTTCCTATACGCCTTCAAATTCTTACCGGCCGTAAAGGTTGCTGGGCGCACTTTCATTGTCACTGTCTTATACGACTCGTAATACCCTTTCCAGCTGTTCCAGTTTACCCCTTTGGCGTACGGAACTGGTTCACCCTGTTGGTAATACTGTCCGTTGAGGTAAGACGCGTGACAACTAGTGAACCACCAAGCTCCGTGATACCTTTCTGAGCAGGAACTGCTAGATCGATCATAATCCATGTCTTTCGTACTGAATGCCGCGTCTTTGTGGGACAAGAGGGAGTCACCTGGAAATCGACAGATGTATCAGTTTGTTTACCTCACCAGTGATCTGAAACAAGGGTAAGCACGCAGACGAGCAATTGATTTGTGTTGCGCAATATTACCCGTATGCCGGAACATAGCGGTATTTTTGTCTGCGCGATACGCCTTCAACGTACCGTTATGTGTATACTTAAGTGAACCAGATCCAGTCACTAGTTTGTATTATTATTAATTGTTCAAGTTTAAGTATTTTATTCTCAGAGTTACTTTTACAACATGCAGATTAAAACAGTTGTCTATTTATTATTTAAAATAAATACCAGTCAAGCATGCTAAAATACAATATAACGCAACTGGCTAAGCCTCTTATGTTCTAACCAAAACAGCCGCAATGTAATGTTTTATTGCGATACAAATCACGATACTGTCCTCTGTATCTCGCTATATCGCCATACAAAACGTTTGGCAATACCCGACCCCACAATTGATCTGTCTAACCATATCAGGTTTATATAACTGATATATAATGTATTCATAAGATTTATTTGCATTTTTTGGTGATTCCTCCAGGCACTTAAACTCACCGGCCGTGCTTGTTTCCAAATATGCATAAATTCGCAGGGCGTAGTGTGTCGATTCCGCGTCTATCGAGAAGCCGGTATATTCGACGAACGCCTTTTCTCCACCGAAGGTCTCCATGTCAATTCTCAGAACATGACTACCGTTGCTGGTGAGCGAGTTGATGTTGTCGTTTCCGAGCCAAAACTCACCATTCACCGCCCCGAAACCGTTCTTGTAGTCGGTCCAACCACGGAAGAAGTCGACCGAACCGTTAAGACGTCGCTGGAAGACCTGTGTCGCATCGAGTGGTAAACAGACAAATGCAATGTATGTTGATGAATTGAGATCTCCGCTACGCCAGATGACATCCAGTGTTTGCGCGCGTCCGAGAGCGTGCGTGTGTGAGTGCGTGCGTGCTTGCGTGTATGGCGCCGATGAAAACATGTTACGTTCGTTAGGATGGCAATTCATAAACCATTACATAGTATGTTATTATTATTATTATTATTATTATTATTATCATTATCATTATCATTATCATTATCATTATCATTATCATTATCATTATCATCGTCATCATTATCATCATAATCATCATTATCATGTTTATTATTGTAATGCATTCTGACCGTCCATCCACCGTCGTCTGTAGTTAGATCGCAGTAGACTTGCAGTGACTGTCCGTCGGGGTAAATGGTGTAGACACCATCCGTGCTAGAGCCGCCATATTGGATCTCCGCGCAATCTGCAAGCAGTGACGGTTTTCAATAACACAATTACTCCTTGTTCATGCAGCATCTGTGCCAACAAATATAATCACCTTATCAGAGTGTGGAGAGAGTTACAGCACATAAAGGCCGGTTTACACGAGCGATTAATTGTCCACTTTTTCGGCCGACACGGGGTCGCATGATATCGCGGTTCAATAATCGGTTGTATAAGTCGTCAATAGGTCGTCAATTTGTGGATACGACGGTGTCGGCCAAATTGGGACTGGTCAGCAGTGATCACGCGACACGGTGTCGCCCGACAAATTGGGGCACGCATCGCTTGTGTAAACTGGCATTTACACGGGGTGGAGGCAGCGACGGTCCTAGACAATATTTCTCACTTGTTATGGTTAACATGTCTTATATACTTACACCATATATAGCCATAATATGGTTAACACAATCGGTATTCATAAATGCAGCTTCTACAAAAGGATACCACTGAAGTGCAAACATTTTGTTCGAATCAAGTATATTGCCTCATGAGAATGAACGTTGTTATATCCACCTAAATATGTTTGTTACTAAAGCTACATCAACGCTCTGGCTCCGGCTGACCAATGATTGCCCTCTAATGCCCTCTAACAAGTGCACAATAAGCAGTATAACATTTTCTATTTCGTATACAACCCAGACTTGTCTAGAAGTGTGGTGAAGGCACACATTTGAAGGTGCCATTAGCAGTGTCTTTAACACTTGCCATTGCGTACTTGCTCGAAATCACATAGGAATGAGGTCCTAAATATAAATGACACCCAAACCACATCTATCAGGAGAGATGTCATTGAGGTGAAATAAATCTGCAACTCTATTGTCAGAATCACTCGTTTACGGGGCTTCTCAATGTTTACGATGACACCTGTAAATGTTTATAGCAGTATGGAGGACATTAGCGACTGGCAGTATGCACTATCCTCTGAACCACACCTTTAGAACGTATAATTAACGTTCTCTCGGGACTGAGTGGTGTTGTTGTTTAGAATTTGCATCATTTTAAGGTTAATACGTTTATCATAAATAAATTCGTTTGGAACTTTAACAGACATTCTAAAATAAGCTATACCCAGACTGAGAAGTAGGGTAGGGTGGGGTAAGGAACCCCCGTGCGGTAAGACGCCCCTCGTATTTCCAACATTGTGTGTTATATGGTGCGTATTCTACCCAAGAGCATATGCAAACGATATAGATGTTTAAAGAATTGTTCACGCATGGCTGATGTAGACATTGTATATCTGCAATGTTGTACTGAAACACACAAATCACACATAACGTCGTGTCACTATTTTGATATTGATCATTAATGTATTAAGTTCCATTTATGTTTACAAAATATAGGCATTAATTAATATTAACTCGGGAATTAAGAAATGTCTACATCATGCCTACTGGGGACAAGACACCCCCTTACAGCGCGGGGCAAGAAGCCACCTTGCTTTCAGATCTACGATCATTTCGCATAGCTGGTACACGACAATTCGGAATATACCATATTACATAATTAATAAATGCGGAACCAAGGACACAGCGAAGAAGCCAAAAAGAAGACGCACTAACATCAGTGATCATGTGGAGCAATGGCCGTATGTCATATGTGACGAACCGTTCGTGGACTGTACACCTCGGGATGTGTGTGTACAATGTCAGTTGTACAATGTATGCACGCCATACCTGATGCCGTCATTATTTTTTTCGAAACTGTCCGGAAGTGGACAAGGAAGCTATTGGCTTATTGAGAGGCCAACGATTATTCTTCTTTATCCATCTTTCTGACAATTTTTTTTTAAACAGTCAAACTGTGGCGAACCCTTCGTGAACTTTAGACCTCGGGAGGTGTATGTACAATGTCAGTTGTCAATGTCAATTTGTTTAAGCAGTCAAACTGTTGTTTTACACAATTAGTAGATAATGCATTCCATTAATCCGTTGATGGTTGCCGTTAGTCGTTGTGTTGATGCAACGTATTAAAATATTCAATTATCGTTCGTTGACTTTTACACCTCGGGAGGTGTATGTACAATGTCAGTTGTCAATGCCAATTTGCTTAAGCAGTCAAACTATTGTTTTACACAATTAGTAGATAATGCATTCCATTAATCCGTTGATGGTTGCTGTTAGTCGTTGTGTTGATGCAACGTATTAAAATATTCAATTATCGTTCGTTGACTTTTACACTCACTATATCACTATCCCACGCCACAAATCCCATACTTCTCCCTTCTTATCTAATATTAGGTCAACACATACTTTACATGAAGTCTCTTTTCCAGCGTTTTCTATCCATTTAGGTTAGATATATTTTGATTACAGATCACTTGCCTTTCTTCGCTCCATGGACACTCAGCAACAACGCCAACAAGCAGCTGACGCACAACCACAAAAAGGTCATTTTCCCTAACGTTAAACTTGACTTGTTGGCAGTATGCTATCAAGCCTGCATCGCCGTCACAGCAGAGTGCTACTGTGGCCACTGGCAATATATTATTCTACTGTCGGCTTTATAACGTTATCCAGGCAATTATTCATTCGCTGACACCGAGCGACCCACGCCTCCGTTTCAAGTGTGTGTGTGTGTGTGTGTGTGTGTGTGTGCGTGCGTGCGTGCGTGTGTGTGTGTGTGGGGGGGGGGAGTGCGTGCGTGCGTGCCATAAATACCATACAAATATCTCCGAATATGTTTTATGTAACTATCTATAAATTGGCTTTTATGTTTAACTACAATTATAATAGTAATACGACACTGCTTTGCACCACGTGTTTGGTAACTTAGACATCTTTTTCTACGGATATGCTGCCGAATTAGTTCGCTTCGTTGCGGCCTTTGTTGTGTCCTTCGGTGATTCCAGTAAGTTGGTCAGACCCATAAACATGTCCATTTAATGTTCTTGGTCGTACTAGGCACACTCAGACGTCGTCAAATATAAAGTTTATCTAACCATGTGCACTGTTAACCTCTTTCCGACCTGTCTTACGATTGTTACAACAGGGTTGAATTATCGAGACGAGCCACTCCCAATAGAGACCGAAGGTCCCCGCTTGATGGGCGGTCAATTTCTTGGTAATAACTCATCATTTATTGCCTTCTCTGGCTGTCCAATAAGCAGGCGTAGCATATCACCCGTTTCTAACCTTCGCACGCTAGGGGTCTCTGGGCATGATCGCCGCTTCAAAGGTCGCAAGACAGTAACACAAGCGTACCTGTATATAGGCCAGAGACTCGCATTTCTAACGAAACGTCAGGATCCAGGTCACCGAAAACTAATTCGTCTAGGATACTTGGAACGTTAGTAAAAGGAAATAATCACACACAATTAACATTCGTATACGAATATAACTAACTAAGGTTACTTGAAAGTGATCGTGCATATATTTAAAACTATGACGTGTTGTATACATGCTTGCGTGCGTGCGTGCGTGTGTGTGTATGTATGTATGTATGTATGTATGTATGTATGTATGTATGTGTCCTCTGATCTACCATTTGGCGATGTATTAAAAAGAACGCAAAGGTGGAAACAGTCGCCGTGTGTGTGCCGCACTCCAGATGAGGTCAGACCATACATGAACTTCTTGTTTATTGTTTTACACGAATGTAGGCGTATTAACACGTGATATGTGAAATCAAGAAAGCCATGATACGAGTGCAATTGAACAGGCATATTCACATGTTTGTTTGTAGATGCCACTGGCTTTGATATAGTGTATTTTTAAGAGTTTGACATGGTTTTTTGTGCTATGGGCCATGTGAACGCTTGAATACCTGGTGGGGGTGCTTAAAAACAGCTGGATGTGTGTGATTTAACCCAGGTTTGGTCAGCATGTCAATGAGACGATGGCAGTTACTGTGAACGGTTTTCAGAATTGTTTATGATTATGATCAGACAAAATGTTTGCATGGCCAGCAATGTAATATTGAACTATGGTCTGAACGTTACCCCACCATCTATATACTCGCCTCTTTCTATATTAATTCCCATCGTTTGACCAATCGCCTCTGATCGTCACTCGTCACTCACGTCACGTCACGCCGTTCATAAATTCACTCATCACATGCAATCTTCGCTATCCTAAGGTCTTTCTATATGGGTAATGGCGGGCGGATCGTAAATGTTGTTTTTTGCCATCAAAAGCCACGTAGTGGTTCAACTCTCAGTTCGCCCACTGTGTCCGTCTTTGTCTGACAGGTAGGAAATAACTCTAAGTAACTAGCTTTATGGAAGTTTAATAATTGAATTAAAATTGTTTACACTGTAATCTCACATAGATTTGATGGCAACGTTCCGACATGTCTGATTCATTCACAGTGCTGGGCAGACATTGAGGGTATCTCTGTTGTGTACGTATTTCTGCATGTGTGGTAATAGATGGTAAATGCTCTGTGAACTATTGAAGAAAATCTTAGAAACCGTTTTCCAGGAATCAAAAGAAACGAACGTTATAATGGTAGCCTATTTGGAAATAGAATGTGGTTCACTACTTTTGCCACATGGACGTGTGTAAGCTAGTACACAATATTACACATTATTAGGACAAATGTGTATTTACAGCTTGAATGCATAGTTATATAAAGTGCTAAGTGATCCCGTTATTCAAAACGGTCTTATTGAATTTCGAAGTAAAGTGGTGTTAGACACTGTTATTTGATGCATACAACACATATTAGAAAAAGAGTATTAACCTTATTAAATTATTCAACTCGTGTTGTTATTTTATGCTAAGTTCGAAACGCACATCACGACGAAAGTAGGTGTAGAGATATATGCATTAGTATCAAATCGTTGACTAAGATTACTTACAAAAAAATACTTCGCGTAGACGGCTGGCGTAAAATGACTGCACGAACCTACGGACACTGCACCTCCCTGTAAATTAATTACCCGCCTGGGTAGGGCGAGTGGGTGCGCATGTAAAAGTCAGCGATTGTTTGAAAGAAGACCGTGACGATATATTGCGTAGTCGTAGTTTCTTAGCGTCAGCCACGTGACAATATACACTGTATGAGGTGTCGACTGTGTTGCTGCGGATGTGACATACAGGGAGTGTCGTGAAGGCCGTTACAAAGACAGGTGACTGTACAACATGGCCCTCACCCTCCTAGTTGACATTATGTCAATGTCAGGCGACAAAGTGTTTGGATGCGCTCGGTCAAAGGTGTCGCAGAAATAATTTTTTTTTCACGATCAGGTCAGTAATCAACACAACAAGGAAATTGTTATAATTAATGTCATATTGAAAACATATTTAACGCCTATATGATGTTAAAGACAAACGTTACTTAGTTCGCCGTATTCATATGCATAAATTATGCTCTTTCATGACGACACCTTTAGAAAATTACAATAAGTTTGACGTTGTATATTTCATTAAACCTTTTATTAAAGCGTCATTGTTTGGTACGAACCGGTCGTAATAGTGAGTTCCAGCTGTTCTTTGGCAGAAATGTATTATCGCGTAATAATCACATACACCCACAAACCAATTATTTAAAACACCATTTTAGCTTAGGAGAGTTTGACAAAACATCTTGCATTTTCCCTTAAGAATCCATTGGAATGCGAGCGTGCGTGCGTGTGTCAGAGAGCGAGAGTGCCTGTGATATTGTGTGTGGCCACACCCGCATTCATACTCAAATAAAACAACCACGAAACACATGGCGTGTTAGAGCTGCCCTTATTGTCAGTGCGGGTTACAAAGCATATTATTTAACAAGATTTAACAAGATTTGCCATCCAAGCCAAAGGCCCAGATGGCAAGTGGACAAGGAAGCCATTGGCTTATCGAGAGTCCAACAATGTTCACCTACTTATAACCCGCCCTCCTGATATATGTGTCAACCTTGTTTTTAAACATATTCACGCTGCTAGCAGTTACACAATCTGTAGACAGTTTGTTCCATTCATTTATTGTCCTCTTTGAGAACGAGTGCTTCCTGATGTCCAATCTACATTGATCCTTTACTAATTTTACCTCATGTCCTCTAGTTCTGCTATCCTTCTTGAGTGAGAAAAACATATTTCTATCAATATTTTCATACCCATTCAATATCTTAAAAACTTCAATCTGATCTCCTCTTAACCTCCTTGTCTCTAGAGTTGTTAAACCACATTCTTTCAGGCGTTCTTCATAACTAAGGTCTCTCAGTTCTGGAATCATTTTAGTTGCTCTCCTTTGTATGCGTTCAAGCGTATCTATATCCTTCTTACAATATGGTCTCCATGCTTGTATACAGTATTCTAAATGAGGTCTAACTATTGCTTTATAAAGAGGTATAATTAACGTTTTTCCCTTGTATGTTATGTTTCTTCTAATCAATCCAAGAATTTGATTACCCTTTGAAGCTGCAATACCACACTGCTCTGAAACTTTCATATCAGCGCTTATTGTAACTCCTAAGTCCTTTTCTTTTACAGTAGTACCCAGAACAGTAGCTCCCATTTTATAGTTAACATTCAAGTTCCCATGTCCTGTATGTAGGCATTTACATTTCCCAAAATTGAACAGCATCTGCCATTTCTCAGACCATTTCACTAATCTGTCTAGATCGTTTTGTAAATGTTGTTTATCACCATCAGTATTAACCTTTCTAAACAGTTTTGTGTCGTCCGCAAATTTCAGTACGTTACTTGTTATATTCTCGTCCAAGTCATTGATATAAATTAAGAATAATATAGGTCCTAATACTGATCCTTGAGGTACCCCACTCAAAACCGATTTCCAATTTGAAACTTCTCCATCTACTACAACTCGTTGTCTTCTGTCAGTCAGCCATTGTTCTATCCAGTCAGTTATGCTATCCCCGATACCATGGGCTTTTAATTTAAGTAGCAATCTTTGATGTGGCACTTTGTCAAAAGCTTTCTGAAAATCTAAGTAGATAATATCTACTGGCGATCCCACGTCTATCCACTTGGTGATTTCTTCCAAAAAACATAACATATTTGTTAAGCATGACCTCGCTTTAAGGAATCCATGTTGAGATGAATTTAATAATTTATGCTTAACGAGGAAGTCCACCATATGGTCTTTAATTAACCTTTCTAATAATTTACAAATCACTGACGTTAAACTCACTGGTCTGTAATTCTCTGTCTTATTTCTCGAACCCTTTTTAAATAATGGTATGATGTTTGCTTCTTTCCATTCAAACGGAACAACTCCCTCTTTTAATGACAAGTTGAATACTCTTGCAAGTGGTATACTGATTTGATCTACTGTTTCCATTAGTAATTTTGGAGGAATCCCATCCACTCCCGGTGATTTGTTATCCTTCATTGCCTTTATTTTCTTAGCTACCAATTCTGGAGTTACAACTAACGGTCCTAAATAGTCAGATTTAGCCCCCTGAAATTTAGTATCAGCAACTGGTAATGAACTAATATCTTCTTTGGTAAACACTGAACTGAAGTAACCATTTAGGTCTTCCGCCATTAAAAACCCGTGTGATATTATATTTCCAGCACTGTCTTCTAGAGGTCCAACCTTGTCTTGTACGTTTTGTTTACTCCTGACATATGCATAAAAACTCTTGCTGTCATTTTTTATGTTACATGCCAGTTTTTATGTCCATGACATTGAAACGAATATGTGAAATGTAGGTAAAGTTAGTACACAACAATAGTAATCTGAAACATCATTCTTTAATAATACAGTTGTGCAATTAGTTAAAATGTAATGTTCATATCTTGAAATAAATCCGGTAAAATAAACAAGTAATTGTCTTCTGCCAGAGGGACGCTGCTTGTTTCTTCCTGCAGCACGCCTGGTTCCAGCGAATCTTGTCTCGGGGTTATAAGAGAAGCAGCTGCCATAACAGAAGCGGGGCGAATGGTCGTCAACGTCGCTGGAAAGAATGCAGAACAAGTATGGACGTGCGCGTTTATTTTCACCCATCGGTTGTGTCATCGTGCACAATATATGTATTTGTATAATCCACGTATCGTATAAAAAATGTGCACTAACCAGTACGGCACAAAGTAGAAGACATTTATATGAAACCCTATCTTAATAATATAACCACACATTTGCAAAATTGAAGCATTGAGTTTTTTACTTGATCGCGTAGTATGTCCACACCATGTTTCAAATAACAGTCAGTCGAAACATTTTGAAAGAACCCTCTCCTCCTTCAAACGTAGAACAGTTGACGCACTCATAGCTGCACCAATGCATATTAACCTGTTAAATTACACAAATGCGACACATTCTAAACAGCGTAGACTCGACCCAGCGATACAACGCCCTCTTCCACGCACGAATGACAACTCGACCATATTTTTGTCACATTTTATATTATGTGGCTAATAAAGTGTCATGAGCTGTATTGAAATGTGCCAAATAACGTAATACTTACGATTTAAAACAACCACCATATTTTCTTGGGTTTCGCTTTATCGAACATGTTGCCGGCCGTTCTTTTCTGACGTACGATGTCGACTTTATAACATTAAATACATCTGAGTGATTGTATAAAGATAAAATGTTTTTTCCAATACAAGACATAAATTAATACACTGCATATGAAATATATAAATATAAGAATAGTCGAATAGATTTATGTTAAGTCTTAGAGCTCGGGAATTTTATGTATTTTTAAAAGAAGATATGTGTGTCTTATTTCGAAATATATATGATTATATCCAGCCAGAATGATAGTGCTTAGAGGCACCAAACACACACACACACGCACACGCACACGCACACGCACACGCACACGCACACGCACACGCACACGCACACGCACACGCACACGCACACGCACACGCACACGCACACGCACACGCACACACACACACACACACACACACACACACACACACACACGCATCACACGCACGCACGCACGCACGCACGCACACGTATAGTTAGTGTGGAACATTTACAAAGATCATATTTCGTTTTCTGTGGTTTGTAGATGGCTAGAATTACCCCAGGTTGATTGTAGTACTTCTATTTTTCTTGTTCTTGGTTCTTGTCCTCGGTGTTGGATCATGCTCCGTTAGCGTCGTTAGTGTAAACGAAAGATAAATGTTACAGATGGTTTTACTATATATTTAAATATTAATTATATATTGTTTTTGGCATCACAAATAATTGGAGGTTCACATTTATTCCACGCACGCACGCACGCACGCACGCACGCACGCACGCACGCACACAATTTGTTAAAACGAACATAGCCTTCACCAAGCATAATATGTCACGACGATTTGGACACTGCTAAATGTGGTCTGTCGACCGTCATTGTCTCCAATCAGCGCCATGCAATTCACCATGGTTCGAATATGAGCCGATTGTTGCGTGATATAAACATCCACCGAATGCTTCGTGAAACCGGCAGTTGAACATGGTTTTTGGAGCGTGCACTTGTGAGTGCCATTGGCATTGCACTACCAACATTTGACTGGGTAGTGCAAGGAATAATGAGGAATCATAATTTGCAAGACAAAGACGTTAACAATATACCCTCAATGTACACCGTATTTCGCCAAACAAACATAATCCGATGCAGCAAATTAACATAAATCGTCTTAATAGGTTTCGCCTACACGACCCCTTCTGTACCATCGTCGTTGTTATTGTTGTGCTAATTATGTCATAATTTCTGGTGGAAGCATCGCGCAGTTCTGATTTAGGGTGTGGCCTTCAATAGCTTCAACACTTTATCAAATAACCGTTCAAAACCCACAAAACGCATTTCTGATGGCGTGTGCAGAAAGCCACTTGTTATTGCCTGATTTGTTATCCAATTTAATGCCCTTTCCGGACGTGATGACACAGTACATGTCATTTCGATGTTGCCACCACCGACACTGTCATCCAGTTCTGCTTTCAAGTCTTTGCAATTTGTGAACGTCTATGTTCCTACAGTGAACTGATGGTTATGTTGTTTCACTGCGGCTGAAATAGTTATTACTTTATTTCAAATAATAATTGTCCTACACTTGTGGTGCAATGTACGCACTGTTGAGGTGATAGTGAAAGAACTGCCGTTTTGGAACGCTGAAGATGCATAAATTACATAGAACGATTACGCAACATCCAAAAACAACTAAATCAAGCCTTCGTTTTTGCTACATGGAAACAATTATAAAGAAAATAATTCAAAATAAGCCACTATCTGCAACATGGCAAGCTAACGAAACAGTCATCTTTCACAAGTGTTTGTAAAACAAGAAAGCACACCTAATTCAAAATAAATAAAGTGTGTTATGTCCTATAGGATATAGGATTATGTCTCAGATTTTTATTTGACATGTCACGTTTTAGAACAATAGCTGATTATTGAAAATACTAACTACTTATTAATAATTGTATTTTACACGTTTTTACTGCGCAAACATACTGAGGTCTACAAGCAGATAGATTTCCCTGCATAATGCTCTACAACTCCACTGAAGGCAGTCATTCCGTTCACCAAAACGAACAAGAAGTACCCAGTCAGCCACCCTCCTCAAAAATCACACGTGGACAAGCTCGTGAATTCTGTTGCTGGTTCACTGGCCAGTGCATAGTGCCGACTTCAGGGTGCTGATGGAGAAAGCGGAGACTGAGTTTCAATTCCCAAGTCGCAAGCATCTCAGCAGTGTTATCATCCCTGCCAAGCTTGTAGAGAAGCGCGCTGCCATGCGACTCGAATTTCAGTCAGCCTCTTTTTCTGACACCTGACCTGTGGTCAAGTCGTCAAATGCGCAGTTATTTAGGCATTACTAGGCACATACTTAGGGATTAGAAAATGACACCCTACATGCTAGCCTGCAAGAGGTTTTCCGGATGTCATACAGCTGAGAACATTGCTGCAAACTTCCAAGCAACCGTGGGACAGTTCAGCACTGCAGGGAACGTTTCTCATTTGTCACCGACAATGCCGCAAACATGAAAAACGCATTCCCAGGACTACCTGGGTTTGATCACAACGACATCAGTGAGAGTGAAAGTGAGGAGGAAGAGTAGCAGAGAAGAGAAGACGACGTGGATACAGCTGGACTACTTGACACTGCTACAAAGGTGGCATCCATCCTGAAAAGCAAAATTGCACGTGATGGTCTCTCGACGCCACACGCCACACGACCACAATGCACCGCCACCAGCCGGGATGCCGGGACCCGCCATGTTGTGCATGCCTGGATAGTCAGGAAACTGAAGCAGAAATGTAGGCAACGTTGCTAACCACACCGATCACACATGAAGTACCCACTACACTCAACATTGGGAGTCTATTGTGTAGGGAAGCTAAGACTTACGTTCTGTCGATACATCAGACGTTTGAAACGCCAGTGTAACAACGAAATGCAAACTCATTTACTATGATTTAGCTACGCTGGAGTTTTGTGATCATAAGTTTCCCGAGCTATAAATAACAATATCAAATAACATACCAAATTCGGCGCTTAGCCATTGGACGACGTACGGCGGGCGCCATATAAGGTTCGTGAACACGAGAGGGAATTCCGATAGGAGGCAACCCGTCGTCGTCGTGTCGTGTATAATTAGATTCGAAAGTCCACAAGGAGGCACCACTATACACATTCCAAGGGAAGCTATGCCGGGTGGCGTAAGGCTGCTCCTATTGCATCAACTGAGCACGGACCACAGTCACTTTTCCCATAGACGACCATTATAACATTCTTGCGCCTACACTGAAAATTTATCCTACAATTTTTTTTTAAATTCACAGAAAATGACAGACCCACTAAGACACCTGGTGTGCGAAATTCGTGAAAATGACATACCTCCTTTTCGCACAAATTGTTTCAAAGCATGAGGCCCGTGCATTTCTGCCATGAAATTCCCCGGTTTCTCAAATATGAGTACATCCTGCCTAATAGCCACTGTGTCATTACGCAACTGATATACCTACTGACAAATGGCATCATTTCAAAGCTTAGATGCTACTGTGCACAAAAACATCACTTCCACTCACTCATACAAACAATTTCTGCTCTCACAAATAAACCCTATCTGCACAATGAATTTTTTCCTTGGGACTCTTTATGTATGTAATGGCGGATGAATTCTTACTATGGTCCGTGCCCAACTGTGGTGATTGGCTCACTATCGTTTGGTCGAGCTATCCTAGGCTATATACGGGGAACTACTTTCTGGTCGTCGTGTTTTGTTTACATCGTTGACGGCTGATACATGAAATAATTCGGTAATGACACCTTGCGTTGATAATAAATATGGCTCCAACGGGTTCTTCCTCAATTCACGATGAGGATGATGCTAGTTCCCCGTCTATTGCCCATTTCTTCCCGTCGGCAGCCTTCTCCCTCAATTTGTCAGTATGTTCCGCTTTTTTTACATCCGGGTCATTCCTTGTCAAATGAACCAATGATCAGAGTTGATGTCTCAGAATTTGCTTAAATTTTAACCAGTGAATAAGTAGCTATACCTGCATGAGCACTTCTGCTAAAAAACTAGATTTGTATGCAATTTTTTTATGTAACGCCCTGTGTTGCTATAATGTAAACGGGGTAAACACCCAAAAAGGCACCTGTTATTTTATCTGTTTTCAGGTGCTTCTAATTTGATATGTTTAGAAGGTATACATCTGGAAATTGCTGTATATGTAGACATATTGGTACAGATTATTTATGCAAAATTCCAGAATGATAGGGCAAAGGTCAATGAGTATACTGGGTGCACGAAAATAACGTTTTTTTTTATTTCCAAGAAGGATTTAAGCAGTCTGTATTTCTTTGTTGTGTTACACTACACTGTACAAATTGCTTCCACCTATTGTCAGGGATGCTGACAATAACCTGTTTGTTCAGTAGGCTTCTAGCTGACGTACTTTTAGAATAATTAAATAAAATTTCAGCGCCAAAAATTAGAATGTGGGATAAGTCCTATGACCATTTTTAACTGTGCACAGTCCTTTATTAGGAAGGCAACATATAAACATAATTAGGATGGTGTGTGTATATATATATGTGTCACACATTTTTACGTTCTTTGCCCATCTCAAGGTGGTAGCACCCATAATCAGTATACGCAAATCTTTGTTATTATTGTTTCTTAGGACATGATCAACACTGAGCCAGCATGTAGTTACCGCATATTTCATAATATTAATTACATGACTATTACTGGCCTACCGTCAAGCGCCGCTCGGTGCTATCGGGTGCCGCTCGGTGTTTAGTCCGGCGGCCTTTTACTGTGCTCGGTCAAGCGAAACCGATGTGAAAAAACTGCCTTGTTTCTTATCGAATAAAAATAGTTCGCAGCGATCACCATAATAATATCATATACATGTTGTAGAGAACCGGGACTACGTGTGGGGTCACAGTGCATCGGCAGTAACTACCCGCTGCTGCGGGTGATCATTGCAGAAGTTCTCAAAAGACAACATTCCCAACATCAATCTCAACATGACCTGATACGGTAAGTAAACAGTGTCAAGTACTTAACACACGTGTCAACGTCGACACGAGTCAATGGTGCGGCGCAACATTAGCAGCGGTCGTTCGATCGGGTGATCGTGAGTCCCGTGACACAAAAATAATTATTGCGGTCACATGATACGGGGTGCGGTGTGTTGACACTCGTATAAATAATATGATTGTGGGCGGTTATTAATGTCTATAATGATTACCTGTTGACACTGCTTGTAAGTTGTACGACGTTTTATGAGTGTTGCTGGAATACGCTATGTACAAACGTGAACACTTTGTTTAGTGGAAATGGTTGCAAGAAGTGTTTAAGGTGGTGTGCGCATGTGTCAGGTGTAGTCTTTTTTCTTCATTCCGACATATATATATATATATATATACATATATATATATATATATATATATATATGTATATATATATATATGTATATATATATATATATATATATATATATATATATATATATATATATATATATATATATATATATATATATATATATATATATATATATATATATATATATATATATATATATATATATATATATATATATATATATATATATGAATATACTTATTTTGGCTACACATACATTTTAAGATACTTACAATATGATGTGAGTCAGAGATTATACAAATAGCGGAGCAGCCCAGGAGATCCTCTAGAAACCCCGCGGGGCTTATGACGAGGACCACCCAGAATTAAATCAACATAATTATTTTGTTTCCTTAGGTTTAAGCCAAACACATATACTACGCAACATTATTGTAAGTGAAATACAATATAATGTAAAAAAAAACTGCTTAAATATGTACATACAAATTGTAATTAGAATTTTATGAACAAATACTACACAAATAACCTAACTAATTATTGCACATGAATACATTACAATGTGAACATGAACACATTAAGTAATGCAGGAACCATGAATACATTAAATACTACACGAACATTAATTCATGTTTTTTTCTGCCATGTTAAAATAAAGGTAGATATAGAGTATATGTTATACAAATACAAATTGAGTCTCAAAAATGTTGCTTAAATATCAACATATAATTTGTACTTTGAATTATATGAACAAATAATACAGTAACTATACAAGTGTCATGTATTCATTAAATGTGAGCATGAATACATTAAGTAATACATGATCCTGACTACATTAAATATTACATAATCATGAAACACACGGTGTTCTCCACCATGTGAAAATAAATGTAGATATAGAGTACATTTTGTACAAATACAAAGTTTCTTATTTGCAGTGTTTACTGTAAAGTCATTGATATTTAGAGAGTAACAATTCTTTCAATTTATTTTTAAATTGGTTAATGGACAAAAGTTGTTTTAATTTACTAGGTAATGGATTCCAGAATACTGGTCCTGAATAGTTTAATGTACATTTCCTGCTGTTTGTTCTTATGTTTTGTATGTAATAGCCATTTTGGTTTCTTAGCTTATGTTTGTGGATATTTTGTATTCTCGTAAGCATTGACGACATAGAATCTGGGAGTTTGTTATTTGCTGCTTTATACATAAAAATACCTAGTTGATGTTTATATAGATAATCCAATTTTAATAGTTTTAACTTTGAGAATAGAGGATACGTGTGTGCATTGTAATGAGAATTTGTGATTATCCTAATAGCTTTCTTCTGTAGTATTCTTAGTTTGTTTAAGTTTGTACAATATGAATTTTCCCACAATAGAGTGCAATATTGTAAATGTGATAAGATCAATGAACAATAAATAGTCTTCATTATATACATATGGAGAAAATGTTTTAATTTGTTAAGCATTCCCACATTCTATGCTACTTGTTTTGATAGGTTGTCAATATGTGTTACGCTCGTATTGAAGAATATTTGTCAGCATATTTATTTTCATCAGTTTCGGATTTTGAAACGAGCCAGCTGCCCATGAGTTCCAATATAAGTTAAACCATTTTATCCTTACTTCTTGTGCAGGTTACAGTAACACAAGGAATAAGTAAATATTACGCCTGACTACAATGTATAAAACGACTGTGAACATACCTTATTATCCCAAACGACTGAGGAAGAGAGTTGTCATGACCATAACATAATATTCGTTGTCCAATCTGTAAATGTTAATATATTGTTGCTAAATTAAATAAGTAATTTTCATCTAAACACACATATTGAAATTACTTGCTCTCAACGATTCGGCTGTCATTGGCAGCTTTCGTCAAGCATTCTGGGATGATTAGGTGTTCTTCTGCTCGCCAGTTGGCTAGGCACACATGCCTTCCCGAAAGTGGCTCGTGATCTCGTAATCGCAGTCGTCTTTCTGATCTCTCTCTCTCTCTCTCTCTCTCTCTCTCCCTCTCCCAGTAACGTTCTGATGTCCATGTCCTCCAGTTTCTGATTAAACGGATGGAGAAATTGCTTTACTTCTGGCCTTCTCATTGCCTTACCAAACTGGTGTTGATAAACAATGCCCCTGAAGCTAAACTATGTAATTGTGACGATGAACTTCAGCAGCTCCACTGTGTCATTCACATTTATGTTTGCCCGTAGTTTCAGTTACATAGTTTCAGTTCACTTTACAGATTAGCGTCTTGATGATATCCAGTGTCTCGTTGATAGGGGTATTGATGAAGAGAGTCACTATATCATGCAATAGGAACACATCATATCGTTCGATCCTGGTATAATCCATTCTATTTGGTAAATGCTTCGAGTACTTTGTGTAGTGTCATGTGTTACCCACGACAAGTCAAGGTATGCCAGTGGTCTTAATATAGTGTACCCTATCGACCCAGTACATTCTACAATAGGTCTGAGAGATCGAGGAGGAGCGAACGAGATGGAGGATATCACTAAGGCACTAGAAAGATGTGGGTACCCATGTTGGATCGTAGAGAAGATGAATGAACCACAAAGTCAGAAGGTAAAGAAAAAGGAAATGAAGGATAAGAAAGCAGATAAATACAATGATATGGCCAACATCCCTTATACAAATAGTAGCTCGTTACGGCTGTGAGACCTCATAAAAACATCACAAAAATACTAGTGCACCACCCAAAGTGTATACCAGATCCCTGGTAAGAACTGTAGTCACACGTATAATGTTGAAACAGGGAAAACATTTGAAACAAGGCTTAAGGAGGAACACAATAAGGATGTTGAGAAAATCAAATTCAGACGGCTTAATATAGAGCATTGATTGGGAAGGAGCAAACGTGGTACAGAGAGAGAGAGAGAGAGAGAGAGAGAGAGAGAGAGAGAGAGAGAGAGATAGAGAGAGAGAGAGAGATAGAGAGAGAGAGAGAGAGAGAGAGAGAGAGAGAGAGAGAGAGAGAGAGAGAGAGCGAGAGAGAGAGAGAGGAGAGGTGATGAGGGAAAGTGAGAGAGAGCAACAGGCCATACGGATCAGAAAGACGACTGCGATTACGAGTTCACGAGCCACGTTCGGGAAGGCACGTGTGCCTAGCCAACTGGCGAGCAGAAGAACACCTAATCATCCCAGAATTCTTGACGAAAGCTGCCGATGACAGCCGAATCGTTGAGAGCAAGTAATTTCAATATATGTGTTTAGATGAAAATTACTTATTTAATTTAGCAACAATATATTAACATTTACAGGTTGGACAACGAATATTATGTTATGGTCATGACAACTCTCTTCCTCAGTCGTTTGGGATAATAAGGTATGTTCACAGTCGTTTTATACATTGTAGTCAGGCGTAATATTTACTTATTCCTTGTTTTACTGTAACCTGCACAAGAAGTATGGATAAAATGGTTTAACTTATATTGGAACTCATGGGCAGCTGGCACGTTTCAGAAACCGAAACTGATGAAAATAAATATGCTGACAAATGTTTTTCACTATGAACATGTTTTCGTCCAGGTATTGTATATTATCACAATGTTTTTGTGTCCACAATAAACGTAGCAGAGGTTGAGCTACGCGTACGTACGTTATTCATGACTATGTGAAATTACTGTGCCTTGACATTTGAATACCACATATATTAACGAGAGTTCAGGTGGTGCTTACAAAACAGTTCACAAGGACAGCGCTGTATCCATTGCCATCAGGTGGATTCGTCAAGTGACCCGGACCCCAACGCGATATTGTCACCTGTCACATCTCTGCTCACCTAGCTGTTGATGCATGAATAAGCCAGGTGTGAATGCATGTTGATTGGTAGGGATACACCTGC
The DNA here is from genome assembly GCA_033239005.1 of Lamellibrachia satsuma. Taxonomy (NCBI): domain Eukaryota; kingdom Metazoa; phylum Annelida; class Polychaeta; order Sabellida; family Siboglinidae; genus Lamellibrachia; species Lamellibrachia satsuma. The sequence continues at coordinate 4,602,118 of BSQZ01000052.1, forward strand.
CTTAATACACGGGTGCCATAAGTATTCGTTTTATACAGAGTTTCATTGTCAACTTGATATATTCATTGTACATAGAACAAATGTTGCTGTCAACTGACAAATATGTTACGTCATAGTACATTCACTTCATTTTATAAAATATTCGGACTTGCCAACTCAACATTATGTAACTATGATGTATTTTCACTGCACATAATCTTCTTCTTCGATCTTGGTTCCTTGCAGGGTAGAGGCCACATCACTTAATATATTGCGCTCTCTCGACGAGTCGTCTCCAACTATCGCGATTTTCTGTAATTCTCTCCCACTCTCGGCTGTTCACACCTGTCCTTTCGATATCTCACTTAAACCTGTTCCTTCATCTTAAGTTCGGTCTTCCTCTCCTCCTTCTATCCCTCTCTTTCCTCACTTATTCTCTGTAATCGTCTTGTCACATGGAGGCTGCTCCCCACTACCTTCATCCTCCAGTGTTTGTCCATTCCTGTTTTCTTAATTCTCCCCACCTTCCTACTGTCTTCGCGTTTCACTTTAAATCTCCTAACCAGTTTCACTGTACATAGTAGCAAAATAAATGTAGTACGTAGTTGTTGCTGCTGTTGTTGTTGTTGTTGTTGAGAGGTGACATGTATTTAACTTCAGTATATATCCACTGTATTTTGTATCACTTATATACTTGTTGTCAGCTAACCATTATGTAACTTCAGTATATATCCACTGTATTTTGTATCACTTATATACTTGTTGTCACCTAACCATTATGTAACTTCAGTATATATCCACTGTATTTTGTATCACTTATATACTTGTTGTCAGCTAACCAATATGTAACTTCAGTATATATCCACTGTATTTTGTATCACTTATATACTTGTTGTCACCTAACCATTATGTAACTTCAGTATATATCCACTGTATTTTGTATGACTTATATACTTGTTGTCAGCTAACCATTATGTAACTTCAGTATATATCCACTGTATTTTGTATCACTTATATACTTGTTGTCAGCTAACCATTATGTAACTTCAGTATATATCCACTGTATTTTGTATCACTTATATACTTGTTGTCAGCTAACCATTATGTAACTTCAGTATATATCCACTGTATTTTGTATCACTTATATACTTGTTGTCACCTAACCATTATGTAACTTCAGTATATATCCACTGTATTTTGTATCACTTATATACTTGTTGTCAGCTAACCATTATGTAACTTCAGTATATATCCACTGTATTTTGTATCACTTATATACTTGTTGTCAGCTAACCATTATGTAACTTCAGTATATATCCACTGTATTTTGTATCACTTATATACTTGTTGTCAGCTAACCATTATGTAACTTCAGTATATATCCACTGTATTTTATATCACTTATATACTTGTTGTCAGCTAACCATTATGTAACTTCAGTATATATCCACTGTATTTTGTATCACTTATATACTTGTTGTCAGCTAACCATTATGTAACTTCAGTGTATATTCACTGTATTTTGTATCTTCATAAAACTTGTTATCAACTGACTACTAAGTAATTCTAGAATAGTTTCATGTTATCAACTGACTAATATGTAATTCTAGAATAGTTTCACTGTACATAGTATCAAACTAAGTGTATTTTAATTGACAAGTGTGTTACTTCGGTGTGTATTCTCTGTATTTTGTACATTCATGTAGACTTGTTATCAGCTGACTGTTATGTGACTTTATAATACTTTCACTGCACATAGTATCAAACTAAATGTACATTTGAGTTAACAAGTATGTAACCAATCCGCTGTATCACTTACGTGCTTGTTGTCGGCTGACCATTATGTAACTTCAGTGAGCATTTTTGTATTTTGTTAGTTGACAAACATGTAACCTCACTGTGTGTTAATTATATTTTGTTAATTCATGCATACTTGTTATTAACGGTATATATCATCAAACTTAGTGTTTTTGTTAGTTGACAAGTATGTAACCACTGTGTGTATTCTTTGTGTTTTGTATATTCATAAGACGTGTTATCAACTGACGACTATGTAACTTTAGAGTAGTTTAACTTAATATTTTTGTTAGTTGATAAGTATATAAACTCAGTGTGTATTCATTGTTTTTTGTATATTCATACAGATTTGTTATAAACTTAGTACTATTTAAATTTATAATAGCTTCCCTGTATATAACATCAAATTTAATATTTTTGATAGTTGTCAAATATATAACCTCAGTGTGTATTCAGTGTGTTTTGTATATTCATAAGAGTTGTTATCAACTAATTACTATGTAACCTTAGAATAGTTTCACTGTACATAGTATCAAACCAAGTGTTTCTTTTAGTTGACAAGTATCTAACTTCAGTGTGTATTCACTATAGTTTGTATATTCATGCAGATTTGTTATCAGCTGACCATTATGTAAATTTAGAATAGTTGCACCGTATCGTATCAAACTAAATGTGCGTAGTTTTGAGTTAACAAGTATGTAACCTCAGTCTCTATCAACTGTGTTGTGGATCACTTACATATCTGTTGCTAACTGGTCAATTCATCATTTCTTAGAATGGATTATGTACATAGTAAATGACGATGGCACGCGCTCTCACCCGCGCTTGCGCACACGCACGCACGCACGCACGCACGCACGCACACACACACACACACACACGCAAAGACACGCACACACACACAAAAGCCCACAAACCCGCGCTCATGTGCACTCAAACACACCTACAATCCAGTGCTCTCCTACTGTTTTCAGCTGAAAAATCATTGTTTACAATGTATGTTTATACTGTTTGTAAATATACAGAAATCACGAGTTGTGTGTATTCATAAAGCAAAGAAATCAAATATAGTGTTCGTTATTTGTCAAACAAACTCAAGAATATGTTTCTCAAATATATATTTTGTTTTCATTTTATATCAGTGTTCTATAAGAGCACTTTTAATAATAATTGGTCATTTTAGATTCCATATTTTAACCTAGGTAATACTTACGAAGACATACATAAAATTGGGCTTGCTTAGTCATCCACCCTCTAAGTGGGTAACTGAATTGCTTGGTAAATAATCACATGCCGAGAAGATCTCTTGAAATTGGCTGACCCTGCTTGTTTGTACTTCCATATAGACAACAAAACACCAGCTCTGCGAGTATGCGATAGTTTATACATTTGTCCCCTGTGTAGGGCGCTTTACTCCCCTTGGCATAGACACCATGTAGAAGGGACTTACGGTGTTTAGTGTTTAGTAGAAAATCATACATATACTCGATTTCTAATACCTGGTGCTAGATGAGTTGGTAAGTTGCAACCAGTTTTGTTGTTAAACCCGTTGTTGGGTGGCAAGCCATGTGCTCAAACCATGTGCTCCTGGTCACATGGCGAGAACCAAACCAATAGAAGCTATCATAAATAACCCGTGGCGCCTCCGGTTCATAATATATCACTACATACATGATAGGTTTGCCAATAAATCTAAATGTAAGTTGCACACATTTGTGGATAGTGTTTGTATTCACAATGTGTATAGGATTGTATAACTGCTAGCAGCGTGAATATGTTTAAAAACAGGGTTTACACATATCTCAGAAGGGAGTGTTACATGTATATGGACATGGTTGGACTCTCGATAAGCCAATGGCTTCCTGGTCCACTTGCCATATGGGCTTTTGGCTTGGATGGCAAATCTTGTTAAATCTTTTTAAATATCTCCGTCACTTTCGCATGTACGGGGCTGACATCCTGTAGGCGTACCCGAGGGCACACTGGGATGGTTCGTACATTAAACATTTCCCCGGTGGTGGGGATATTATCCATGCGGACGTTTGACGTACGTTGCGCAATACTGAGAACAATAGCATAATCGTTAGCAACGCGTGTTTTCGATGAATGCTGCGAGTTACGTGATCTACGATAAACGTCCACCTACGAACGTTTCGTGAAACTGACAGTTGTCCATGATATCTGTAATTGCCCTACCAAAATTCAACAGGCTAGTGGAAGGATTCATAAGTTCTTGCAGTGGTTGCCTTTTTGTAATGGCAACGCCGAGTAATTCGGCTAGCACACACGCACGCACGCACGCACGCACGCACGCACGCACGCACGCACGCACGCACGCACGCACACACACGCACACACACACATATATATATATATATATATATATATATATATATATATATATATATATATATATATATATATATATATATATATATTTCGAATTGCTAGACGCGTACAACCACCGTCATCACCTACGCCAGATGGTCGGCATCCATTGGCCTCACCGTGTATCGAACGAGGCACTATACCACCGTTGCCGATGTCGGCCCATCAGTGAAGCCATCCTGACTGCCCGATGGAGTCTATCCGAGCACGTGCTCCGTATGCCATCAGATGTTCCCGCTCAGCGTGCGATCGATAACTATTTCGTGGACTCCGGCGTCAAGTCATTCAGGGGTCGACAGCGGCGACACTACCGACGGTGTTGAATGCGGATCTGCGACGCATCGGTCGTTGCTCCGCCGACTTCGATGTTCTGCCCGCACTCGACCGTGGACAGTGGCGAGAGTTGGGGCGGGAACTTACGACTTGAGATTGTAGCATAAGAATCGGCGGAAATTACACCACGGGTCCGTTCGTTAACTTTCCTGCGATGATTGTTATGAATAGTTGCCTACATTTTCATCCAAGCAAACATCATACCATTATTTAAAAAGGGTTCGAGAAATAAGTCAGAGAATTACATATCAGTGAGTTTAACGTCAGTGATTTGTAAATTATTAGAAAGGTTAATTAAAGACCATATGGTGGACTTCCTCGTTAAGCATAAATTATTAAATTCATCTCAACATGGATTCCTTAAAGCGAGGTCATGCTTAACAAATATGTTATGTTTTTTGGAAGAAATCACTAAGTGGATAGACGTGGGATCGCCAGTAGATATTATCTACTTAGATTTTCAGAAAGCTTTTGACAAAGTGCCACATCAAAGATTACTACTTAAATTAAAAGCCCATGGTATCGGGGATAGCATAACTGACTGGATAGAACAATGGCTGACTGACAGAAGACAACGAGTTGTAGTAGATGGAGAAGTTTGAAATTGGAAATCGGTTTTGAGTGGGGTACCTCAAGGATCAGTATTAGGACCTATATTATTCTTAATTTATATCAATGACTTGGACGACAGTATAACAAGTAACGTACTGAAATTTGCGGATGACACAAAACTGTTTAGAAATGTTAATACTGATGGTGATAAACAACATTTACAAAACGATCTAGACAGATTAGTGAAATGGTCTGAGAAATGGCAGATGCTGTTCAATTTTGGGAAATGTAAATGCCTACATACAGGACATGGGAACTTGAATGTAAACTATAAAATGGGAGATACTGTTCTGGGTACTACTGTAAAAGAAAAGGACTTAGGAGTTGCAATAAGCGCTGATATGAAAGTTTCAGAGCAGTGTGGTATTGCAGCTTCAAAGGGTAATCAAATTCGTCGATTGATTAGAAGAAACATAACATACAAGGGAAAAAAGTTAATTATACCTCTTTATAAAGCAATAGTTAGACCTCATTTAGAATACTGTATACAAGCATGGAGACCATATCGTAAGAAGGATATAGATACGCTTGAACGCATACAAAGGAGAGCAACTAAAATGATTCCAGAACTTAGAGACCTTAGTTATGAAGAACGCCTGAAAGAATGTGGTTTAACAACTCTAGAGACAAGGAGGTTAAGAGGAGATCAGATTGAAGTTTTTAAGATATTAAATGGGTATGAAAATATTGATAGAAATATGTTTTTCTCACTCAAGAAGGATAGCAGAACTAGAGGACATGGGGTAAAATTAGTAAAGGATCAATGTAGATTGGACATCAGGAAGCACTCATTCGCACAGAGGACAATAAATGAATGGAACAAATTGTCTACAGATTGTGTAACTGCTAGCAGCGTGAATATGTTTAAAAACAAGGTTGACACATATCTCAGGAGGGCGGGTTATAAGTAGGTGAACATTGTTGGACTCTCGATAAGCCAATGGCTTCCTTGTCCACTTGCCATCTGGGCCTTTGGCTTGGATGGCAAATCTTGTTAAATCTTGTTAAATCCGATCAAGTGAAATATCGCGAAGTTGCATCAAGGCCACAAACGTCACCAATGTGACGCGATAGAACTGCCGTCTAGCGATCATTTTCCTTATGAAATATCAAAATATGTCTCAGATAACTGTGTGCGTCGTTTTTCTTCGAAGTAGTTAACTTTGTTAGACGTTTACACTCACAAGATCCAGTATATCCGACTGGTAACGTCTGTAATGCGATATCCAGTGAGAATATTAAAATGGGTCGAACTCAGGTTTGGCTCGAATCTGACGCCGGTGGAGATACATGCTGTTTTTTTTCAATTGTGTACAACAATAACTTTGCATTGCATTGTAAGTGTTTCTGTACACAATGCATTATATGTTTTATATGCTTGAAATGCATACCAATTGCCAATAAAATACGCCCATTACCAACCTTTGTATACTAGCTTACACCCGTCCATGTAGCGAAAGGTGTGACACTTTATTTGATTTAGGCTGCCATTATCCTACCGTCTAGCGACAGTTAACACACATTCTGTGTGTGATTCGACAAGATCACATTCCTTACAGATAAACGCAGCGAAAGGAGATACACATCAAAGCCCGGTGAATAATTTAGAAATGTTGGAACGCTGCCGTTAAGACACTGTGAGAATACTCGGAAAAAATCAACCATTAAGCTACACAAAAGGTAGTTATTTAGAGTTATTTTTACCTGTCTGACAAAGACGGACACCGTGGGTGAATTGTGGTTTTTGATGACGAAATACTACATTTACGATCCATTCGACATTACCCACTTAAAGAATATCTAGGATAGTGAAGATTGCGCGCTATGAGTGAATTTGTGGTATTTTTTATCATCGCCATTAGGTAGAACAGAGGCGGCTGGTGCAAGTAGGCGAAGGAACATAGAAATAGGCGAGTGGATGTTGGCGTGTGGGAGGAAATACTGACAGACTGCCCTCAAAATTAGTGCATTAATATATAGATGGTGACAGTTACGCCAAATGGCCTATACTCAGTTCTGCTTCAATTCTGCTACTATTCCACCTTTGTCCGACAGGTAGAAGAGCATTATAGTAAATAACTATAAATAATCACCTTTATATTTTTTAATACATCGCCAATTGGTAGATTAGATCAGAGGCCACTGGTGCAAGGAGGCGAAGGAACATAAAAAGAGGAGAGTGGGTGTCGGCGCCCCCAAGGTTAGTGTATTAATATCTATGACTTATATTAATACACTATCGTGTCGTTATTCGTGCATCAAATAAGCGGCGTCCATGTTAAGTTATAATCTTTTGGAACTTTGCACTCTCTATGACAAATTACTTACATTAATTATGCGCGTATCTTTGTTTGGTCAACATTTATTTGGTGACTACAATTACCCGCAGTAGATCAGGTGACGGCAAGACAACTGTGTCGTCGAGTGTGCTTGCGCACGTAGTTTTCTCGCGACACTTTTCACATCAATAAATATGCGACACTCCTCGCATTTGGTCAGAAACCGTTGAAGCAGTGCAGCTCAAAGTGTTGGCTCGGCTAACACACCAGAGGACGTTCAACTGATTTCACTTTGGGCCAAAATGGTTCGCCTTGTGTTATTCTTCAGCTGCATGTTGGCGATATCACTGGCGCAATCTGACCGCCACACAAGTAGCGCCGAGCAAAGTAAGTGTTTCATATTATGTGTGAGATCTTTCAATTTGTTGTAAACATATTCACACTGCTAGCCTTGTTCCGTTCATTTAGCGTCCTTATGTCCAATCTACTATATTATCTCTCACTCAGTCAGTCCTCACCGTGCCCCCGGAGGCACATACATCTTCCACAAGAGATCGTCATTGCTGTCGGTCTGCAGCATACTTGGCAATGGAATCCCATGTCAGGTTGCTTGCCTTCATCTCTTTTTCCATTGGTCTTCTCCGCTTTTCCTTGGGGCGACCCCGTCTTCGTCTACCATCTGCTGTGGAAATGCGCCAAGGGACATTTCGCACATGCCATCGTCTTTTCTGTGTTGCTAGTGTCGTTGTGTTTGTTATTTGCTGCACAACTCTTCGTTGATGGTCGTGTTTGGCCAACATATTCATCGCCTCTTCCTGATTCTTGTTCTGGAAGGTCTCAAACGTATGTGCTGTCTGGCCGTCAGTTTGCAGCACTCACAGCTGTATAAAAGTACACTAAGAACATTACTGTTTTAGACTCTCAGTTTTGTTTTCAGTCTCAGCTGTTTTAATGTCCAGATAGACTTCAGCATAACAAACCTCTGACTGGCCTTGCTCCGTCTGTTGCGACTTTGCTTCCTAGGTATACGTATTCCTGGACCTCTTCCAAGGCAGCATGAGCCTTCATCGAAAGCCTAATTGAAGCACGTAAAGATGGCACGTGTTTACCTCTTTAAGTTCACGCATCTGTGGAACTAACTAATTGCGTCTCGCAAGACAGGCTCTTGCGAAAACCATGTTGGTTTGGATGTAACATGTTGTCATCAAGGTGGCGACATATCTGGCTACATACAATAGGAATTTGCAGCGATTTCTTAATGGATTATTGAATGATAGCACACCTTGGTAGTCTCCTTCAGAATACTACCTGGGAGTTCATCAGGACCAGCAGTTTTAGTTACGTTGATTTTCTGCAATAGTTTCCCAATGCCTAGTTGGGTGAAGGCGATGTTGAAATAACACGAGCTTAACATCAAAATATATTATATCCTCCCTTATTTATTATTTATCAATTATATTACCATGGTCAAAATATTATATCGTGTTTCACACATCAATAACATTACATACATTTGACTAACGATGCTGCTATTAATATATTTGCCAGTTCGATTTGGGTTTCTCTTCATAAACAAGATAATTGATCGTATATTATACAAATGATGTTCGCATTGCAACATAACGCTCCACCAATATTCATTTCTGGATAGGAATTCATGAAAGTCAGATGTGACAGACAATTATTACCTAAGCGTTCATGTTCCTCTTCACCAAGCAGCTGTATCGCCTAGGACTACTAAATGTACTCTTTCTACAACACAGGAATCGGTGGCACCAAGACTGAAGACACGATTATCAAGAAGACCAACACGTCGTACCTCGTCGTGGAAGACATCCTTGTTCCACTTGGTGTCACGTTGACTGTGGAAGCCGGCGTTGAACTCACGTTTCAACGTGGAGGAATTACTGTAGAAGGTAACCGATTGCCATTTCGAAGCCCACGTTGCCTCTGTTCACTCAGCTGTGTTGCGTACCTGACTATTTGCTGTGGCGGTTATGTGAACGAATATTCTTCGTTGAGTAGTTGCAGCGTGGCTAAATCCTATCCGGAGATGTCGAGGTGGTGTTGCAAATGTAAAGGGATGAAATGTAAGGCCCTTGGAGAGGTACTGCGTTTAGTTATTTTAACTTTATTATCCACATTGGTAACTACCCCTATTATAATAGATTCCCCCATTAATCGCTTCTCTTAAGGTGCTTGCTACCTCGTAATTTGTTCGAATTGGTTTCATTTAATATAATAATGTTTGAATTCCCCTCCACTGTCCTGTATTATGTCCTTCGAAGTTGTTACACAAGCTATCCGTCCAATTGCAATATATGTTTTCGAGTTATTTTTGTTATATTGGTGTTATTATATAGCTGTGGTTCACGTTTCAAATATATATATATATATATATATATATATATATATATATATATATATATATATATATATATATATATATATATATATATATATATATATATATATATGTATATATATATATATATATATATATATATAGGTCAAAACCATAAACAAAAATGTTTAAGTCAGTATCAATGTTGTATTTACAATGTTCCTGGCATTTGAAATTACACATTTAAATTCGCAATTATAATATTTGGTTTATTTTTCATTGCCGCCGATCTATTTTCCTTCTTTCTTTTTTCTTCTTTCTTTGAGACATAGCAAAGAGTGCCCCTAAACAAACAGTTTAAATAGTTAATGCTGCCTGTGCCAACCGCTCATGTAAATTCAACTCCATAGACGGGCGTTTCCTTCCCGGTTAGACGAAGCCCATTCCTCCTAACAAAGTTTCCCACATAACCATGTAGTCAACTCTTTTATGCTTATACCAAATTGAATGAAAAAACAAGTTTTCCAAATTGAATGGAAAGAATAACACATGAAATGTATGAGATACTCTATTGAAAAATGTATTCTCTAATATACGGCGTAACCGCTACAAGCAAAACTGATATTTAAAATTATATGCATATATTTGCATCCATGTGTTGCCCAGTGGATAACATTCTGTAGTTTATATGTGTAATGTGTGCTTAGCTTCATGAACAAGTATTCATTGAATAATTTTAGTTTATACGTGTAATGTTTCATAGCTTCATGAACAAGTAATCACTTAATAATTGTTTTAATATTTGCAATGGTATTTTGTAAATATATACTGGCAAAATGTGAGCCAGCAATAACTTAAATCAAGATGGCTGCCGTCGCCTGACGTCGTGTTGTTTCGGGAGAGAAACAAAACATTTTCATATTCAAGTAA